>VZRW01008609.1:64290-252182 GCA_013398125.1 Aegotheles bennettii | reverse complement strand
TGTGATTCTGTGATTCTGTCTTTGGGAAGGAATCTATAGATCTAGTGGTTCAACAAGCTGCACATCTATTGCCGTTTCAGTTTGTCTTCAAGCAGTATTGAAGAGGAAAAGTAACAGCTGTCAGTCCTCTCTGTTAAAGACTGATTTATTCACAGCACACTGTTATGGGCTTTGTTTTTCATGATTTACTCTCAAATACTGCATTTGGTTTTCCTGATAAAAATATGCTCAAGAGTATTGTTTGCTAGAACCTGGCATATTCAGTGGACAGATTCCAAATATACTTGCGTACAGGAGTGGTTTTGTTTGTTGTACTTTTGGGATAGGGAGAATTGAATGAATCAGCTTTTCCATCAATAGAATTTCCCACATCTTCTGGAACCACTCAGTAAGTGTGGGTACATGGATTGATTTCCACACTGCCGCTATTGTTATTCAGGTTTTCTATGTTTCTGTATACTCACAACTGAATGTCACATGCCCAGAGAAGGAGGGGAGTCACACGTGCCATATCTCACAAGATTTCTCAACTTTTTCTGTTGATTTTTTCTCTGTCACATTGCATGCAGAAATGTGTCATTAACTTTTTTTGCACCTAGGGTATTCTCTAGTCTTAGTTAGGCAGCTCCTTAGGGACTCAGGTTTACTCAAAATATAAAGCAGACACTACTATGACAGTCAAATACATTGTCTCAGAGAAGTAGCAAATTAACAGATCCTATTTGTCTTTAGGTTAATTTGGAAGATGAGAATTTGTAGCAGAAAACATGTTCAAGTCCTGTTGCAGACTCTTGGGAAAGTTATGTTACATTCACCCAACTCCATTTGCAGCTCTGGAACTTGAGAGCAGCACCAGAAATGGCCAAGTAGCTTCCAGCTGAGTAAGCACACATTTTATACAGCAGCTTGTTTTAATAAAGCATTGTTCCCTGTTATATTGAGGGTCCAAGCACTGTAAGCAACACAAAATTTAAAAAGCCTATGGAAAGTTTAAGACTCAAGCAGAAGAATCATATTTATTACTGTCAGAATTTACCAACAGTGCCTGCAAAGGCACTCAAAACTGAAATCTGTATGTCTCATGCTGAAACATCACAAATGAAGCAAAATACCAAGCAACTTTTCAGGCTGACTAAGAGACCACCTCCTAGCCCATCTCTGAGGAGAGTACTAACTAGTGAATGAATTTAATTTAGACTGCTGCTGAGGTGCAAGGTTAAGGACATATGAAAAAGATGTGATTTAATATGAGTACCATTATTTTATGACACTTCAGAGTGCCCTTTTCAGAGTGGTAAATGACATGTAGCTTCTTCTCAAAAGATATTGTAATCCATATTTGCAGACGATTAAATAACTGTAAATGGAGGTGAAAGAAAAAAAGGTAGGGTTAACATGAATACTGAAAATTGTTCACTAAGAGAAAAGCCCATACACAGCACAAATTAATAGTTTCTTCTGTATTTCCATAAGAAACAGAAATAAAAAGTTAAAAAAAACCTCCAAAAAGTCTTCTGGAAGTACCCACATGCAAAGAAGATTGCAACCATATGATACGTGGGCATTGCCATTAAGTCAGGGACACTTCTGAACACATGTAATGGCTATTCTCATTAGCCTTGATGAGATGAAATGTGTCAGAGAAGTTCACATTAGCAATCCTATCACAGTGGCACGCGTGTTGCACAGGTGAGAGCTGTCATAAGATAAAGTTCAGTTTTGTGGGAGGCATGTTTTGTAAACCCTCCTAGCGTTAGACTGAATGATAACAGGTTCTAGCCCAGGCAGCTGGCTGCAATGGCACAGACACGTTAACAAAATTGGCTTAGCCTGTACGTCACATGTTCATTTTTCCATTTTCCATGTCCTTGTCTTACAGAACATACAAGGTTAATACTGTCAGCCCTTCTCAGTACCATCCAGTCTGAATTTACAGCTGCAGTAGACCAATCTACCTGATGTCTTGTTTCTAAGACACAGTCTCTATTGGTACGTATTTTTGTTTAAATAGCAAAAGCTTTGCATGGATCCTTGTACACTGATAATTCTTAACATTTTTTTAAGCTTATCTGCCTCTTTTTCCCCTCAAGTGAACTACTGAAATGACAGTGTGACTCTTCTGCAGAGGAGCCACACGGAGCTGTGAAATATGCTGATTACTGGAGCTACTTCTACCAAAGCGCAGCCTTTGACAAAATGCTGCCACCCACACTGTATAGCAATGACTGTTTCTCTCATTGATGCCTCAAAGAATTTGAGTTCCTGTGTCAGAAATGAAAATGAATAACCATTATTTCTTCTGCAGGGCAGCAGCAACACTAGAATTGCATAAATAGTATGTTGTAGCCATCCTAGCAGAAACTGGGGTCGCCTCTCAGATGTTATGAACAAAAGTGTGTTGGGTCTGGCTGATAATTTGGGAAGGAGATAAGAGGGGAAACCCCCAGCATGGCAGGAACTGATGTTAGTGAAACAATAGCTGGAACTCTGAGTCATTGCTGAAGCAACATCCAAACATGAGCATCAGAGGACACACTGTACTGCAGAAAGAGCCAGCTTCTACACACAAGGAGGCCTAAAAAATGTTTAATTTTGAAAAAGTTAAAAAAACCTCTACACATTTTTCAAGAATGAGATCAATATCCCCCAGATGGTTTTAAATTTGGTAACTAAATTTTGCCAGACTCCAGCAATTTTATTTGAATTTTAGCCTGTTCTTAGCTTTTCTGTCTTCTGTAGTGGTAGAGTACAGCACCTTAATCAGTATTAACTAATAATGCTCTGTATTCACTTTCCATATAACAAATCAGTGCTTTAAAAGTATTTCCTGACTTAAGCCTTATGATCATGCAGAAAGTTTGAAAAGTCTGGTAAAGATGAGGAAACACAGTCCAAGAGCTCTTGGATTTGTTGAACTGCCATAAAGGAATGCTCTGTTTGGGGCAGGCACACAGCCTGATTATGTGTGTAGTATGATCACAAAGCCAGGAGGAAAAGAGAGAAAAAAATGAGCTCACCTGTCTGCCTAAGGCAAATCTTTCAGTTTTTTAATGCAGCTCTCACTCTCACTACCTGAATGAAATCATACTTGGAGAGAGCATGTCCTTTAGGTCAGAGCTGCAATCACAAGACTGCCGTTTCTCTCTTGCCACAGAAGGTTTTGCATTTCAGGAGTTGATGAAATAATCACTGCATAAGGTAAACAGGACTCAGTTCAGCTGAATATAATAGATTTACCCAAGATTTCAAGGGAACACTGAGAACTGCAAAGCACTTTAGGTGTAAAGCTCAGTTTCAGGGGGAGATATTATTCACTGTAGATTTTTAAGAATGAAAACACCAGCTGAGTCAAACTATTCCAAAGCCAGAATATTTTATGTATGATCAGCTTAATAAATGGAAAAATGTGTAAATCCGCTCTTTCTAGAGCATTATAAAAATGGCATTACACAGGAGATTGATTTCCAGAGCTCCCAGGGGTACGTTCTCTTTTCCTGATGCACATGTCTAAGCACCATTAACACTGTTACCAGGGGGACAATATACATGTCGGTATAAACTACATGATCAGAACCTTCTGAATTACAACTCCCTAATTAGTGTCCCTGTGTCAATTATCCCATTCAGGATGTCAAATATTTCATGAGTATTACATTTCAAAATACACAGACTCCCTGTTTGATCTAAAAAATCCCAAATGGCTGTTCAACATGTATCAATGTTATTATATCACATACAGCAGGTAAAAGATTAAGCAGTCTTTCACATACCTCTACAATTTTAAAGACACCATGCTTTTGATAGCAATTAATTTGGCACTGCAGTTGCATCCATATATTTTCACTTGCGGGAATACTTACTGTGCAAAATGGGAGAAAAAATGGTTTCACATTTTTAGCCAGCATTTTCCTTTCCAAAATAGTGACAACACTGTAATTCAATACCCAAACTGCACATCTCTGACCCCTGAATCCAAAACTGAAGGGTAGGAGAGAGAAGGAAAGGAAGAAGAAAGGGGCTCTACAAATGCTGATGTCAGAGAAATATTTGCTTCATCACATATTCTTCACTGCCAGGGAGTAAAGAATGCGTGCGTGTGCAGCTGGGATGTAAGCGTATCCCGTTGGAAGTGTTTTGGCTTTCAGATTAAATCAGGCTTCCCCTAAGAAATCTGGCTTTCTTGGTATACATTAATATTCAAGTTCTAAAACAAACTTGGCCTCCGTCTATTAAAGGAAGTAGACCTCCAGGTGAGCAGAACAACACTGGGCTGATTCAACAAGGCAGAGGCACACACCTAAATTAAAATCTCTCTGTAGTCCCCAAACTGAAGTGTTTCCAAAAAGAAGATGAGCCAGTGAATCAAGGTCTAAATTATTTTACACCTAGGGCAGCTTTAGTGCTTCACCAATTGAAACCTTTCAATGTTTAATGTTTGGTTTAACTTGTTAACCTTTCCCTTAGTTATCACTTTTTTGTCACTGTCACTTTTCCACAGATGCCTCGATCAAAAAGTGGTTACATAAAAACACTCTAATGAGCAAATTTACTGACTGAAACCAAGACAAAGAATCTTAATTGACTATTGAAGAAAACGCACAGAAAGCAACTTTTGAATTTATAATTGTAAATATTGTGTGAGAAATTTGTCCCTCACAATGACACTCATCTATTTTAGACAGAAGCAAGTACTAGCAAGCCTAATCTGATCCATTTTTTCATTACACCACACAATAGACTACTCTTGAGCAAGAAAATACCCAAAAATTAGTCCCAGAAATAATTAAGAAAATCATGTAAAATATCAAATGAAATATCAAAATGAAATGTTTGGCTACAAGAGGTGAACTATAGCAAATAAGCTGTCTATTACAAAGAAATACTGAGTCCTAACCAAGGACTTCTTGTAATTCATTTGTGCTGTAAAGGCAAATTGGGTGGGCAGAAAGTAAGAGACTAGAAAGAGATAAATGTTATTAAAATACAAAGGTCTAAACTATAGTGCCTTTTAAGATCTAAGGCCAGCCAGAGAAGAGGGGAGAGAAAACAACAAAAAAAAACAATAAACAAAAGCAAAACCAGAAAAATCTGAATGAAACCAAAATGCCCAGAGCAGTTTTACACATTCATAAACTACATTTTACCAAGTAATTTGAAGGACACTTTCAAAGTCTTGCACTTAAGCTCCTGCCCTCCATGCTCTCTCCTTTATCCCACCCCTGTGGGAGCTGTGAACCACTGAAGACAGGGAATCTTTTATTAGATACATGCAGAGTGAAAAGTGCAGTGTGGCTCCTCCCTGTGCTCTCATCTCAAAGCAGACCCTGAACACAACTCCAATACAAATACTACTAACAACCATTGAAAAGAAAACATTTCCTCATTAAAATGGATCCCTTTTCCAAGTTACATTTTTCCTACATTTGCTATTTCATACCAATTCTATTCGAATAATAAATATATAAATACTAAACAATATATTCTATTCTAAAAAAACAGGTATCCTTTACACCTCATACTACCCTTTTTAGTGGTTCCTAAATTCACTGATTCATCAGTGTACACTACTCTTTAATAAGCCAAGGTCAATCTAATTTCCTTCTCCTAGTGCTCTCTCCCCCACAACTTCTTCATGTGTTTCAGCCTTACTTTGAAGTGACTTCCTTGCCTGGCATGCTAAAATCCAGAAACAGAGTGCCTATCATTACGACTGCAGTTCATGCCCTGACTAGTCACAGCAGAAGAAGAATTAGACCATAATCTCCTAAACAATGTAGAATCTGTAAATCAAAACCAACCAGCTCTTTTTGGCATGTAGATCAATGAACCAGTGTAGGGGTACAAAAATCCAAGCAACTTTTCTAAGGTAAAGTCAACCTCAGTGTATGGATTTGTTCAGCTTGGATTTTTTCTCTCCTCTGCTCTTCACCCCCCAAATGCAAGTCTTCAGAAAATAGTTTTTATTGCATCCTGAAAAACAGCAACTTCTGCTGGACTAGAGGGCAAAGTAGGCACACACAAACATAAGCTTGCGAACAAACATACAGGCAGTACAGAGATTAAAAACAACCTACCTTCAGTACTACCCCGCCTAGCCTTCTTGATGGTAAAGATGTTTGCATTTCTTTGCTCTAAATATAAAAACAAACAACGATGGCTGCTCTAATCAAAGGAGTAATAACATGTTGCCAAAAAAATTTACAATGCATCTAAGCATTTATACAGACTCTGAAGTTTTTTCACTGAAGAAATACGAACTACCCATAGTCATGCACAGAAAATATTCAGAGATAGTCGGAGGAATGGAGTTGTGCCTGATGGAGTAACATAAAGTTTCTTGGCACAGAGCAGTAATTTCCATAACACAGTGCATGAGGGGTTTCTACTTGCAGAAATGAAGCCCTGTCACGCTGACTGATATGTCATCATGAGCAAAATTTAACTGGGATAGCCCAAGTCCCACTGGAAGTCACTGATGCTTTATATTGTAAGTTACTTGAAACCTCACAGGTGTACAGGGAGCTCTCTTCCAGTAATGCAAGTGGGTCTAAATATAGTCCTCAAAGAAGTGTCCATAAGATTTTTTAAAATCCATAAATTTTTCCTTATCTATCACGAAAAATGTCAAGTCAAAGGCTTATAGGAAACAGTTTTAAAGTTGAATTTTTTCCCTCTAGTCCTTTTTGGTTTCTCAGTTTGTTGTCTGCCAGGTTCATTGTATTTTCTGGGTTTTGTTCCTTAATGGTTGTAATCCTCTGGGAAAGGAGGAAGGTGGCAGAGGCTGATCTGCTGACCACACACAGCCAGTATGTGCTTCCTAAGGCTTCCTCTCAGTGACATTTCCAAAGTGGAAAGTTAACAACTATCATAAACAAAAAATTCTGTAATCCTAACTCCTCCTTCAACCCAATTTCTCATGCCAATGTGTACCAGTGTGGAAAGAGAAGGCCTCCGGAGTATCAGCTTTAGTAGATGGGGACACACAGGATAGTGTGAAACAGTTGGAAGGCCAGGCTTAAACATGTAACCTGAAACACTGGAAACTAGAACTCACAGCGGGGCTTAGCAACAAAATCAACAATATAGGCAGCACATGACATGTGATTACCAAAGCAGAAGCAAGGTTGCTTAAATATAGCCTCTGTAGGTATTAGAATATTTCTGAGAAGTACACATCAAGCACGAGACAGATGCTACTAATAAGTAGAGCTTTAGACATTTATTTTTGTATTTAAATATCAGCTATATTTATCTGAAAGACTTAACCATACCATTCTTGATATAAAGGTATGCCAGTTACTTACTGCTGTCTAGACAAAAAATTTAAAACTGGAAAAGATAAAACCTTCATAAGGAAACGTGGAAAAGTGCTTTAAGAGTCCATGATAATATCTCTTCACTTGAGTGCCCAGAGCTCTGCCTTTAAGAGTTTTGCCTATTGGGGGACTTAGTATATTAATTATTTCTTAACGCTTGTTCTTCAACCTAAATTGTTTGGATTTGGGGGGAGAGGTTAGTAAGTCATGAAAACTCTAGAAAGCTGGAAAAATCAATCAGTCTTACAGGCAGGAGTGATGTCTGATGATCATCTGACACTTCTGGAGTTATAACCACAGTGTGGTAAACCGCTTCAAACTTGGACATAAAGATATGAATCATCTACAGTGAGTAAGCTGTCCCACTTCCAAATTTCCTGCAAAACAATAATAATAAGTCCAGACTATCTGGACATTCACCCTAAGTGTTTGGACAGCTTTAAATGATCCTGTGATCTCAGTGAAGAAACTGTTCTTGAAATGAGTTACATATTTCACCTCTATTTTTAGCATAACCATAAACCAGACCTGCTAAACAGAGGTTTCCCAATCTCTGCTAAGGTAATTTGGTACCATGTGGTACATAAAGCTGAAAGGAAGCATCATACAATAGACTTACCACAGACTTCAAGGAGCAGAAAGGTATGAAAAGTTTCACAAGCTTCTCTAAATTCAGAAATATATATATATTTTTGGACAGGGCAAATTTGTCTGCACCACTACATCCTTTAAACATTTCATCACTAACCTAAACAAACGACAGAGAGAGTGCAGTGCTCAAGCAACACTTCAGAACATCAAGTTCCTATCAAAAGAGAGAGCTTTGGATAGACACACGAATGAAATCGATACACAATTAATAATTGCCCTTGGCTTCTTGATCACCCCATTTGCATTGAACAAAAGATGCCCTGGAAGAATAACCAAAGGCAAAGTCCAGGTGATAAAAAGTCAGTGCACTGGCTTGATGAAACTCTTTTCTCCCATTCTTCTGGGAGCAATGTTGAGGTTTGGGTCATGGACACAGTGCACAGTACCAAAGTACGCAGTGCTGTTTGTGGGTCTCTTACAGCCATGAGCTCCTGAGACAGCTGCAGCCCAAAACAGCGGGAGTATACATAAAGGTGGCATGAGTCAGTCACCTTTCTTTTCCCAAAATTTTCCATGGGTGACTTAGTAAGAATTAATTTTACTGAATACCCACCCTTATTCCCTAAGCAGATAGAATCACTTCAGAAGTTACAATTTATTCTATTATACTTGTACTAACCTAAAATACTGATCTTAAATTAATTCCAGGTATAAGTCAATATATGTTTAACAAAATTATTCACACAGCAAGAATGCTAAGAAATAACTTCACCAAATCTAGTTCTTGTACACAGGTATGTATTTCTTTTGTTAACTAAGAAATTTTTCTGTGACTTAATAAATCTCCTCATGGAATTAGGTGCTATTTGAGATAAGCCGAGTTGCAAAATTTATTCCTGTGTTGATATAAGATTATAGGAAGCAGAGCTGGAAAGGACTTTAAAAGGTCATCTGGTTGTCCTCAAGGCAGAATCAATATTTGTGTCACTTCTGACAGATGTATGTTCTTAATGATGGTGACTTCAGCACTTCCCCAGGCTTTGCTATGTTTATGTTTACAAAGATTTTCCAAATAACTATTCTGACTCTCCCCTGGTGTAATTTAGCTTGTTAGTTCTTATTATGTCTGCCATGAACAAAAAGGACAAGTTATTCCTTTCCTCTTTACAACAGTGGGGTTTTTTTACATCTGAATTATTACCCTAACCCTTCCACCTTCTTTTCGAGTGCTTAATAACTCCATTTTTCAAGATCTCCTTGGCTACGGTCCTCCAAGCTGAGCCCTTACCAGTATAAAATACTAGAAATACTACTTCTGCAGGCTGTGTTCTGGTTTTCATATACATACTAACTGGTCACTTAGCTTTTTAATAATTCATCAACTCATGTTTAATTTGATTCTCTTTCGTTCTCAGAGCTTTTCCAGAGAACTGCCATCTATTGTGTTACTCCATCCTGTATTTGTGCAATTGATTATTTCTGCCTAACACTTTGCATTTGTTCCTATTGAACTTAATCCCATTTTTTTCAGATGATCTCTCCAATTTGTCAAGATCATTTGGGATTCTAATTCTGCTTTCCACATGTTCCGAATCCCCCCTTCTCCTGTCATATGCAAATTTACTGCATATAATATTCTCTCATTCATATCATTAATGAGATTATTTAACAATATTTAATGAAGAACAAATCCCTGGAGAAACTCCTCAGTATATTTCAATTAAAAAACAAAATATGGTAATTATTCTCTGAGATTCACTTTTCATTCAGCTTTGCATTTACTCTCAATCTAATTTAAGAGAATGCCAAAACTTAAGTAACAAGAGCAGGAGACAGTCTATCTCCTGTATCTGTGAACCTGTTACCTCACCATAGCAAGAAGTTAGTTTACTTTGTCATAATTTGCTCTTGACAAGTTATTAGCCATTTTCCCTCTCCATGCTGTGTTCTAGTTGCTTATGAATGTTTAGGACATTCACTGAACATTTTTTCGGAGAGATTTTGGTGATTTTGTCATTGAGTATGCAACTGACAAGTACCAGCATGCAATACCATGCAAATTAATTTTACGCAAAAATCAAAAGGACTTTTGAATTCTTTTTCATCAAAATATATTCTTCAAATATTCACTGTTAAAGAGGGCAAGATTTGTAAGAAGTCCTGAGTAAGTACAGAAGCATGCATCTCACATATACATGATGTATCTCATTGATCAGCACTAGTAGAAACATCCCCCTGTGCTGATTTATGTCTCAATGTGGCATTCATTGTAATAGAGGCCCCCACAATGTACATGGATATCATGTGGTAGTGAATCAATTATGCTCATTTGGATCACACTCAAAGCACTTATGTCTTATTGTTGACTCTTCAACCACCTGCTCTTGTCTAGGAGGTCTGGCACACAGTCTTTGGAGCATTCTTGATTTGCTCCAGTCATGCTCTGTTCTGATTATAAAAAAATTGTCATTATTTTCATATTGATATCTTTTGAATAGCCAGCACTATCTGTACATGTGCATAAATGAGATGGAAAAGGTGCAAAAGATACATGGTGTCTTTGGAGGAATACATGTTTTGTGCATCAGTTAGATGACATAGGCTATCTAAATACACATCTGTCATATTAAAGTCCAGTTAAAAATGAAGTGGCACAACATCCCTGACTAGATTTTCTGCTAAACAGACTATCTACTTTTTATCCGAAGTCAAGTCACGTGGAAGACCAGAAGCCATTCATATGTAAGAATCCAATAGAATTACCCTTGAAAATAGAGATATGTTGAATTGTTAGACTTTAAGCAAAATAAAATTATACCAAAACAAATAACTCTTGCTTCAAGTCTGTACGTAACAATTAAAACAAACCCTTAACCCAAACAATTAAAACAAAACCCTTATTAGTCTTAACAGTCATTGCAGTCATTCTATGTTTCAGAGTGGGGTTTGTCTGCATTAATGAAGAAAAAAAAAAACATAAAAATTAACTATTTGTAATGAGTCACATGAGAATAAAAGATCAATGTGTAGATCAGTTTTTCCAGGAATCAATTCTGTTTGATCAAGAACATTACTGAAGTTTCCTGGTCACAGAAGACTTTGTGCAAAACTTATTGCTGGAACAGCATTTCACTTTTGAAAGTATGCTCAAAAAAGTTGTAAAGTAGAATTTCACAAATTGTTTAGGGAAAAATTTTCTCTCACAGAATCTAATTGTAAATTTAGTTATTCCAGATTCACATCAAATAGGTCAAGTGAAAAAAGTAATCTTAGCTTTCATACACAGCACATGAGGACTTTGCTGGCCTTTTGCTTCTGGTGTTACTTTATGATGTCTCTGCAAGGAATTAGATATTTATGGGATTCTCTCCTTGCAGATTTATCCAGAGGTTCAATTGCTAGATGTCTTTCACCCAATAATCTGATTCATTCATGATTAAAATAATTTCTGTAAAAATATAGCCATTTCTTCTTGAATTTGCAGGAGTGAGGAAAAAAAAATATTAATAGAAAATATACTTGAGACTGGATTCTGAGACCAAACACATCCACCTTCAGGACTTTTTTATTGGACATATATGAATTTCTAAATTCAATAACACAGAACAGAAGACAATAAATCTCTCAAACCACAAATCAAAACTACTGAGCTCTTTAAGAAATGTTCAAGTTACACATGGTTTTCAGAATTGTCAACAGTTCCATTCCAGAGTTGTCCTGTCAGGATCAGTAATGGTAGCATAAAAGGAGAATAGTCCTGAGGATAAGAGGCAAACATCTTTCCACATAGTTATGATTAATCACTATTAATAAGACTAATATCGCAGTCTCTGTCTAATAAAATTTAGCAGCTAACAAAACTGGAAAATTGTATCCAGGTGACTTATTACCATCCCTTCACTCTTTTTACCCTATTATTGACTACCTGTAAAAGGATGAGATGCAGTGGCCTGTGTGAACTTCCTGAAGATGCCATCCTACTGAACAATATCTGAAAAAAGAACCGACAGATAAGAAAATTGCATATCTGCTTCTTACTAAGATACTGTCTACAGCTATAGTAGAATAGGGCAACTGCTTTCTTTCCTCACCCCCACCCGATACCAAGCCAACCCTCGAAGGCGATTTCCTGAAATGGCATTTTTAGTTAATGGGAAAGCATATTATAAGACACAGCGAGAAACTATAAATGGTAACAAGGCTGAATTCCCCAGCTCTGGACCCCCATAACCTGTTGTTAATCTAGTCACTCTGAGGAAACAGTGGTATAATGATAATTGCTTCTTAGTTCCTCCAAAGGAAGTGCTACGTGGTATGCTTTAAATAGAAGGAAAGAATATTATCTTTTTAGTATTTTCATTGTGCATTGTTAGGCCACTGCATTCCTGTGCTGCATCCCACTGTTACGAAGCCAAGGGTAGTGTCTACCTGATGAACTTTAGGTGCACAGCAATTTACAACGCATGTGATTGATGAAATTTATCCCAGTATGGGTACCAATGTTTCCTACTATATTCCAAATACTCGTAAAAAGAAAAAAATGCAGAAATCAGAAAAGTATCAGAACTGCAAAAAACTTTGCAAGAGACTGGTGAAATAGGAATCTTTCCATTGATTTCAGCAGGCAATGGGAGAGGATCTAGGTGTCATTATTAAATAGCAAAATTTCACATATGCATGCTTCTGAAAAAAAAAATCCTTAGCAGGGGAAAATTTCCAAAGGTTCAGCAAGAGCAGAAAAGAAAGAACCACATAAAAGACTGCTACAACAGACTTCAGGTCATAATGTGCACTTGATCCATGCTGCATCAAAAGACATTGAAATTCACCGCTTTCAGCCCCACTTCATGTTCTTCCTTCTCTCAACAAGATATGAACCAAATAATACGCATTTTAAGTATACTTCTAGTGAAAACTTTCAGCCATACTGGAACAATTTGAACACCTTTCTTGTTAAATGAAAGAAAATATTAAATATATGGACAAAAAGACTGTTAATGTATTGGCCAGGATAAGCCAATATTAACTAAGATGCATGTTCTACATACAGCCAGCAATCAGTGTCAGAAATGCACCAAACTCAAGCCTTCTGTGTTTTATAATAATATAGAAAAAGTTATAATTAGGTCATACAAGTCTTGAACAACAAAAAATCATGGTGCAGCAAGGAGGCTACACTTTGATTTCTACATATACGTTGAGCTATTCAAATATGGCTATGATGAGAGCATGGCATGACATGTCAGAAAACTAGAAAAGCTTTATTTCTCAGGCATCTAGTGGAATATTTTATTGCCTTCAGTGCACATGCAGTTCATAAGCACAAATCCTTTTGTCCACTGTTTTATGAAGACACCTGCAAACAATGAGGTGAAAACAATATAAGGATCCTCAGGTCACGAAGTGCACACAGATGCTTATGCTTTGCCTGCCTTTTAGTGAGGTGACCCAAGTCCTCTCTGTGGTGAGTCTCTGAGTCACATCTAGAATCTTTTGCTCATTCTGGAAGATTATACCATATCCTTAGCCAAACTTCTTCAAGAATCTTTAGTTCAGAGAGTGAACTGCAAATCTTAAAAAATCAAAATTACTCTTAAGATTTGTGGTGCTTCTTATTTCCCCCTCCAAGTCAAAAAAAANAAAGAAAAAGGAAAAAGAAAGAAAAAAAAAAAGAAAGTAGTTCATTCCTCTGTTTGCTCCTGTAAATTTGCTTCTTCCCATGGAGATAGATGAGGTGGCACCAGATGGAATTAGAGAGTCAAAAGTTTTGAATGTGGCTTGTGCAGCCAGCTCCACTCTCAGGAATCCAGAGCAGCTAATCCTGAAAGGAAAATAAGTGTGTTCTTCAAAACCAAATACCTGGCGTCAGATGTGCAGTTTAAGCTATCAGACATTAGTTCAAGCCTTAAAAAAATAATCTAGAAAACAGATTGCTTTTCCATACACATTTCTTCTCTCAATCTGTTCAGTTGAATAGTTGCAACAAGTAGTGGGGACATAATTGTGGATTCATCATAGATTTGGAAGACAGGAATTTCTAAACCTTAAATTTTAATCTTGGTAATTGACACTGTGTATTTTTCTGCAAAGTACTTAGTCTCATTATGTCTTACAGTTCTACAAACATCACATACTTTATTAAATATATCAGAGAGACCCTGTACTCAAGAGGTTGACTGCAGGTGGTTATTGTGTGAGCAATAGATGATTATTGAAGCAATTCCTTTTTGCACATCTATGCCAGAACAACAACCATTAGAATAATTAGATCTTTTTGTTGGCCAAAGAGCTCTGAGGTATCCATCTCTCTAGTTTCTGGCCTCTAGTGAGGATGAGTTGCTATCTTTTAAAACTTTTATGGGCTACAAGCTGACTCTCAGGACAAATAGTTTCTTTCTCAGGTCAGAATCAAAACCTGTTGCATTAAATTACATTTGCTGTTGCCATGCCAACATGCTTTCTTTGCTCACACTTCATTTTGCACTCTGAATGGCATGCCTAATAAAAAATCAGGACTTTCCATTTTAACCATCTCAAATGTACATCTGGACTCTATCCCAGACTGTAGGTTCCTTTAGGAAATACTCGAACTCCAAGTTAAAAATACAGTTCTTAACCATTTAAAGATGCCTGGGCATAATCTCCCAGCAGGACTGAATTATAACACAAAACACTTTGATAAGGAACTACTATTCAGATTTTCTGATATTACAGAATTTGGTATATCTGCAAGGCAGAACATAAAGTTGTTTGCCATCATGCAGGGTGCCTCTGGAAATTTTAGGAGAAAAGTATGAAATAAGAGAGAAACCTGCATCTAGCAAAGAAACAAAGATAAGCTTTGTAGAGAACTCTGGGAATGCTTTGCTTCCATGTAAAAATGTCTGAAATTTGCCTTGGACGGTAGTTAAAAAAGTTATCCAGCTAATCTTCATCATGCCACCAAGACAGCCTGTAACACTGTGATGACACTAAACTGGGAGGAGTGGCTGACACACCAGAAGGTTGTGCTGCCATTCAAAGAGACCTTGATAGGCTGGAGAGTTAGGCGGGGAGAAACTTAATGAAATTCAACAAGGGCAAGTGCAGAGTTTTGCATCTGGGGAAGAACAACACCATGCACCAGTACAGGCTGGGGGCTGACCTGCTGGAGAGCAGTGTAGGAGAAAGGGACCTGGGGGTCCTGGTGGACACAAAAATGACCATGAGCCAGCAATGTGCCCTTGTGGCCAAGAAGGCAAATGGCATCCTGGGGTGCATTAGAAAGGGGGTGGTTAGTAGGTCAAGAGAGGTACTCCTCCCCCTCTATTCTGCCTTGGTGAGGCCACATCTGGAGTACTGTGTCCAGTTCTGGGCCCCACAATTCAAAAAGGACAGGGAACTGCTTGAGAGAGTCCAGCGCAGAGCCACAAAGATGATTAAGGGAATGGAACATCTCCCTTATGAGGAGAGGCTGAGGAAGCTGGGTCTCTTTAGCTTGGAGAAAAGGAGACTGAGGGGTGACCTCATCCATGTTTACAAATATGTAAAGGGTGAGTGTCAGGATGATGGAGCCAAGCTTTTGTCAGTAATGACTAATGATAGGACAAAGGGCAATGGATGCAAACTGGAGCATAGGAGGTTCCATGTAAATATCAGGAAAAACTTTTTCACTGTGAGAGTGACAGAGCACTGGACCAGGCTGCCCAGAGAGGTTGTGGAGTCTCCTTCACTGGAGACATTCAAAACCCGCCTGGATGCGTTCCTGTGTGATGTACTCTAGATGACCCTGCTCTGGCAGGGGGGGTGGACTAGATGATCTTTCGAGGTCCCTTCCAACCGCTTAGATTCTGTGATTCTGTGATTCTGTGTGAACAGTGTCTTACTGCAGAAGCAGCCTTGGTTCTTCTGTTCCCAGTTCATGCTAGGCGTAGAGACCAGGGCTGAGTCACAGAAATGTTCTCCCTGCTGCCTGGGGCATTCCAGTGGACAGGGGAGGTACTTTGCTTGGTGCCTCATCAAGCTTTACCCCAACCAAAGAAAACAAACAGCAGGTTTTGAAGACACTGTAAACTTTGCCCTCACAGCTGGAGGCAGAATGAAGAAGTGCAGCCAGCAATAAGGGACAGCCGAGAAGAAAACAAAAAGTGATGGAGAGAGACAGCCACAGCACAAAGAATTCATTCTGTGCCTCTATTAAGAAGTCTGAGAGTCCCCTACTAGGGAAAGAAACTATTAAAATGTTCATTAGAAAGAATATCACCTTGGGCATTTATTATTTATTGCAAGATTTTATAAGCCATTACTCTTCAGATGTATTCCAATAAGTCCCCATGTACTCCCTGTCCTGCTCCAGTCTGTTAGCAGACCAAACACCCCACAGCAAGTGCCAGTGCTGCAGTGTTGCTCTGTGACAGTGGGTCGTTCAGTTTACAAGGAGTTTTCTTTTACATGTACAGCTAGGATTTGAGCTTTTGTAGCTGAATCCACAGAGTATTTAATTTTAGATTATACAAAGGAAGAAAGTCATAACAAACAAAAATAAAGCTGAATGCACTCTACAGAGTTTGTTCAGCAGTGCCAATGGTTTTAAGAAGGATAAAACAACTCTGGAAGCACTGATCGTGCATGCAGTACCCAGCCCACTGCCCCAGATGCGTGTCCGCATTAGTGTCTCAGCCCTGTAACATCCTCTGCCAGGTTTTCCTCTAGTATTTGGTCTTCTCCAGAATTTTCCTCTAACATGGTTCTTCATTCACCATTTGAAATACAGAGCAGGTTGAGACTACACAAACTACACATTAAGGTTATATAGTTCTACTTGCACAGCATGAAAGACAAACACAGAATATGACCAAGAGACTTGTCATGTAGCTCTACTTTCTTATTTCTTACTGGAAGTAGATGCCAACTGACAGTATACTAAATTGCCTTTGGTATAGTGATTTTTGGTTTTTTTTCCAAGACAAACTCCCAACCAAATGTTCTCCTAATATCCACCCAGATCCTACTGTAGGGCACATGGCCTGCTGGAACGTGGCCTTTCCAAAGACCCACAGCACACCTTCCTCCTGCTCATGCACACATCACTGAGATGTCATAGATGCTGGGTCTACCATTAGGTGTAGGTCCAGGGCTACAGTATATAATCATAGGTCTGTCACACTGCTACAGCCAATTCTGCCATTAGCAGATGCAGACTCCCTTAGATAGCAAATGTTGCCAGAGTGCACAAGAAAAATGTAATACTACAGGCCTGTGAAGCAGAACACAGCTTTAGAAAGTTCTCACCCTTCTTTATCATGTCACTCTGCAATTACAGAAATATTTCTACCAGTTGGTGTTCATTTGCATGAAGATTCAGAGTCAAGATAACTCACAGTGGTGAAAAATTACTTTAAATTCTCTAAAGAAGAAATATAGAACTTTCCAAAGACTTTTAAATTGGTCATACTGCCACACTTGACATGATCATTTTTAGAAAGTTCAACTTAACCACTCAATAGACTCCACAAACCTGCTGGGTACCAAGAGACCACCTCAACTCTAAAGACATTTGGAGGGCAGCAAACTAGTTAATGAAATTAAATCCATAGTGGGCCTGAATCTAAAGCACTCCTCACAGAATTCCTATGCATTTGACATCTAGATCTTTCTAAATTAAGGGCACTGGAGGCAAAATATACGAGACACAATAGTTCACATAAATCAAATCTCCTCTACTGATCTAATTCTATTGCTTTCACAGTATTCCTGCATTGGGAATTCTTGTAATTATGGGAATGAGAAGTAGGCCACCCAAACACATCATGCAGTCTTAATGATACACAGTGAACAAGCAGTAAGATGTTAAAACCCTCTTTCATTCTTGGCCAGTCAACAGAGAGTTAAACCTAACAATGATTCTTTTTCAAAGCTGTTCTCAGTTCCCTATTTTACGATGTCATTGCCGGACATTGTTAACGTCAAGGAAATATTGATATGGTAAAGTATGTTTTCGTGTGTTCTGTCACTTACAATATTAGTACAGGGAATAGAGAAAAGGTGTGCCTAAGTATGGAACGAGACACATCGATAGTAAGAAGCCGGTATGTTCTTCCTTCACCAATATGCTACATGGTAGATTCTGGAGACACTTCTCAGGGTGCTTCGGGCAGAAAATAAAAAGGCTTACAGACACAGCCTTTTACTCAGTATGTCTTGTACTTGGGCACACTTAGTCACAACTGTCAACTTGATAAGAATTTATTATATTCCTTGAAACAAGAAGAACTGTTTCAACATTGCAAAATAGAACTTTACTGGATTTTCTTTCACAACACTGAACATGAGCACAATGTCCTAGGCATGCATACAAAAAGGATTGCAATTACCTGGAAATATGGCATCAATTAGGAGAAAGGAGTAAAATTTATTTTCACTTTCATTATAGAATTATGTTGTTAAGGCTTAACTTGGAGGGGTTGGAGGGGGGGTAGCATAAGCTGGTTCTTTTTGTCTCTTTCTTATAGAAGGAATTACTCTAAAGATAGTTTTCTAGCTTCCTTTTTAATGAATGTGTACTTTATAAAAGACAGAAATTCTACAGATTTAGTCTGGGTTAGTATTTATAAAAATATCAAACTCAAGAGACTGAAAAGAAAGAGAATACTTTCCATCATTTAATCTTCATCACCTGACAGGACATAATTCTTCTAAGAGACCTAATTCCTGATGCTCTGTCCCCTCCACATGCATAGGTGCTGTCAGTCAGCCAGGCGCAGTTAGGGTGTAAGAATTATCCTTTATGTATGTTAATTGATCTCTGTATCTAAGAACCTAAGGATATGATGAGGATATGATACACACTTCTGGTACATGGAAACCAGAGTCAACATAATGTAATACTGTACCAAATAAAATGAAAGTATTTCTGTTCAGAGTGTGATTCTGTAAGTTACTGTTTATAACTTGCCTGTTACAAACTGGCTTTCTAGCTGCTTTCCCATGTTTGTTAACAAGAGACTTGACTGCACAAAGGTCTCCTGGTAAGGATAAGCATCAAGAGCAGAAATCTTGTGAATATCTAAAGTTGTGCAAACCCTGCAGAAAAGGAAAAACCAAAATCTTTCCATAGTTTTGGCAATTCATATAGCTATAGTTTTCCTCTGTATTAAACACAACATATTTTTTTTATATATGGAAAAGGGGAGAGGAGAGAAGAGGGAGAAGAAGTAGTAGCATTAGGTGAAATGGGTAAAGCAGACCTTCAAGGAGATGAACTTCATTACAGGTCACTGTGACCCGCATTAAAAATCTTTGTCAACAACTGAACAAGTAGGCTTACAATTTTGCCACGTTGAATGTATATTCAGATGAACAGATAAACTGGGATTAATTTATTGCCGTTTATAACCTTTCTACTTTTCCAGATGCAGAAAAGTAATATGAATTCACAATTGCAATAATCCCACAGCTTTCACAGATTTAATAATTTCTAAAATATATGTTATATAGTAGATATCCAACACTTCTGTGTGTCACAGGACTTGCTGGCTAGGACAGCTGTCTTCTCTGTGTGTTTTCAATACATTTCCTCTATTACACCTCCTGAAGTTACTTGAAAGAATTTAATATTCTCACTTCCTCCTAGGTAAATCACTCCTGTGCTTTTCCTTCTAGAGTTTATTGTCTTTTTCTGTATTGTGTTTAGATGGAGGTCAATGGTTCTGGTCTCTGTTTCCTCCCCAGCTACCCCAGCCCACTGTCTCTCTTCCAGGCAGGAAAACCCAAGTGATGGTCAGCGGCGAAGTGAAGGTCAGAGATTTCCTTGGCTGGCCTTTGACGCCTTCCCGCAGCAGCCTGAGTCAGCAGCGCTCCTCGCAGACCAGATCTGCCTGGTCTCTTGAGGGCACTCAAAGGAATAAAACTTCATGACTGCTGTGTCCTTTGTGAGAAATCAAGTAATTTCTAATCCAGTTCTTAACCCTAGTGGACGGCTCTTCTTCACAAAGTGTTAAGCAGTTTTCTGCCTAATCTGTTTCATATCCTACCCCAGATGCCTGCAAACTACTGAACCAGGCCTAAACAGAAATTTACATCCATTTAACTTTAGTTGAAACTCTATTTAGATAGCAAGCAAGTAGAATTTTATGCAGTTTTGATAAGGATTTTTCTTTACTGTTTTAGCACATCTTAAAAACATCTGAGTCAATCCACATTTCACAACCGTTCCTGTTATCAAAATGTGTCATTCTTATACACAGTTTTTAATTAACCCTCCCTCCTTACCATACACATAAAATATTGTGCTCGAAGTGGGAAGATTTATTTTACAACTGTAAATCTAAACTTTCAAAACTGAGTATTGATTCTCATTTCTGATTATCCAACACAAGCCAGTATACAGCCTTCAAAAAGTGGGTATTCAATATTCTTTGATATCCTGTGGAGTTACTCGTATTAGCAGTATTTATTTAAGTTTTGACCAACAGAGCATTCTTAGTCCAAAGCCTGTCTTGAAAAAACTGTTTGATTGACACCCAGGTAACAAATATGAAATGCAAAATTTCTCATATACAAAGGCAACACTGGCTGACAAGACAAGTAAAATGCAGAGAAGTGCTGCAAGGGGTAGATAATTCTCATGCCAAGTCAATAGATGGAGAATGTGAAGGTCTCTTTGCAGCATTTTTGGGGGAATTTCCTTGTTTGCTAGCACAAATTCTGCTGAGGCAGACAAGAATATCTTTGCTTCAAAACACCACTTTTTATTTACAGCAACATGATCTACACTGAAGCAGCCAGCCAGCCACATGGTCAAGGCATTACCTGAGGACACCAGACATCTGCCTTCAATTTCCTTGGGTAATGCTGCTTGCATCTTCAGTGGAATTCTCATATGGTGATGTTATGCTCACTTCTCCTGCAAGGACCCACCGCCCAGAACAGGCTGTGCAGTCTCAGCCCAGGTAGCAACTCCTGTGCAATCAGGAAGCACTTACATGCATGGGGATGGGATTCCCAGAAGTCAGAGGCCTCGGTTGGCCAAGCTGCTGAAGGAAACACCAAATGCAGACGTGTGTCTGGAATCCCTCATTTCTCTACACAATGAGGCAGCTTTAAATTCACTACTGATTGTAGCAATTACTCATTAACCCCTCCTGTATTCAGCGGCCTCACACATCCCTTTGGGTGAGGATGACTAGATCAAGATCACTCTTTTGTTTTAAGCAGCCAGTGTAAATTTGACCATTCATCTTAAGCTGTAGTACAGAGGATGGAAGACTTCTGCAAAAACCAGGCAACCAGGACTCTGCACCCACAAGCACCCTTAGGATCTTAAATCCACATATTCCCTACTCTGCACAAAACCCCAAAGTACTTCCACATAAACCTCAGTTGTTCTTATCTCAGGTGAAGGATATGGCTTTAAATGCTTGAGTGGAAGCTCTGACACATAGCTCAGTGTTTCCCCACCAGCACTATCCACGCTCCTAAACAGAAGCAGCCACAACTGCTCACTTTTGTGCTAGAATCACCACTGTCACCACGAGCAGACCTACCAAATCCGACACTTCAGAAGATGTAAAATCAGGGAAGTCTGTTGTGTGACTTCTGATAGTGCCTTCACCATGCCAGGACATGCAGTTGTGCCAAAAATAGTATTACTTCTGAATAAAGGCAGTGCTACTTTAGGAATTTATTGGCAAAATTGTGTCTCTGATCTTTCAGAAACCACAATGATTGCAGATGGCCTTGCGAACTCTCAGTCAGAACTGAGACTTAGGCATTTGAGTCTCACTTAAGGGACTTGAGTCCTCCCATTGACCAGTACAGATGGATCTGTCTATGGCTAAGAGCTGCACGTATACTGGTAGATTAAGCAACTTCAAATGCCTTTCCTATTAAAATGGTGGAGCGGCCCTGACCTGGTTTTAGTCTGGGTCAGCTAACATTTGGGAGAGTGCCAGGTTACAGCTAATTCTCAGCCACAGCTCAGGAATTAGTATAGGCCAGAGACTGCTCCCAAAAGCCAATTTTGGTTTTTTGAGTATAGGAAAGTTCAATAATATGGACGCAGACCGTTCCAGTTGCAAATACATTCAGAGCTAAACTCGATAACACCGCAGTGAGGGCCAGACAGACATCCTTTTGTGCCTCAGCAATTATGTTCCACAGTCCAAGACAGCAAAGCAAAGAGAAGAAAGTATATAAGATTACACAATGAAGGTTTGTCCTATGTTGGGAACTTTCTGTTCTTGGAGACAAAAAAAAAATAAAAAACTGCTAACGACAAGACATACTGGCTTCTTATGTTATAGAGTTGCACTAGTAAAATGGAAACACAGGCTCACAGCTGATAAATAGCCAGAGAGAGCATTCACCAGGCTGATTATAAATATGTGCTCAGATAGCTCAGGGACTCTGAGGATTGAAATCATGAGGTACTCTACATGGCAACGTGGTTATTTAAATACCTCTTCTTCTACTGGGAGTTCAGCCACTATTCAAAGAGAGGAAGCATATTCATTCCTGAGTACTCCAGACATGGGACAGTTATGAAAAGGTTTCTGCACAAATGAAGCAAACGTGGTATCCCACAGGGAGACTGAACAACAGCTTCTGTCACAGCCTCAAAACTGACTGTACCTGAATGAATGGAGGCTGGAAGGTAGCTGGGCTTATGGGCAGCAGCGTTTGTTGAAGTCTGTCATTCCCTCTGGAAGGCTAATTACGTGGGTTTAAAACTTTACACAATTGCAATAGATACAGCTGACAGCACGAAAATAATTAGATTAACATATAAACTGTTGAGGCTATAATGCTATTAAAATGGACGTTCAAGGAAACTGTAGCCATTTCTACAGCTGTTTTGGAAAGTCTCTCTTTGGCAGAACACGCTGGATTGTCATTCTAAATGCCTGTGCTTCCCATGCTGGTTTCCTGAGGAAGGGTTTGTGGACGGACTTGTTTATTTATTACATTTTTTTTACCCCTCTTAGCTGTAGCTGTGGATTCCCCAGCCTTGTGAAAGTAGTCATTAGTTGCCTTGTTTGGCCAGGAGAAATCTATAAAGAAACCAGCTCTTCTCCAGAGGGTTCCTGGAATTTTCTCCCAACCTTGTGTAAGAGATTATTAAAATCAAATTTAATTCTATGTAAGATTTGTTACAAGGCCATAGATGTTTTGTGAGAACAAAGAGCAAAAGAACTAAAATTATGTTTACGGTTCTGAAGTAAATCATACCAAATGAAGTTCAGATGGGACTTACTAAGGTGATCATCTCTCCAACTGGAGCAAGACAACAAGTATCAGATCCTGTCAACTTAAATGAAAACTGAAGGAAATCGGCATCACCTACATCTACATATCCTGAGGCTATTTTGAAGGCAAGTTCCTTGACTGTGCTAGCCTAAAGCTGCAATAAACTCCCACAAAAACAATGGACAATCACAGCATTTATGACCTTCTGTGCCTCAAGTGTTGACCTTTTTTTCTCTGGGAAACAGAAAGAAACCTGTTCTTATGTGTTTTTAAAACAAACACTCCGTTGCAAATACATCCCCCTTTGGAAGAAGGCATACAGAACAAACACCTAATGGATTTTTGTCACGTTATTTAATACATTGTTAGAAGAGGAACAGATGCAACAGCAAAAAATACACTATGAAGCCAGCATAACAGTATAAACATAGTAAAATACTACCTCTTCAGAAGACATTTATGCACTTGGCACTGAACTTGTGAAGCTTAGCAAAATACTACCGTATGTAGAGTGCAAGTCCTATTTATAGGCGTTATGTCCCTGACAAGGGTATCCATCATTTTCTGAACTGAAGTCTGCAGTTCTGCGGTGATTTTCAGCCACATCCATAATGTCGACATCTGGTCACCCATACAGGGTGCGACATGCAGCACAACCACCTGGACACTATTGTTCTGATTATTGATTATGGAGTTCTACTGTATTATTACATACTAACTGGGTGAGAGAAACCCAAAGTGCTATTTCTAGTTTCAGCTGGCAGGAAGGACTTACCCATTCTGGATGACTGTCCATTCTGACTAAATTACAACCCCTCTTCATGCTTCAGGATATCCCTAGCTATGGAAAAGCTGTGAAGAATCTTTCTGTTGGCTAGAGAAACACTCCTGAATGTCCACCTTCCCAAGAAACCAGAACAACAAGCTGACACTGCTGACACTGCTTGCTGTGTTGTGCTCACACACTGCCTGATACCAGATTCAATTTAAGATCCTGTTCTTCAGTGCAGATCAAGGACTGGGCCTTGTACATCTCATGTACTACCTTGCTTGACAGCTTACCATGACCTAGCATGACAGCTGTGGTCATCGGTAATCACTGCCAAAAGGGAGGATCATAGGAGTGGGTGGAAAGGAAATCAGACATTCCTGGCAGCTGGCCTGCAGCTCTGAAGCTTCCTTTCACCAAACATCAGACTGAAAACAGATCTCCGCTCACTGAAGAGAAAAGTATGGGCTTCCACTTTTCAATCACTTTGCCTTAGTGCAGCATACAAATGGTTTCCTTTCCCTGAAGAGAAAAAGAGAAAAGAGAAAAGGCAAAGGGAAAAACACATGTGTTCATCTAGGTGAGTGAAAACAAAAGGCCAGAGAAGGTTGTTCCTCCCTGGTTTGTTACTGTCATTTTTGTTAGCAACAGTAGATTAAGCAGACAGGGAATGATGGCCCTTGGAAAGCAAAACAAGGAAGTGTTTACCATATAAACAGAGAATTAAAGAGTTATACAACACAGAAAAGTTTTAACTTGTTTTTTGATGAGCACACTACACAGAAAAGGATATATTAGAGCAGTATTTAATACGTGCTTTTACTGTTCAATTTTCACAAATTCAGTAATTACCTACAATATGGTTCCTTTCAAGAGTTCACCAATATTGCCTATACTTCCAAGAAAAACGAACCAATTTTTTCTCATAAATAACCCATCCGAACGAAGCAAAATTCTATGGTGATAAGTCCTATGAACATTTCTCTTAGAAATGTGGAAGAGGTTCTGCTTGTTTGGCTAAGATTGCATCTTTTTTAGGGCAGATGGAAGAGAAAGTAAAAAAGAGGAACAACCACAGACAGGGATTGTGAAATAATATGGTCTACAAACCCATTGATTTGAAAACAAATAAATAAGATTTAGTGGCTATGTCCACCATGGTCAAACCCCCAGATCCGAGAATTTCCCTGGCTTCTAGACCTGGTGATAATTTCAGAATGGTATTGTGAAATCCTCAAGCTATTCGCTCCAGCTGTGCCTTCTTAATTAGAATTCCTCAGCACTTAGACATATTTCCTTAACAGCAAATGATACAAATAATCACTTCAGGAGACTGTGGAATATATAACATCGGGACTTTTTAAAAAAATTATTATTATAAAACCGAAAGACAAAAGCAATAGTGACAGTTCCCCAACAGATTTTTGTCAAACCAAATGTGATCAAAACTATCCCAAAGTTTCTGAAGTTTTACATGCTGGCGGTTTAAAACCCTCTCTCTAACCCTGTCGCCACGACTCTTTCAAGTGAACAAACATGCAAAGACATTTCAAGCACCATGGCAATGTTGACTTGGAGCATTGTTAACTCCTACCAAAAGGCTGTGGGAAGCACAGTAAAACGATAGAAGGTTTCGTTTATTAATCTGTGATGAAAACCAGGCTTCTGTTGATGGAGGGGGCAGGGGGAAGGGTAAAGATAGGCTTGTCTGTTTAATGCTTGGCCCAGATATATTGTTTTTTTAAAAAGCAAGCAGCTGAGCGCATTGCTTCTGGCTGTGTCTTTCTGTAGGATGCCGGTTGCCAGCATTCACAAAGCACAAGTTATGTAACGCACTCCTATCAGGAATCCGAGTTCAAAAACTTTTCATGAAGTCCCATGCTGTTCTTGCTGGAGTAATTGTTTCTGATAATGAAAAGTCTGTATCACCCTGATTCAGCTTGTCTCGGCCCTCTCCAATGGCAGCACTTCGTGCTTTTCCTCAATCTCCTATCCCTCCCTCCATCACAAAAATCTCTGCTCATTTCTTAAGCAGACTATTCTCTTCCCTAAACACCTAAAAGAAAAATAAAGAAGGACACATGTAATTTTGCCCCTCCTGTGCCTCTGAAACAGGCTGTTTTTCCTTGCTCATCACTTGGAAAATCCTCATTTCTTTGGTAAGTGCAAAAGAAACAATGGATTTAT
Source organism: Aegotheles bennettii (assembly GCA_013398125.1). NCBI lineage: Eukaryota > Metazoa > Chordata > Aves > Caprimulgiformes > Aegothelidae > Aegotheles > Aegotheles bennettii. The sequence continues at coordinate 226,094 of VZRW01008609.1, read as the reverse complement.
AATCGAAAATATATTCATCACATTGCAGTATTTACAGAACAGCTTTTCTGACCTAATTCTAGAATAAAGACCTAAGTTTCAGAGCAATCTGCGTCCCAGAAATGTGCTTTACTCCTGATGGAAAGATTTGAGGCACTTTTCAGGAAAATTCTGCAACTTTTCACAGAAATAATTATTGGATGACTTGCTGAGTGAGGAATTTCATTTGCAGCCACTCTGACACTTTCATATCATTAAAATCAATCAGGCACATAGATAAGAGCATGTAATTATTGAAGGTATCTAAATTAGAGTGCATAAAGAGGGTATCATGAGGGACAGCTCTCTCTATCGATCTGTATTCAATGTTTTTATGCCAGTACATAAATGTGTAAATACTAGTCAATATATTTCAGCACGTAAATAACAGCAATCTGCTTTCTTGGCAAAATTAAAATAGAAGAAATAAAAGTTTAAAAAATAAAATTGCAATAAGAGTAAGAATTAGTAAAAAATGCCCTTGTCAAATATCTCACCAAAATACAAGCTTAAACTCTAAACTCTGTTAAACTGTGTTTTTTAATAGTTCTGTTTCCAGTGTAGTCGTGAATATAGTTAACAAACAGCTCATTCTTTAAAGAAGAGTGAAATTTAATTCATACCATCTAAGTAAACATGAAATTTAGGCCAAAGTATTTTGGGGAGGTTTGATCTATGACAGTCAATCAAAGGATTCCCATTTCTTTCAGCAGACTGCTACACAGATGCTTGGAGCCACAATATCTGGGAAAGATGTGTTTAATGTTAAAGTAATTATTTACACGATACTGAAAGAGTGTACTGATAAAAACATTCAAAGCACAATTAGATAGATTGACAAATAAAATAATCCGTATGTAAACCTCAATGTATTTCACCATGTGTGTAGAAATAAAGAAGATGAAAGATGAAGAATGTAAAAGTTATTTATAATAACAAAAGAAATTTTTATTATTTTTTCAGACACAGATAAATTATAAATAACTCAAATTTATGAATTTTTTCTTCAAGTAATCTTACATTTCAGGGATTTTGTTTGTTTATTTGTCCCTACTATTTTCCTTTAGAGTTGAGAGGGATGATTTCTAGAAAGAAGGAAATAGAGAGTTGTCAGGCACTGTTTATCTTTAATTCAGTCTTCATTTCTTAGACAAAACTCACAAGGACTTCTGCTCTATTAATTTGTGGTCTAACAAGCCTCAAGCCGTGTATATGGAGGAAAACCACCCTTTGTTTCAATAAAAGGAATACTTAAAATTACTACTATTAAACGCAAAGGATAAGTCCTGATCAAGATTCTCTTCACTCTATTTTAGCAACTCCGAACATTAGTTAATTCTTGCAGTGAAGCTCACATAGATTAATTTATACCTCTCTGAGGCACAGAAATGTTGACCACCTTCCAAAGTCAATGAGAGAATCAGCAACAGAACTCAAGTGCTGCAGGTTCAAGCTCCTAGTTATAAGAAATACCTTACAAATGAAACAAAACACAACAAAAACTGCCTACTGCCCACAGACCTCAAATCCTACAACCACTTCAAAACCTCGTGAGTCCTACTTCTATGAGTTCTCAGTGAAATCCGGGCAGTACTGCTTAACTGATCATAGGACACAAGGCTATACAAGACCTGTTTCAGTTTTTTATAACTGTAAAATAAGGCTAATGGTACCAACCTCTTTTTAAAATGTTTTGCATTTTTTCAGATCAAAACAGCATGGAGATCTACTGATATTGGACCTATACCTACAGAAATCAAACATAGTTCACAAATTCAAACATGGTTCATAGACTATGTCATCCCAAGCTAGAAGTCTGAGAAAAATGAATAGAAAATGTGGCACGTGTCATGTTGCTGCTTCATGCATTGTGAATGAAACATGTAAAAGTAGAAGCTGCATAAGCAAAGAATAGAAATTCTGATTTGTATTGGCTTACAGTCACTGAATATCATAACATAAGAAAAATAAAATATTTATTGCTACAAGGGTTTACATATTTTGGCTTATTTTCTCTCTCCAGCATAACAAATTTTTAAATCTTAATGACTCATTTATGCTGCACGTGCTTTGTAAAATAATGCCCACTGCCTATGAATTGACACAAACCAGCAATTTGCTAAAGATTTTATTGGCTTTACAAAGCAAAAGAAAACACAGAAACCCAGTTAAAGCATATGCTGGAAAGCACCAACAAATTCTTGAAGTCCTAAATACCAGTTCTGGAGTACATTTTGAATAAAATGTTGGTTAGCTATAAGAGTTATAATACAATGTTAGCTAATACTTGAAAACTTGCCTGGTATGCTTGAATTAGCCTGAATTTAAACAAGGCATATAATAATGTACCTAGGTCTAGTGGTGTTGACACTACTACCAAACAGAAGTCGCTTCAGTATTGATCTGGAGTGAGAAGAGAATGAGACCACTCGTGCTCTTAACACATTAATATGGAAAATAAAAATTAACAAACATAGATGCTGACATGAGTAAGAAAGCAAGTTATGACCACAGTAAAAAACCCTGTTCTGAAATGAACCTTTTGCAATAAACCACTTTCGGATTTGTATCATTGACTTCAGTGACAGTCAGAAAGGTATAGGAACCTGGACACTTTTCAAAATCAGGAAGAGAATCTATTTTAATAGCTAATTTTTAAAACATGATCACATGTTCGTAAGGTCCAACCTCAATTTCAGAAAACACAGACTACTTGCTTTACAGTCAAAACACACACTACTTGCTTTACAACCAAAATACACAATGGATTTAGGAAAGCTGGATGACTGGTGGAAAGCATTGTAGTGAAAAAGCTATTTTCACAAGTTTGCTCCACTCGGTTTATCAGCACCATCATGTCAAGGTTCACTACAAGGACTTCCATCAGAACAGAGCATGGTAAACTCTCATCCCCTGCTAAAGTTTCAGCCCTGCTTTCTAAAACAGAAGATTTTCACTAGAATATCTTCTTCTGAATGAAAGCTGCTACACATTTAGAAAGTAACAATACAGAACTATCACAAGTTTTGTGACCTATTTTCCATTCCAAGTTAATTGCATTCATTTTGTGCAGCTAGTCAATGAATTATAATGTACTGTTGTGTTTGTACTTATGTTGAATAGAGAAGAATCCTTTTTCACTCAGGACTATACTTTCATTAAATCCTGTATATTTCTCAGAAATATGTGATAAAAAGCATTTCAGTGGTGTATGTCAGTTCCTTCCTCTTTGAATCTCACTCCATTCTAGAGTGTATGAAGGTACTTGGAGTAGTAGAGTTGACATTTGTTTGAATGTTATGACTGTCTTTGTTGGCAAGACTCATCCCACCTGCTTTTATCTGTGTAATAGCTGGGTACCTCCTGTAAACCTTCTCTAGGATTCCTGCACACTATTCAGCAGAGAAAATTAGGGACTACCAGAAAGCAATCATCTTAGCCTAATTTTAGTTGGTTTACATAATTCAGATGAATCACCCTGTGGACACAGGCCTTTTTCTATTAATGGTGAAAAAAAAATATTCATGTGCCTCTAAAGTAAAATTTAGACCATTAAGTGTAGTTGAAATGTATTTTACCTTTACTGATTGGCATCCACTTTGGATCGGGCTGTCTTAGACTTATACCATGGACTTTCCTAGGCCATGGTGAGAAAACCCACGCTAAATCACCCATTAGTGAGAAGCAACTTACAGATGCCAGTGACTTCTATTAAATACATTAACTATACCAGTCCCTACAGCATAGTGATTCATGAAATTATATTGTTTGTAGCATCTCAAATAAAGGAAAATCTGTAGTCTCTGAAATTAGCACTACAGAAGTGTAATATTTGAGAAGTTTAGAAGATTCCAAGTAGTTAATAATGAACAGGATAAAAACATGTCCATATGCTGGCAGAACACTGCCTCATGAATCATGCACCTACTGTGATCAAATATTTGTTGGAGGGGTTCACTGGGGTTTTTTGGTGTGTCATACTGCATTCATAGGGTGACATCTGAGAAGATGAACAGTGAAATAATAAATGTTTTGGATTATAGTAATAGCCATTTTTTTAACCTTTGGCTAGATCTGTTCTAAGACCTTCCAGTAGTCATTCTGCATAGTGGCAATCCCATCACAAAGCCACCAGAACAAAAAGAGAATGAACTCAAAGCAGAATAATTATGCATCCCAAAGAACTGGCAATTTAAGCTAATGATGTACAAGCTGACAAATGCATAGTAATCTCTCCACATGACAGGGAATTTTATGGCTAGCACCAGACTCACTAATTGTCTTCCTAGATAATCTAATGATCTTGTGGTGAGCACAGAAGAGGCACAAGCATTGTCAAATGAAAGACTTCAGACAACTATCTGACTGTTGGCCAAAATCTCCCCCTCCTTCTCTTCCCTATAGCTTTCGAAGTATTTTAACTCTCTGTAACAATGTTGTGTGATCTTAAAAAGACCTGACACAAATGAAACATCTATCTCAGATGCTGGACATGCCAGATCTCCCAAACACTTTTTTCCCCCTCAATTCCATGCTACTATTGGCAGCAAAATGCTATAGAAGACACATAACATTTTTTATTTTAAAAAAGTATTAAAATATAACATTAAATTATATTATTTATTATATATTTCATACTCAATGAAAATAATAAAACATTAAAATAACTTTTAACACAATGATGTTGTAAATAGTGTCACAACTTGCTCTGAAAAGGTTGGAAATGCTGTAAAAATCATCAGTAACCAAAGAACTTTTTTCTTAGCACCATGTCTGAAGCAAAAATGGTGGTAACAACATTGGGAATTTTGGGAAGAAAAGTCTATTGCAGACATGGCCTGAGAAGGTTGTGTGCACCCAACACCAAGGAAGGATCTTACTCTCAAGACTCTTGCTACCCATTCCTTACTGAGTTCCTCTTCAAACACAACATTCACTGCCTGTAAAGCCAGTGAACAAGCACAGCATTGCAGGCAAATGGAGAGGACAGCATGAATATACATTGGAGTATATTTTGAGTAGGATTTATTTTATCTTCAAGATGGAGAAAGCAAGCTGAGAAAATCATGAATGCTACAGGACGAGCTCCAGTTAACACCCAAAAAGGGCTACAAACTCCCTACCGGTGTTGTGGACACACTGTTCCTTCCAGAATGTGTCTACACTGAGGCACCCACTTCTGGTAATCACAAGATAGGTACATTGAACAGCATGATTTGAATCTTTTTCCTAGGTATTTTGGCTAAACCCCACTGCAAGCATGGAAAGAAAGAGAACCAAATTAGTTCTGTGTTACAGTACAATAGTTCTTCCTAAAGGATGTGAGAGAAGTGGAAACTTATGCTTTCCACAGACACTAATGAACAAAAAAGAGACATGCCACTAGAAAACTACACAAACAGTTGAATCCATCTGGAAGAAGACATCCTTATGTATGTCCACAATCAGATGAAAAAACTCAAGGAATGAAGAACAAAGGACACATAGGAGTGATTGCAGACAGCAAATTATACAACAGCTTGCAACACAGCTGCAAAGATCAATACAACTTTGTGTTGCACGCACATACGCATCTTGAGATAGTGCAGACTGGACATTTTAATGGTCCAATTTTATACAGTTCCCATATGATCCTACATGGAATTCTACAGTCAGTTGAGCATCAGATTACCAGAACTGTATGATGAAAATTAGGGATGCTTCTGAGCTGAGCAATGCTCTGTAATAGTTTATCATTTAATTTTCTGTATAAACACTTCTATAGCACATCTAAGAGCTCAGAGAAAGGACTGTAAGCAGCAGTCTGGCAGTATTTTCAATGTAAATGACAAGAATGGAGGGAACAAATTATAACTGTAGTTACAGAAAAGTAATGCATTTATTGAGAAAAAAAGTTCTTGAACAAAAAAGTATTAGGCTTTGGAATAATGTTTTAAAAAATATAATGGAATCTTCACTGCATGAAAATCATTAGCAGAAGACTAGATGACTTTAATAGGTCATTTAAAAAATACACTGTACTAGAATTTTCTAACCATTGATTGGCATGAAGCGAAACCTAAAGAAATTAAGGGCACTCACAAACACATGAGAGTCATGAAGAACTTATCTTTTTTTCTGTATGGACTCCTTTGAGGGTCTGCTTGCCAGAAGAGTGGTGAGACACCTGAACTCTTGGCAGGAGGCACAGGGCTAGCCCGAGGACCCCACAACAAAGCTGCATTAGCCAGATTGTAGTTTCTTCAGTAAATAAGGAACTTCCCACCTTTGGAATTTTCTTTTTTTTATGGTTTTAATTCAATTTTTTCATTGTTTTGCATCTTGTGACTAAGAATTTCTCTAAGATCTATCTCTTTCCCTGTCCTAAGCGAATGCAGTCTTATGAAACACAGGCAGTGCACAGAGACATCTGAAGCAGTGGGTGGAAATCAGTCACGCAGTCCCTGCATTCAGCACATCAGCTGACTAACTGTACCTGAAGAACCAACCCATCCAGTGCAGATTTATAGACTCTGTGTTGTAGTTTAACTGTTGGCACAGCAAAATACGTTGCATTATCCAGTTCACCCTCTGCAAAGACATGTATTTACCTCTTGTCCATCTGCACGGCTCTACTGTTCGTAGCAATTACTGCTTGCCTGCAGACTTCTCTAATCACTGAGCAGAGAGAAAAGAATTCATCTAATTGCTGAGTGGTTTTAGTTTCCCAAAATAGTTGACCTTCTTCCTTTTTGAAGAAAAAACTTTCCCCTGCCTCTCTGCCTGACTCCCCACCCCCTTCCTGCTGGCAGACATGAGAAGAGAGCTGTGTTTGTTTTCAAGGTAAATGGGAGGCCGGGGCAGTAACAAGGCTGATCTCACAGTTTCCAGCTGTAACATTTGATTTCTTTACAACTGCACATATGCAGAACTTGGAAACTAAACTAGTCCAGTAAGACAAATATGCATACAAATCTTATGTGTAAAAATCTCACAGTGCAGAAAAAAAGGGGGTTGAGTGGCAGCAGCACAGTTCTTGACATGAAAGCAAATACTCCAGCTAAGAGATGAAGGTTATTTGGGCAAAAACTGCTGAACACTTCAGCTGAGCCCCTACATTCACATGTCAGATTTTCAGGTGTTGAAGGTCCAGGATTTTATAGTGGAACTAGACAGAGCTAGGCATTTTTAGGGCATGTGAAACTATCTCTACAGAGCTCAGGAAAATAACTTCAAGGCCCACTTAGAAAGAACAAAAAAAATAATCTATCATTAAAAACTTTCCTTATCTCCCACTGACAGAGACAACTGTGTATCAGTCACCATGACAATGCTAGTTTGCTGCTTTGAAGTTCATGAAGTTTTAACATACAGAATTCTTGTCCTCAGTTTTATATTAACATTACTGATATTAAGTATTTACATCGATTACTTTCTGACATTAGAGGGATTTTTCTACTTAGTGTTTTCTTTGGGTTTTGGGTTTTTTTTAATTGGACAATTAGAAGAATGACAGAAATAGATTTCAACAGGAATTCAAACTAGATAGACAGGATTTTCAAAAGTGAACAGTTAATTTTTGAAAGTAACATTTTTAAGAACTCTAAAAAATGCCCGATCTTCTGCTGGAGAAACTCAAAACTTCTCCAAATGGAAGAGCTTAAGTTTGAAGAGGAAATCAGTTAAAAATATATCATTACTAGAATGTTCTTTACAGGATTGTCCAAAATGTTCAGATAATGGACATTCAGAGGTAAAAAGATGACTCATTAACTTCAATATCCTTGCAGTCTTTATTAACCACATGTTCAAGGCAGGAGCACAAATTTATTTGTTTTTATTTTATTTTAAATGCTTCCCTCATATATAGACTTTCACACTGAGATTCACCAAGTAGTGCACACTTCTGAAGGGCTGTGAAAGCCTTTCTTTTGCTCTCAGCTAGCCGCCCAGCTATCCTGGGGCCTCAAAAAGTTGAGCTCAAGCCTGCAGACTCACTGACACAGATCTGGAAGTCCAAAGACCTCCTGGTTCCAAGTGAGGCTCCCAGGTCCTTAACTATGGCAGCTCCCAAGCAGACTGGTGCAAGGCAGGCTGTGTTGCAGACAATTAAAAGGGTTTCCTTAAAAAGAGGCACATTTCCTCAGCAAGCCTTTTTCGCCTCTATTGGCAGATCAAAGCTGACACTGCAGTACACTTTGTTTCATCCTGTTCAGCTTTCTAACAGAAGATGCTTTGTGGGCAAGGGGTCTGGACAGATCTAGCTGGCCATGTAGTCTTACCTTAAAAACAACTTTTTGTTTTTATTTCAAGTTCAGTGACACAGAAGAGATTGCTTGTGAATGGCATTGTAACTAGTGCGGTGAGCCCTACTGTTACTCTGCAAGTTATCAGGCAAACCTGAGTTTTGTTCATATTTCCTAAAGACCTCCTGGACGGTATTGGTGTGTGGTCTGAAACCTACTGTTGAGAAGGTTCAAGTGGCAGATATTAAGAGCTAGACCACTGCTGCAGACCTGGTGACTTGAGTATTGCCAGCTCTGGCACTAACTTCTCTGGAGCCTTTATTCACCAAACACTTCAGGTCAGTGGCAGCTCTTCCACCCTTCCCTGGCATCGATGCTTGCAAATGAAATGACGATAGGAAGCACTTGCATTTCTTTCAGATCTCAGAAACCTTATTTCAATTTGAGTTTTGAAAAAGACTTGGGAAGTACTAATTACTCCAGCTGGTTCATTCCAGGACAAGCACAGAGAGAAGAAAAACAAGGCTCTTTGCTTCTTGTTGCAAAAAAGCAAAGCAGACCTAAAGCAGAAGTACACAATAAAACGGCCTTGGATGTGCCTTAGCAAGAGATTATAATGCACTTGTTGCTTTCTCTCAGTCAGCCCCATCCTGACACCTTAAATTAGAGCAACACGGGGTCACTCTGCATTAGCACAGTTGAAGGAAGCTTCTCCATAACGGCATTCTAGTTGGGAATTAACATTACACAGACACGTTCACTCTGACACTGTGCCCTCTTTAGGGCAAACCATAGGAGACCATTGCCAGTAGTGCCCATTCCTCTACTCCCTGCCAGCAGCAATTGTTTTTGGGCAACATAGCTCTCAATTAATTTTTTTGCTCTTCCAAGGGAGCAAAATGGAGACAATCTGGGAAGAACCCTGTGCCTCAAATGTTGACAAAACACATTATTCATTTCCAGTTAGCTCAGCGATCCCTCAGAACTGGCATGCCTGGACTAAAGGACTTTTTGCCTATAGATGTGTGCCAGCCTAGCATATGTTGCCAGAGTCATTCCAGTTGTGCTCAGGTTAATAACAAGGAATTTGCTATGTTTTCACAGTACAACCGACAGCTGGACAGATTGCAGCTAACACACAATGCTTATGTTCATCACATTATGTTCTGAACATTAGAGTGAAATGATTTAATATACTTTTGCTCTGTAGAAAATGATTCTCCTGCATAATATTCATATCAAATGACTTCTACACTAAGTTCCTACTTGTAGATTTTCTAGTGTGATTCAGTAAATGAGTTTCTCAGCCCCAAAACACTGCCATCCTTCTAAGTACGTATTTGGCTATCTCTTTGGATGTTTACAGTTTAAAATTTTAATTAAAATTAATTGAACTGCAGATTTCAATATCCTATAGTTATTTTACAGAGTGTTATTCCATATATGGGATTTCAAGAAGATGATAAAAAGGAAAATAATCAGCTTGTTTTCCTCTCACTCCATCTATCCCAGTTTGGTCTTATCTGAGAGTACTAAGGGGATTTCTAATGTAAGACATTTCACAGCTAACCTTTTCCTTATCCTTATCTCTCTTTCGGCCCCAGTCCTCTACCCAAAACACAATCTTCCACCCTGACAGAAAGTGGTCTTATGAATAGAAATGCCTGTGGACAACTTTTTCTTCAGCAGCTGTATAACATTATGGACTTATTATCCGTGAAAGAGTTCTACTTTCCTCAAACTGGAATTAAAGTGCATTATGAAACCAAGAAAAATGTTGTTATTGCATATCACACTGGGTCAGACAGCTTTAGAAAATCCCCAGAAGTAAAGGAGAAAACCATTGGCTTTTTTCCTGTACCATCAGTATCATCTGACCGACTACTAATTGTACTGCTGAGGTTTTAAAGACCTCTATTCAGGTAAGTGCTGGCCAAAAAAACCCCACTCTCATTCATCAAAGCACAAGTACTTTCAAGAGTAGCCTAGTAACACAGAAAAGACTTGAAAATCCTCAAAGTCCAGCCACCTATGGAGCGATCATGTGAAAAAATGTCAAAGAATCACTTTTGTAAATGCTTAAGACAACTGCTACTGAGTGGTAAATACAAAATACTGTTTAATTGCAATTTTCAAAAATTCTTCCTGCTTTCAGTCATTATATGTCTGTCCCTCTGATGGAAATGGGAATTCTTTCAGTTTTCAAGCCTGTGCTCTCCTTTCATTGCAATGAGGACCTAATTCAGAGCTTTAAACTGTGTTCTGCAATGCATAATTAATCTGGCTTCATAGAGACCTGGACAAAAGACCCCATTCAATCTTCAGCTCCTTCCCCCTGAGATATTGTTATTTCTAAAAACTCCTGCCAGCTGGGCTGGAGGGAAATCTCAGCACTGTGGGAGAATGAACAAACTACAGGCCTCCGAGGGATTTGAAGTAACTATCTGACTAAATTGGATTAGAAAGTAAGGAAGGGGAGGGGATGGAGAGCTTATTCTGAAGTCTACAAAAGCTCATAAAAAATTCTTAGAAGATTTTCATATGGTGAAGGGGAGAGAAATATGCAAGTTTTTATAACAAAACAGAGAAAGAATTTTAAAACATGTGTGAGCCAATACATTTGGGGATGTTTGAAGGGATTACTGCTGGTATTATTTCAGGAAAACTGTTGTGTCTGCCTTAGAGCTTTGAAATGGCACTGCTCTGTGAAATCTAGGCTGCCCTGCAAACCAAAATAGTCATACTTTCCTTCCAGGTACTTGATATATCTCCTGTTTGAACCTATAACATAGCCTAACCATGTTACTTTAAATTTCCTCCTAAGCATGTCACAATTAAAAGTTTCTGCCCAGAAGGATTTCAAAGGGCTATGGAAAAACAAATTCAGTCTTCCTAAGAGAGCCAGCACCCTGTTTTCATTCCCTGCAAGCTCATTCTCCAAAGTGTGTCGGTGATGTTGCCCAGATCACCTGGCCACCTCTCATGCATTTCACAGCATTTTTAGCAGGTATGTACATACAAGGGAATATTATCCCATTTACCACCAGACTTTTTGAAAGATGAGGTAGAAAAAGCTCATGGTCCCCTTGGGAAAGGGGGAGCTGGAGGAAAAGATGCTTTGGGCTCTCTGCCTCCTCTGCACCACTCTGCTGTCCCCCACTGACATGGACATGCCGCTCACAGGGTCCCCACTCTTGCAGCCCTGATGCTGTAGTTGGATGAGGTTATGTGGGTGTCTCCCTAGCTTCAAAAACATTTTCAGAAGCCAGATCTTTTAGCCACCCTAACCAGCACTTCCCATATTTTGACGGGTAGCCCTTATGACAGCAACAACAAGGACAGACTGGCTTGTAGGTTTTTACATTTTACAAAAAGAAATTATATAAATGGCTTGAGAAAGGCCAGCGTGCTCACTTAAAATCTTTCTGCTGGCACCATCAGAAATGTGAAAATCAAAAGGCATAATAAGATCCTGATCAGGGGACCAGCTTGCTCTCCTTCCCCCTGCCCGTGCCTGCCCATCATGGAGGTAAGGCTGAGCGGGAGGCTAAGTCTCCTGGGCTGCTGCTCGTGGGACACTGCCAGGGCAAAGAGTTAAAAGCACTCACATAATACACTAACTTTTTCACAGTTAAAAGGAATGAAAATGACCCCTAAAAGCTGATCTCCTTAGGACTTGTGTGCTGTTATAGAGTGAAAAATAGGGTAGTTTTCAGAGGTCTGGCACACACTGAAGAGACCAGAGTGCTCGATGAAAAATACACCCTACTGGACAATGCATCTGTGTAAAGATGGGCACATAAAAATTACAAGTCATCAGAACAATCCTAATCAAAGTTCCCATTTGTGTTCTTTCATTATCCTCGTTTGCCATTTCTAGACCTATTAACACAGAATAATTTTCTATAATCTCCCTTTGTCCTGGCGAGGAAGTGCATGGAGAAGAGGGAGTAAGAGAGGAGGAGGCATGTTAAAAAAAAAAAAAAATAAAATAAAATAAAACAAAGTTTCAAACCAGTGGAGATTTTTTAAGGGTGTCACTTCACAAAGACACTCTAGCATGTAACTTAACAACAGCAACAACAACAAAAATACTGGTAGCTCATGTTCCAGACAGAGAAACGTGTAAAACATTAACATGTTACACAACATTCATACAGCCCATTTCCAGTTCCCTTAATTCTTGGGCTACAGGAAAAGCAAGCCAGCACTACCACACTTCCTTTCCTAACCAACAGAGCGAGCCACCTGTGAGGTGTTGCACACAATCCAGTGTTGTTAGATGTTGTCAAATCTATGTTGAGGCATCACATCAAAAATCCCAACTTAAAACAGTAATCTAATAACTCTGAATAACCTCTGAATTTCTCAAAAGGAACAACCAAACGTTTCATATCTGTGAAAGAAAAAGCCTGGTGGAGGAAAAGATCAGCATAATGACATTCAGCTAAACATATCCTGAGTAATGCTAGCAGATAAGTAGAAGAACTACCTAAATTCGCTCTGACTTTTCTCAGCTGAAGGAAAATCTCTACCATCGCTCAGAGGAGCTAACAATGCAGTAATAGTAGTAGATGTGTCCTCTCTACTTACAACACCTATTTCAAGGAATCCTACCCAAAACTGGCAGTGGAGACTACAAGGAGTGAAGGACAGGCAGTGCAACCTAAGGCAGCAAGAGTGAGTGTTAAACCCCATCCGTGCACTCTGGACTCTTCATTGTGCTGCTGTTAGCATGAGACAGCACACAGGATCTTCTGGCAGATGACACGTTCCCCACAGGCTGCTTAGACACTGCACCCTGCAGGGCCTTTCCTAGCAAGTCACCAGCAGCCCTTCCCATTTCCGCCCTGTCCCATCCTCTCCAGACCACCCACAGTGCAGGCACTGCATGGGAACCCTCATCCCAGCTGTCACAGGAGTCCTGCAGTGCACCTGGGACAGGAGCAGAATGAGAGCAACCATTTTGGGTGTGCAGAGAAAACCCAAATCTGCTGCTTGAGGACAGGCAAAATAATTCATTCTCCCTGCAAGGATGATGGGACCTCTATGGTGGCATCAGGCAGGTGATGGAGAGGAGAAAAGGGGAGCCTGGCAAGGCTGTAGGTCAGGTTTCTGCTAAGGGACTGAAGCTTGCTCCTATTGCAAAGAAGGGGAAAGGGTAGGCCTGGAAAGGAAAGCAGCAGAGATTGGGATTTGCTGTTCCTACTGCTGTGTGAGGGGTGGAGAGGACATGGAGTACATCTGTCAGCCTCCTGAAGAAGAAGTCCTCTCCTCCAGTCACACCACTGCTCTGCGAGGGACTGGGGTCATGGATCAAGCCTTTCATTCATACATCTCTAAGAGTATTTCTCCCTTAGAGAAGAAAACCAAGGCATGACAAGAAGAAAGATTTGTTCCATGTTACAGAGAGAGTCAAAGAGGAACTTGAAAGTTTTGGACACATCCACACATACTTGTGTAAATTTGGGAGGCTAAACAGACAGTCTGCTGCTCACCCTGGTCCCAGTCCTACCCGCTGCTCAGTGTGCTCCCAGCCCTATAGCTCACCCTGCTCTCAGTCCTACCCGCTGCTCAGTGTGCTCCCAGCCCTACAGCTCACCCTGCTCTCAGTTCTACCTGCTGCTCAGCCCAGCCCCACTGCTCACTCTGCACCCATGCTCTAACAGCTGACCTGCTCTGGTCTTGCTTCACTTACACACACACACATTCATCTGCACACACATACTCAACCCAACAGCTGAAGCAGATCAGCCAAATAACCACAACAGCAGTCTGACTCACTTTGAACAACATGAGTGAAGCATCCCAGCCCAGCCCCATGGGGCCAGCGGTGCTGCGGGCACAGTGGCCGCCTCTGCCGCTCCCAACCACGGTTGGTGATCCCAAGGGCTCTCATCCAGCCTTGTCTTCCCCTGCAGCCCTGACATTTTAAAATTTCATCCTACATAAACATGAGGGGAAATTTTAACTCTGTTTTGTTAACTCTGTGTCAGCTGCCAGATCGAGACTCCACAAAAATCTCTTAAAAAGGGATGAGTGAATATCAAAAGAGGAAGCAGGGCTCTTCAGCAACAACTTTGTCTGCCATAGGGCACTTCAGCTCCACTTGTCAAAATCTACAGTCTGCCTTGTCTCATTGAAATAGGTCATTAACTTCCTTTTTTTTAATGCTTACTCCGCATTTAAAAAATATACTCAAAAAACTCTGAGACCATTTAGTTCCTTGTTTTTCTTCATCTTCCTCAAAACCCTGGGCTTCAGTTGACAGTAATCCCCAGGTCTAGATAAGAGTACAACTCAAAAGGGCTCAAGATCAAGGAAAAATTGAGGAAGAAAAGAAAGCCTAAATTTTCCTGTCACTTATTCAGATTATCACCTTGGATTTGCACTGAAAAATTTTGAGAAATTGGACCATTGCATTCTCAAAAGTAGGCAACAGTCTGTCTTCAATAGGTCTGCCATTCAGACCTAAACAGCTGAAGAGATTTGCGTAGAGGGACTCCCACAGCATGACTGCAGACACAGAAATACTCCAGAGCAGACCCTGTTATAGTCCCCAAGTCCATCCTTGGGAGCACACTCCTGAGCATGCACTCTGTGTAACCCCTCTTGTTTTCAGCTGTCTTCTTCATGTTACAAACTGCACTGTCCCACCCATACCATTTGATCCTAATCTCCCCGTTGAATTGTAATCCTTAAAAAATTTGCATCTAGGAAATGAAGTTACTCAATGTTTTCAAGAGGGTCTAAACTGGGCATCAAAACCCCAAAATATTGCTTAAATAAAATTAAATAATGAATATGAGGCTTCTCATTCAGCTATAACGTTTAATTATGCATAGAAAAAAAAACAGGTTAGAAATTGCTAACTTTAAAGTTCAACAAATCTTTCTGAAATCAGTGACATACAGTCATGTTTTTCAAGCATAAAGAATAAAACTTTATAGAAAGACAAACAAGCAGTTAGAGGCTTAAATGTAACATTGGTTCAAATTTTGGGCAAAGCTGTCCTTAAAAATTTGTCATTTTTACAAGTGTATTCTTATCCAGTATTATAGAAATAGCAATTAGATCCAGAAGAAATATTTTGGCTTGTCAGCTTTAATAAAGATGACTTTGCAGAGACTCTCAAGAGTGAGACCTAAGCACGGAGTCAGAGGCACCACACTGAGGTCAGCAGGTTTGCGTTTGCTTGGCTCTGTTAGCCTAGGTAGAACACCCTGGTGTAGCATTGTTTTGAGCCCAGTCTAGGATGTCCCACACAACCCATGCCACACTAAAACCAAAGTAAAACATAGTTAGTCCTTCCATTATCTGAAGTGCAGCTCTTTAAAAACTTTATAGGCAGTCTTTCAACTGAAACAGGGAGGTTGAGATGGAATCCAATGATGAGATAATCTGTTTGATCAAACATTGAACAAAACATTAACAGCATCCAAATTCCTTTTTATCCCAGGGCACTTCAGATTACATAAAGACATTACATATACCTATATTTCGGCATGGGTTACTGACACATCACAGCCCTAAAGTACAGGATAGACCTCTTCTGCTTATGCTGTAAAAATACTCTGTGGTCTTGCTTAATAACAGTTGTGAAGAGCACAAAAATAGTTGGGGGGAAAGAGCTGGGAGCAGGATGTACTGTCTCCTGGCATACAGCTCAGTACACGTTCCACCTAACTGCAGCTTGGGGAGGGAATTAATGGACGATGACACAGACACATACGTGTGCTCTTTCTCCCTCCCACCCAGGTAGTATTTTTATTTCTAACTCCTCTTTTTTCTAGGTTGCAGGGAAGTTTGACAGAGCCACTGAGTGCCACATGGGATGCTTAGGAGCCGGCAGGCTCTGGCTTGCATTTCACGCTCGGACCATAAAGTACAAAGCAGTTTAAAGCTTAGTTTGAAATTTCTGTTAACGAGAGGTCATTACAGGGGGAGGACCTGAGATTGGGAGCATGTAACGAAGGCAGGCCTTGGCTCCTCCAACATGACACATCTGAGGCAGACCTGGCAGCAGGCCTTTACCACTCTGCAAGACACAAGGGTGGTCTGTGGGAGCTGTGGAGGCACAGTTCTCTGGGCTTTGGTCAGCAGACACATCCCCTGCCCTGCTGCTATCCAGACACCTTGCAGTCACTAGAGTCTTAGCAATCAGTTGGTTTAAAGACCACCTCAGTTAAAACATCCTTGCATGAGCTGCTCAATGCACTTATGCAAATTGTTGTATGAACCCTTGGTATACTGACCACAGCTACACAGGCATCAACCTTTCTCCAAGCAATTCGTGGCACCTACTGCTACAGAGACAACCACCAAAATGCTTAAACAAAGCTGTAATGAGTGTTGTTCCATTGTACACTGTTCCAGATATGTAGAAACCAACTAAACAGTGACTTTAAGAATGTCTTTTTCTAACAGATGCTGTTTTATCCAGTTAACAGGCTATATTTCAAATGATGATTTTTAATCAGTGTTAAAGACACAGATCTTCCCCATTTCTTCAAATCTGAGCTGAGGTACTAGCACAACAAGAAACCCCACCAAAGCAGAAGAATTGCTATTTTACCCTCTAGTGCTACGAAGCCAGTGTGAGTCTCCTCCCATGCATACCAGGACCAAATTCATGGATGCCATACTCATGTAACTCAGACTGAAAAAAAATTGGCTAACTACCAGTGGAAGGGAGGTGCCTGTGCTTTCTCTTCTCAGACATTTTAAGCAAATTAAAATAAAATAAAATAAAATACCCAACTCTTCCCTCCTCACGCCCCATTTGTGAAGGTTATTGGAATCAGGAAGTCATCTAATGATTGACACTAAAATAAAAATCCAACTACATGATATTTTGAGTGCCTTGGTATGTTTAATTCCCTTTTCAAGCGTCCTTAAAAAGTGAATTAGGAAATGGAGATTAGAGTGCAGTTGGCATAGGAAGAAACAAGAAAACAAAATAAAATCAACCACCCATCCACTATTGAAACCTGTATTCTAAACCTTTTTATGGTTTAAAAATAGAAGCTATTTATAAGGCAATATGTGCTTTAATCAGTACACAAGAAACAAGCCAATAATTAAAAGTTTAAAATAAAGGTTTAAACTCAAGCGTAGTTTTGCAACTGCAGTTATAGCCAGATTACAAAATTCCTTTCACACAATGCACATAGCATCCTTTGAGACTTAATGACATTCTGCAGCTGGGGTAGTATGAATCTGAGTTCTTTCTGTTCTGAGTTATTTACTTCTGCAAGAAAATTCCCCATGGCAACTGGCCAAAGGGGCTTGTCTCCTTAGTGTGTGAAATGTGAGCAGATACAAACCTGACACCATATTTCATCCCCTTGCCTTCCCTCATGTCTGCATTCCTAACTGTAAATTAAGGGGTGACACTGACCATTCTGGGGTGGCAGGAAGCAGCTTATTCAGAAAGATAGGAAGAGGTGGAGGAAAAAAAATGACAATGCTTTAAGGCAGTTTCTGAAACTACAGTGAGATTCTTCTCATGCAGGAGAAAGAAAAACTGAAACTGTGCACGAGCTGATTTCTTTCTAAATATATGATATCTATCCTTTTATTTACCTCCTAGAGATCATCTAAACAGAAATCAGTAGAAATTTGTCAATACTTGATAAGGTATGTCCATACTTGTACTAGGATCCTTCTCATGTACAATCTCTTTTCAGGAATGCAAGTTTTTTTCAGTGTGGAGGGTCCACGAAAACACAGAATACTTCTGGAACACAGCCTGCCAAAGCTGCTTATGAAAGAGGCAGTTTGGAACACAGAGCCTCAAGCTGGAATTTAGAAAACAAGAGACACCTGGGAAATGATGTGCAACTCGCAGAGACGCTAAATACACTCTGGCAAAACCAAAATTCCCGTAAGGACCTCAGTCAGCCAAGGGTGAAGCGATGACCTTGGACACGTTTACCCTTCTTAGAGCTGATCTGCATAATGCATCTGCTATTTTAGCTAAGGGATACACTATCAGTGTGCTTGATTCCTTTTGCATCCTGGTTTTCACTCCAGTTCCTGGATACAGTTAGATGTAGTACTGACACCAGTATAACTTACTTAAAAGGTGTCCAGTTAGTAAGATACATTTTCCAAGAAAGCCTGAGAGACCCTCAAAAATATTGCCATCAGCTTCTATGCACACTCTGTAACATGCCATAATTAGGGGTCTATGTCTAGCTATTATGTGTCCCACACACTGTCTGGAGAAGTTCAGGCTTGCCTGGAGAGAATCCTGCAATTCCTTTTGGCATATGGGGTAGAGAGACTCTTCCAGTTTTATTTGTAGACCACGTCTGCCATGCTACCCAAAAGATGTCAATGCCATCAGTACAATAATGTTTTAATGAATTCTATTGAAATGAGAGTGGCTGACTTGAAATGTCAAGCAACAAAACTGAACCCAAAATTCTGGCAGTCCAAACGTGGTTTGCTTGCTGTTATTTTCAATTAAGAAACAAGCAAGATCAAAGACTTTTCCTCAGTCCTGTGTGCTCTCCATGAAGTGCAGAGGACCATGGATGAAACGGACTCTTCCTGTCAAAGGGACCTCATCACAGTAGCTGTGCTCACATTTCTGTTCCCCAAAGGAGCTAGGGTCTTGTTCAGACTGGCTGTGGGGGAGGGGCATTCCAGGGCAGGGGAGCTGAGCTGGGTGAGTACAACGTACATCCACCAATCCCAACATGCAAAACACTCCCCAAGGATCATGCTAGCCCAAGCAAGTGAGATCAGATTAGTCTGTACAAAAATCATGTCAGAAAAACTATCAGTGTAACCAGCTTTAGTCAAAATGTTTGCAAAGCTTAGCAATTCAATTCTCATTTAAACAAATGGAAAACAAGGCTGGAAGTTTTGAAGAGAGACCCAAGAAGCTGTTATCAACAGAAGGAATTAACAGGCCAAATTCTGAAGATTTTCCTCTGCCTGTGCTAAGGTCTGCTGCAGAAAATCTCCCATTAACATCTGTGTGACAGCTACTGGATCTGTGAGATGTAGCAATGGAACATGATGTGATTAAGCCTGGTTGGCCTGGGTTTATGACAGAAACAGAAATGTCAAATAGTGAATGGCAAATTAGAGCTCCCAGATTATTTTTATCATTTCAGTAGTTCCCTGCAAAACACAAAAACAAGTGATGTAAGCATTTGAAAAGTCTCAAACTGTAAATTCTTTTGGTACTGCCAGAGAAGAGTTAGTTACAGACATACAGTCCTCAGGTTTCTAGAAAGATACTGCTCAGTAGTGAATAGAAGGGTTGACTACCATCTGACAAATGAAAGGAAGAGATTTTAAGACTGTTCAGAGGAGAGAGGAAGCTTTAAGTGCAGTTTCATTCTCGAGAGGGAATGGAGGCAGATGAAGGAGAAGGCTTTTATAGTACCTTCAAAAATAGTTGGCAAGGAAGAGGAAGAGAGGAAAAACTATTTTCTCTTCTCGCTGGGAAGCCAAGCAGCAATGCTGAGATCCTAGGAACAACATCAAAGAGGACATTTGTGCCAGGGTACCTGTAGCTCTACTTCGTGTCACACAGCAATGCGACAAAAGTTGTCACACACTGTTTTGGTGTTGCCAGCAGTTCATTAAGGATGTGCCACAATAGGTGTTTATTTTGAGGGGAGAGAAGGACCACTGTATTTTGTGTAGCCTGGTAAACATGCTGAGCAGAGAGATGATTATCCAGCATCCCCTCTTAGACTTACTGAGGGAGCAAAGGCAAGGATCCAGCAGTGAACACAGGCCCCCAGCTCACAGGCAGAAGCTGGACAGGCTGGGCTATACATAGCCACCCTCTTCCAGTTGCAGCAGTGCCAGATGAGGAGGCTACAGGCTCTAACCCAGTGCCAGTTACTCATCACTGCCCTTCTGCCAATGGTTATTGCCTCCTCAGATTTGTTGGACGAGCTGCTTCATTGGCCATCCCTAGCCTGTTTCATTCAAAAGCCCAGATAATTCAAGCAATTTAAATGTTGGTCTGTGCCAACCCAGCTCATTTCAACTGAAAGTGGTAATTGGGAATTGTATCAAAAGAAGCACAACTGGCAGCACAGAGGAGTTTTTAGCCTTCAGTATGGGTTAGTCACTGCAACTGGTACAGCATGCAGGGATGTTAAATCTCTTCAGCCGATTCAGCTGCTGCCATGAAAGGACTTGTACATCTTCAGCCACAGGGTCTATTTTAATAAACATCATCTAGCTGCACTCACTCCAGAACTGTACCATCAACTGCAAGCCAGCAGAGCACTATATAACTCCTGTTGGCTCTGAACAATTTCCAACGCAGACCCTCCTGCTTCCTTGGCCAGAAAGAGAGAGAGAGAGAGATTGTAGTAGTTACTTCACCACTTTACACCTGAGGAGGTCTTAACCAGCCAACTGGGACCTGATTCTGCTCCTTCACAATAGCAAAAGTGTCATAAGAGAGCAAAAGGGACCTGCTTGGAAGCTGAAGGAGAAAACCACAGTGGTACATAAGCAGAGAAGTCCTGTACAAGGGTCTGAGCAGCAGATCTTGAAGGAACAGCATAGTGTAACAGTTCAGCAAAGAACAGGCTTATAGGAATTTATGTGATCTCATACACTGCAATAATAAAAGAACATTTTGAAAGAAAGAAAAAAGAGATGGAATTAGGGACAGACAAATTGTTCATCAGCTCTAAAGCAAGAATTTGGCAATACTAAGTCAGCTGTTTCATATAATTTCAAAATAGATGTTTGTGGTTTACTTTCCTCTTTTCAAAGATTTGTTTTTCCCCTCCTCAACCACCATTACCCAAGTTCACATAAGAGGTCAAAACAGCTAACTAAGGGAAAAAATTAGCTGAGGTTCAAAAGACTATTAGAATATGATTTTGGCTTACTATTAAAGAGACCTGCTTTCACACAAATCCTAAGACACCACTACATTTGTGTTAGGAGAGCTGCTCTGATTCACAATACCTGAAGATCTGGTCCACCTACTCTTAAGCTCAGGCTCTGTGGGATCTGTGTCTGTAGTGCTGAGAGGAATCAGATACTTTTTTTTTTTTAAATACTGAGCCTTTGAGAAAACTGATCGGTAGTCAACTTTTTCACAACAGCTTTCATCTTTTAAAGAGATGCCTGTTTGGAGAGGGGGTGCTGTTGGTTTTTTTGTTTGGTTTTTTAATACAGTGAATTTTCTAAAGGAGTTGGCACTTGGAGGGTGGGTGACATGAGCTTACTTAAAAGCACCCCCTGTAGATGCTTAGTTTGAAGAAAGTAGCAGGTACCATGGCATATATTCTTAAATCTGCTTAATACACAGGTTCACTTTTCTCCTTTATGTTAACAAAGGGCTTTGAAAATACTTTGCAGTGACTATGATTCTACAACTGACTTAACCCTACTCAATGTCCTAAATGCATGCTAGTTGTCTCAGAGACTTACACACAAATAAGCCCTAGCCCTGCCTAAGTTCACAATAGTGACTTCAACAGCTTGTGTACCATCCTCCCCATGCAGCTTTCTGTCCCAATTCACCACTTCAGTCCCTCCTTTGATTTCCTGTTCCTAACAGCCTGTGTTTCACATTCACTCCAGCACTTAGAGATACATGATGATGACAAAGCTTCTAATGGCCTCCAGAACAGGGAAGCCACCATCCTTTTCCAGGCAGAGCAGAAAAGTGTTGTTCCAGAGCAGCAAAGACTCAAATTTAAAGCAAACTTTCATAATTCCACAACAGCAGATGTCAGGTATCTGCAACCTGGGAAAATCGGGTCACAGGGCAGGACTCTTGAAAGCATTTTCATTTTAAAGGGAATGAGGCACTGAAACCCCCATGCCTGCTCACTGAGGTGAGCCCAGCCCATCTAAGGTGTCCCTTGATGGGCATGTCTTTCGATAACCAGACTCAAGCTCACCACAATTTTGCACTCAGATCCTGCCATCTTAGTGTGAGTTAAGCCCATTTAGACAAATGGGGACACTGAAGCTTGAGCAACCCCTTTTATGACCTCCATGGCTAACAAATTCAGTAAAGATAAAAAAATTAAAGGTTCTTTGAGGAGCTTTCACTTCTGTTCATTAACCACTAGGATAATACTGAATAAGGACTCTTGCCTTCCTTATACTTCATTTTTAAATTATAAGAAAAGGAACAAACCTCAGGCATGACATATTCTTTATCCTAGTCTTTTCTCCTAGGGTAGAAGGTGGAATCATTTTTATGCAATTTTCACTCTTGTTGATATTATCAGCTGGCATTTACACCATTGAGACCCATATTAACATCCACGAACTTGGCACCTCAGCAACTCATTCCAGCTAAGCAAGTGGTCAAACCAGAGCTGAGACTCTTGTCTCAGCAACATCCTACCAAAGAGCTCTCAGATAAGAGAAACTTACAGATATACAGAAGAAGGAAATCAATGGCTCTCTCACAGATTGCCCTTGAGAAATGCACTGGAGTTTAGGCATTCCCCCACTCCTGCTGTCCTTTGTTGGACTTTTTCAAACCAATCTGCCAAATTTTACCCTGAGGACATTATTATTGAAAGCAGATCTCAAGCAATACCAAGTTGCTGAGAAATCAGTAGAGATGTCTGTCTGCAGAGAGCTTGCTTTCTCACTCTTTTCATAGTGGTCTAAAAGTGCACTCAGCTGTAGTAGGATTTCAGAGGATTTCAATTCCCATTCCCATATGCAGCACAGGAGTGCCTGCCTATAGAGCCAAAAGAATTTGGGCCAAACCACTAAGAGTTTTCTTCTTTGTTAATACTCACTTGACCACATATTGCTGGGCAAGGCATGTAGTCAGCATTGCCTGTATCAGCTTACTGAAAAGACCACAGCCTTGTAAACTGTGAAGTTTCTTCTCACAGAGAACTGGGAAGCAAAGGAATTTCTGCTGATGTTGTGCTGATCAGAATTTTTTTTCCCCTTAAATGGAAGTCTCCTCATAATAGTAACACGGTTGAATGTGTTTACAACCCAAGCTCATCAAGGCACTTGCTTTTCCTTTTTATGCTATTTGTATCTTTCACCACAATCATGTTAGCAGTTGAACATTCCAGCTTTGAGGGAGCAGGTTAAAAATACTGCCTTCTATATATAAATACCTAAATACCTAAATACCTAGACCTGTGCATTTGATGCTGTCCCATACAACATCCTTGTCTCTAAATTAGAGAGACATGGACTTGATGGATGGACCACTCAGTGAGTGGATAAAGAATTGGCTAGATGGTTGCACTCAAAGAGTTTTGGACAATGGCTCAATGTCCAAGTGGAGATCAGTGACAAGTGACGTTCCTCAGGGCTGGTACTG
This sequence comes from Aegotheles bennettii, assembly GCA_013398125.1. Lineage (NCBI taxonomy): Eukaryota > Metazoa > Chordata > Aves > Caprimulgiformes > Aegothelidae > Aegotheles > Aegotheles bennettii. Next base: position 202,541 of record VZRW01008609.1, on the reverse strand, counting down.
GGACTGGTTCTCTTTAACATCTTTGTCAGCGACATGGACAGTGGAATCGAGTGCACCCTCAGCAAGTTTGACAACATCGAGCTGTGTGGTGCAGTTGACACGCTGGATGCCATCCAGAGGGAACTTAACAGGCTTGAGAGGTGAGCCTATGAAAACCCTGTGAAGTTCAACAAGGCCACGTGCAAGGTCCTGCACCTGGGTTGGGGCAATCCCATGCACAAACACAGGCTGGGTGAAGAATGGATTGAGAACAGCCCTGAGGAGAAGGACTTGAGGGTCTTGGTTGATGAAAAGATCAACATGAGCCAGCAATGCGCACTTGTAGCTCAAAAAGCCAACTGTATCCTGGGCTGTATCAAAAGAAGCATGACCAGCAGGTCAAGGGAGGTGATTCTCCCCCTCTACTCTGCATGAGACCCCACCTGCAGCACTGTGTCCAGTTCTGGAGTCCCCAACATAAGAAGGACATGAAGCTGTTGGAGTGAGTCCAGAGGAGGGCCACAAAGATGATCAGGGGGCTGGAGCACCTCTCCTATGAAGACAGGCTGAGAGAGTTGGGGTTGTTCAGCCTGAAGAAAAGGAGGCTCCAGGGAGACTTCACAGCAGCCTTCCAATACTTGAAGGGGCCTGCAGGAAAGCTAGAGAGGGACTTTTTATGAGGGCATGGAGTCATAGGACAGGGGGAATGGGTTCATACTAAAGGAAAGTAGATTTAGATTGGGTATTAGGAAAAAATTCATTACTGTGAAGGTGGTGAGACACTGGAACAGATTACCCAGGGAGGTTGTGGCTGGCCCCTCCCTGGAAGTGTTGAAGGCCAGGTTGGATGGGGCTTTGAGCAACCTGATCCAATGGGAGGTGTCCCTGCCTATGGCAGGGGGGCTGGAACTAGATGATCTTTAAGGTCCCTTCCAACTCAAAGCATTCTATGATTCTAACCCAAGTCCCACAAATTGTACCAACCCAATCTCTAAACCCAACCTTTCATCTTACTGTTCCAGTACAGATTGTTCCAGTTTGGCTGCTTCCTGAAATTCAGGGCTTGGAAGAAGTAAAAAGCTGAAAAACTGCCTGAGCACATGCAATGTACTTCACTTGCCTCGTAAACACTGTGCTTCTAGACATTAGCTGAGTTGTGTTTGAATACAATACTCTGGTAAGCAAATGTAAACCAACATTCTCATATAAAATATTCATTCTGAGAGTGATATTAAAACACATACCTCCTAGCACCATGAAAATGCAGAGCTATATCCCAAGCCAGATTGGCTGGCTACAGAAGTTTAACACTATATTGGTGGACATATCTGGATCTATGATTTAGCCCAATGCATAGGAAGACTTTAGTGGGAAAATTAACAGGATTTCTCCCAGGTTCACAGTATCTTCTGAATCAAGTTTTGGAATGAGCCAGTATCGACACTAAATAGAATAAATTAATATTTTTCTCACAACATGAAGGTCAAAAATTGTTGTCTTCATAGAAACATTCATTGCCCCTTAGACAATCACCAGATGGCTAGGAACTGTCAAATTTAGAGAAAAAAGCTCAGCCTTCCATCATGATCTTATGATTATGCAGCTCTATACCTGCCATTTCAAGGAGTCCATGTCTAAATGCATCAATCCACTGTACCCTTGTGAGCACAAACATGTTTTCCTTTGTCTACCTGTTTGTTTAAATGTTAGATTATAAAAATAGAAAATAAAGAAAAATCCAGTGCTCACACTTGTTTTCTGTTTTCTAATGGAAACTCTTCAATAATTTGCAATCTTAATTAGTACACAAGGGTATAGTAAAGCACAAGGAAATAAAAGTTTCAGCATAACTAAAGCAGGATGTGTGGAAAATATAAACAACTTGATTCAGTAAACCTGCAAGGGATTGAGCCCTGTTTGTCACCAGATCTCCCCAAACTTCCCCCTGCAGTGAAACTCAAGCAGCACACATGGACGAAAGCATGTCAGGACTTGGTGCGGAAGCCAATACAAGAATAGCTGCAGTAGTAACAGTGTTCCACATTCATGAAGATCTTGGGTTACCAAGATAAATTCAGCTACGAGACTCACCCTTGTGCACTCTTAACCCCTTCACTGCAGGATGCCTTCATATGGGGTGATGTGGGGGGTGAAGAGAGGGAATGCTAGGAAACTTCAGGAAGGGCTATTTCTTCTGGCTGACAGCAATATATATGTGAGCCCTCAGCTTTAATATCTTCAGAAATTTAAAAAGTCTTATTTAAGAGATAATAAATAGTGTTGTTGTTATTAAGTCTTTTATCATTAAACCATACTGATGTGATTAATATAGCTATTTTCCTCATATATTAAGGTATAATACCTGCTCAACCTAATCTCTCAAAATGCAAAATTAAAAAAGTAATTAAAAATTGCTTAGTTACACCACTTCCAGGTAATTTTTTGAAAGCTTTCACTTCCTCCAGATAATAAATGGCATCATTTGAAGTAATGGCTTTCTTTTCCAGTTTCCAGGTGCTAGACTAGCTGCAGTGCTAACAGACAAGCAGTTATTATTTCCTTATCTTTCAGAATCATAATATTACAAAACTATTATTCCAGGGTTTCCAGTTTTACAGTAACTGGAACCTTTGATCTTGCCTTTCAGCAATATATTACTGCAAACAATAAGAACATTCCCTCATCAACATATCTGATTAAATGTCTTATTTTAAAAAGATATGAAACAAGACCTTCTAATAAATGCTTGACTGTGTACATTTAACTGTGTTTAGAAATCTCTCTTTGTACTTATTGTGCAAGAGGCAGACATGGCACAACATTTGAAAAAAGCTTTGGATTTTTTTCTCCTGAAATGATCAGCAAGAAGTAGAGGAATATCGCAACAAAGGCTACTCATTTCATAGTTGGTTTCAAAACCTCTTGAAATGTAAAGTTTCAGCTATATCAAAACTCAACAGAGGCTTTCACCATTCTTGCTCTGCGGGAATTTTGTTTTGTGATCACTCTGTCAGCATCAATGCCTCATCTGTAACATGGGGATCCATAAATAGTTGCCTCCGTGAAAAGAGAACTATAGGAATAAAGCCATGAATTCTGGGGCAAGTGATCAACACTCATTAAAAGGGGACATATAAGTATCAAGGCAGTAAAACTCATGGTAAGTATGGAGATTTGTGGTCCACTGAGTACAATATAGAATTAAGTCAGGCTAATGCCAGATAACTTGCAAGAACAGAGAGCATCAAAAGCTCCTTTTGTCTGAAATTGTGGTTTCTTGGCTTAAGGGTGGGTGTTGGTATATCTTTCTCTTTCCAGATAGTTTTTCTAAGGCTGCAGAGGGTAAAGCTCTGCTAATAGACTGAAAGCAACACCATGTACTTCATGTGGGAAGACCAGCTCAATCCTAGAAGCAGTTAGTCCTTCCTCACTCCGATCCAAGCACTCAGGTTGAATCCCACTCTGAACTCTTCACCCCCTCTCCATCACGCTTCCCCTCTAAATATAAACTGCACTGCTGACATGATTGCAGCTGGCATTAATCTTTTCAGATGTTTTCCATGTTGTCCTTGGCTTTGTTTACTATATTAAATCAAGGGAAATTCTGATTTAAGTAGCAACAAAATAGCAAAAATATATGTAAAGAAAAAAAATAGTTAGATAAAAAAACATAGGAACAAATGGGTGGGTACAGGGAGGCAAGAAAAGAGATTCATAGTAAGCAAGTGTTCTGATGAGCCCAAAGTAAGCTGAGCTAGTAACGCTAATCTGAAACAGTAAGTATCCTGAAAGTGTTAGAACCTCTTTCAGTAACTGTAGTAGAAGCAAAACTGTACACTGTGAACAAACATCTTTGTACCAGAGATCTTTGAACTCCCTTAAACATTAACAAACTATTCAAAGCTGAAGTTTCCTTAGTATTCAAGCAGCTAGAGAAAAAGCCTAACAGGCGAAAAATTAGAGAGTAATTGTGTCCAGCTTGTGTCATTCAGAGGAGGTATATGAACTTCAGATCAAGTCTGTGTACACAAGTGTGGGACTACATAAAAATTACAAAATTACAAGTCTTTTTTAAGAATTTACAGCAAATTGCAAAGCTAGTATGAATAAAAGCAGGAAAGCATTGTGTACCCTAACAGAGGAACTTTCTCTCATACTTGTAGATCTCTAGCTTGTTCATAAAAACATAAGTAAAGTGATAGAAATAAAAGGCTGCTTCTTTCTCTGTTTCAGGGTAGTGAATACTGATATGGTATGCAGACAATCCAAGTGTGGTACAACAACCACACAGACATGTGTGTCAATCCTAATTTTTCCATTGCAACGAAAATGGTGAAGGGTTTAATGTGAGCTTTGGAGGTGAGGTAGTGGAAGCAGGGCCCAGAGTTCTGAGAGAAAAAAAGGGAAGGGGGGAAAGATCTGCTAAAACAAACAAACAAAAAAATCACCATGTAAAAAATGCCAGTATTAGCTGAACAGTAAACAGCAAAGCTGAAAAATTCCAGAGCCCTGCTTTCCCAATACCACTCGCTGTTACTAAGTGCAGCCTTTCCAAGAGAACGAGGCTCTATACTTGAAGGAAAGTTTCGGAGACAATGTGCTTGCAGTGACATCCACTGCATGTTACAGTTCCTCCCATTCCTGCAAGCTGGAAGACAGATGGATAAAAAGGCATAATTGGGTTCTCATTAAATAGCTACAGCCCAAGTACATACATGCTCTACATGTATTTAGCTAGCACACTGTTGCCTGCTGTGCTTTCCTCCATGACTATCAATGAACAACATTTTCCATTAATGTTTTACAGAATTTTCTTACATCTACCCTTTATCTTAACATTGCATGCCACTTAATTCACCTGAACACTTGCATAAACATATGGGGAGGGGGAAGGTGGAGGGGTGTTGATGTTTGATGAATCAATGTACAGCATAAAATGGACAGAAGCTAATGTACAAAATCATGTATCCATATTAAACTATAACAAGCATGAACGTATTTGTATGCCTTTTGTATTTGTTGCATACTCTGAAGTAACTTTAAACCTGTAGCTTCATCACTGTGATGCCTTCTGTTTTACTTTCATCAGATGAACGTTCATTTCAAAGACTAACCATGTTCACGTGAAAGACTGGGAGCAGAGAAAGGTCATTAAGTTGTGAGGACAAGGGAGGAAGAGGGATGAGGTAACAAAATAATACCAGCAAAACTACAGTATTTGGTTTTTATGCATTGGAAAACAAGAATAATGTCCAAAAGTTTGTAAAGGATCTCCTCCTGTGAGCTTCATTTTGCTCCCAGTCCAAATAGTCTTGTTTCTGCCTCTGGGAGCACAGGGATAACCAACAAAATCCCCACTGAAGGCTACTGTACGCGTGCTTGAATGGATGAGAACACTTTAATGCATTTGAGCTTTAACAACATTATGTATTTTGTAAATAAAAAGAATAGGACAATTCTGTGTCTAAATAAGTCTCTAAATACTATGCTTCAGGACACAAAATGATTCCCTTCAATAGTCAAAGTCTAATTTATACCCTCTACACTGCATTGTGCAATGAACAGTTGCTCATAAAGAGTTTTTCTTGCTGGAAAGCACTGGATATTCATTGCCCCCTGGGTACTAGGACACAAGCAGCCAGATTTGGAGAATCACAGCTCCTGTGTTTCTGTGATATATCCTAAACTAGGAAGGGATAAAATAATTCAGAGACCGAGGCACTATTAACTGTCCTGCTAGATTACAGGTACTTCACCAGTAATTTCAGTTAAGTATTTTACAAGAGCCAGACAGAAACCTCAATCTCCCAGCATATCCCTTTGTATAAGGTTACTCTCTTACCACAGCAGGACCTGTAAAAGAAATCTGTCTGCACCTTGCCCACTTCATTGCAAATGCCTTTGTTTCACTGTAAGTGCACCACTTCCACTGGAAATTTAAGCTAACAGATGATGCCTGGAAGTCTCTAAGGGCAGAAGGGGGAGAGCCTTTGACAGAACATGGGGTCAAGAACAGCCGCAGCTTCTGTGGCTTCAGGACTGCTGCAGACTGCTCGGCTCTGTTTTCTGTTCAAAGCTATGTCATCTGGGGTTGCAAACTAGCACCAACAAGAAATCCAAATTTGCCTCCTCTCACATACAGGCAAAGGTATTTCAGCTCAATATATCAAGATTACTGACTCGTGCACTAGCTTATAAGTACTCCTTTTCATGTTTATGGAGGGCGGAAGGTGGGGGGAAGGTGCAAGACTTCCTATAGGCTATTAATATGCATAAGCAATTAATGTTTCTTAGCTGGCTGAAAAAGGAACTGAGATGGAGAAGAAATCAAAAATATTTCCTTATGAAAATACAAAAATTATGAAGAGGAGCCTAGACCTTGTATGTTAATGTACCTTGTACAACTAGGGAATTTGAGGTAGAACTCTTGATAACTATTGCTGGTGACAGAAGTTCGATTAGCATTGCCCAGAGCTGGCAGAGTTCCTGCACTGAGGGCAGATTTCCATGGACTGAAAAGCGTGGCACTAAACACTGCAAGTGTGCCATAAGGGGGTGGAAGGGCTCTGTGTAATTACACTTCTTGCCAATCTACAAAAACAACAGCCATCCGCCACTCCAGCCCAAATATAAAATCTGGCAGAAGAGGACTAGACATTCACACTAATCGGCTGGCCTTCTGTTTCAAATGACACATGCTTGTAAACAAACAAACAAAAGTACATTTGGGTTTTCAGACTATGCCAAGAAGAAAAAGGAGACTTTTTCACGTGTTGGCTAAAATCTTAATTTGCAAACTATTAGTCCAAATTGCCCAAAATACTAAAAATGCCCTGCAAAATCACAGCAAACACTCTACCTGATGGCTAACATGGAGATAATGAACTGCAAATTTATGATGACTTTGCTATTAACACAGGAGACTTGAGAAAAATGAAAAATTAGATCATTCTAGAGGGCAGACAGGAAAATGCACAGCTTTCTTGCATTGCCTACATGTTTGCAATGAAAACCACACAAAATTTACCCCAGTTCAGGTTTCATTGCAAACATGAAACTTAGCTCAAGGGAAAATTTGCTAATGTTTGCATAACTATTCAGTCAACTGGGGCCCAGCGTCAAGCAGAGCTTTGTGATCTAAAGAGCCATGAGAAATGTGCAGTTTCACATCAAAACTAGGTGAAACGGGGGAAAAATTGACAGTTTCACTTTGAATTGTGAAGACATTTTGAATGAAACTTCAGAGGCAAATGCAATGACAATGCAGATTGCATGAGCACAACCAAAGGCTGAGGCTAATACCCAGTGTAATATAATAATAATCATTTTACAAAAGGTTTAATCTTATTTTAACAAGCCCTGTCAGAGTAAAATCTGTTCCCTCCCTCCCAGTACACCTGAGGGACAGGGCGCTCTCTTAGTTCCATGTTGTAGGTAGGAAATTGAGGCACAGTGGTTACATGTAAGCAATAAAGCTTAACTGTGAACTCAATTTCCCATCTAAACATCATTCCTCTGATTCAGCTTTACTTCTGCATGTAAAGCCAATCACACATGCACACCTGCTTCAAGTCCATTAACTCCAGAGCCAAACGGAGTCCCACCAGTCTCACTTTGCAGATACTCTGAGCATATCATTCAGATAGGCTCCACACGCAGTTACCCATTTAGATTTCCTTACATCTTCCTATAAACATCTGGTGCCATCTATTTTCATCCAGTGCTTTCTAAAGCAGTTTGTATTCACGTCCTGCTCCTGCCGTATTGAGTCATTCTGGGCTTTGACATCACTGCAGTTGAATTCAGCCTGCCGGGGATCTTGAATGATGGAAACGCTAATGGGCAATCAGACTGACCTACAAAATAGTTGGCAGTCCCATAGCTGCAAAAAAATTGTATGTTGCTGCATTGAGTATGTCCCTTTATATAGAGTCACTAAACCACCCTCTCACACCCCGCATGACCAGAGGGTCTACCTTGGGATAATAATAACAGTAAAATATATATTTTGTTATGTCAAAATAGAATTTTACATTGAGATAAGTAACAAAGAAGCATGGCTTATTTTTATCTCAGTAGGCATAATTACAGTCAGATGTATAAACTGTCATCACACTGCTGGGGAGGGAGGAGGAGAAAAATAGAAGGGGATTTTTTTTTGGCAGAGGAAAATGAGTGATTTTCTGTTTTGCTTTGTTTTTACAGTGGGCTAGTTATCTCAAAATCAATATTCTTATGTGAGAAAAACCCCAAAAATAAATTCTCCATTTTATGGTGAAAATATAGCTTCTATCCTCCACCATATGAAGGTAATGGTGGAAACATTAACAGTCACTGTCCTTTGAGAGTAATTTATTCCTGGAATAGAATAGTCTCTGCCATCTATGTTACATTTAAAAGTGAAAAAAACATTAGAAAATCCCAGTGACAAGGACTATTAGTAAATTACACAGCTAAGAAATATTTTCTGACTCATTTTGGTCCCCAAGTTAACAATATGTTAAAAGGTTGAGTTCCCCAAATGGAAAGATCATTGGCTCAGATTATAAAATATACAACCGTTGTTTCTGAATGTATTGCAAGGTCTAAACCACATAGGAACAGGAACATTATTTTTCAGAAGCATTTTGGAAAACCAGAGCAATAACCACATTGCAGCTCAAAATGTCTGAGGTAGCACCAGCTCCAAGTGAGACCTCCACACAGCTCAGCTCCACAGAGCTACACCCAACAACTAGCATAGCAGTATCCATACAGTGATTTAGCAGGTCCTGCAAGATCTGGTACAGCACCACACTGATCCAGCTACATATTTTCCATTTCCAGCACCATCCCTGCTAACTCAGGCATCTTTTCGCCACCCCCTTTTTCATGATGTAGACATGTGCTTTGCACTCAGCTGTATAAATCAGTTCCAAAAACAGACAGACCCTGGAGGCACTTGCACCTCACAACTATAAATGATGCCTAAATTCCATTTAAAACCTGAGCCAGCATCACCGCCTGTCCTGATTCACTTCTCTATTGTATCAGCCCAACAACAGCTGGTAGATGTGTTCTGTACAGCTCATCTCTTGGCACCTAGTGGACAACTTTCTTTCCTTGTACAAGGAATTGCTCTAATTCTTCCCTCTTTATTCTGTGCAGGATGTTAGGTAAGCCTCATGGATACCACCTGAACTGACCGGGACATTGCTAATACCTGTAGAACAGAGATCCCAGTTCTGAAATTAAACAAAATCTCAGAATGACATAGTGTAATACCATTTAGATCACACCCTGCATTTAAGGCACGTGATTTTGTCAATTGTGATATCAAGTAAAAGGACACTGTCAGCAACTGCTTTTTTTCTAAATTGATTCAATAAATCTGCAAAGTGTTTCCTTAAACTTCTAAGCATTTCAAAACCCCTGCTCAATTTTTTTTCTGCATTCACAGCATGTTGTAGAGACAATTAAAAAAAATATCTCTTCCTTGAGATGGTAGACACTTGGCAATGCTATCTAGAGTTTCTCAAGGCAAGTTCAAGAGCAGACAGGCTGAGCAGACTGTTAAGACAGTCATAAGACAGAGACAAATGTACAGTGTCCAAAGGGAGCCAAAGTCCTGATGCAGAGAATGCATCCAAATTTTAACAAGCAGGTTCCATCAGCAAATCCTGGACATTCAGGATTCACCCAAAAAACCCGGACTCCGGCTCCCACATGGGCACTCACTGACCAGACATTTCAAATGGCTTTATTAAAGACTTTCTGGGGGAGCCTGGCCATCATTTTTTCCTCTCTTTTATAGGGAATAAGTAGGGAATAAGTAAATCACAGAAACTGTTGGTCAACTAGAGTCGCATATGTTTTATGTACATAAATGATCATAAGAAGTAAAACACAGAGGGCCATTTTGCATTATTGTAATTGCAGTTGATAGACTCCAGAAGTACAAGATGTATGACAAGTCAAAGAAAAAGATGAATATGCAGGCTTAAACTACGCACTTGGTGTGATCTTCATAATATACACTCTCAGTTTCTCTGAGAGCTACAGGCCATCAGCCAAGATCTACATAATTCTTTTGGCAGCAAACAGCTAAGAAAAAAAACCCATCAAAATCCATCAACCCCTTTTTTTTTTTTTTTAAGCAATGTCTTCAAGGTACTTTGGAAATGGTTCAAAGTTACCTGTCTGCCATAGCTAAGTCACCCTGCAGCCCTGACCACCGTTTCCATAATATGAAGCATCTAGAATGAGCATCATTCTTGTAACATATTGAGCAGGGATGTCCCTGACTTCACCTTCGCTCTCTCACTCATTCCTTACCACAATACCAAGTAATTCTATTTTTAACACAGAGGAAAGTGTCAAGAGAGACTGTCAAGGGTGGTGTACCACAGAGCTGACCAATCACAATTTTACATACATTTAATAAAACAATTATCTTCAAGGATCTTTAATTTCTGAAAACAGAAGACTGCAGCCAGCAAGAGATCATTAATGAGAAACAGCACAATGAATAAAGGGGGGAAAATGCAGTTATTGGTGAAAAAGCAGATAGTAGGTTTGCTGCTGGCAAGAGGGGAAAGAAAGAAGTGTTGGGAAGTTGAGGGGTTTCTTTTTGCTATTATTTATACAAACTCTAAATGAGAAATTGTTGTTTGTTATTATTTTGAACAGCTTGCTGGCAACATTTCAAAGCTTCTGGTAAGTGATTCAAAACCTATTTGAATAAAGTAATGCAGATTTAAATTTAGTCTTTTGTTGTTTTGATCCTGCCAATCTTTTTTGTTGCAAATGTCTCTCCAGCATCATTCAGGTTTGCTTTTGTGGCCCTACTCATTTATCTTGCTTTGAAACAAAAAATCCAGTTTTGGAGAATGGGCAACCAAAACTTTAGAGCCCTGAGCTTGTAAAGAATCACACAGGCAACTCCATTGAAACAAAAATTTTCAGTATTGCATTGATCATGTCCATGAGTAAAATGCAGAGGGACAGACTGTGACCTCACATTCAAGAACTGAATTGAAGGAAAAGTACAAGAAAGGTCTTACCAAAGCAAGTCCTCTCCACACTGCCCTAACAGAACGAGGGCCTGTATTATAGAAAACCTCGTAACCTGTTCCAGCTGTAATCCCTATTGTCAAGATTCCCAGCAGAAAGCGCAAGAACTGGGCTGAGTCCTTGGTATCCACAGAAGTCAGGGTCATTCAGCCACCTGTCATTAAAGGAGTCTTATAGGCATGTTGATGATATCAGATGCAAACAAACAAGTTCTGCACAAGCATCATTAATACCTTGATATTTTTGCAGCTTTCCTAAGCACGTGGAATTTAGAAATATTCCATACAGTGTTTCCACATGTATAACCCACATGTTATTGGTAAAAAGCAAATCACCTTTCTGCAAGAGTGCAACATTTTTCACGTTTGTCAGCGGCACAGAGGGGAAATTTATCCCCGAGCTCCCTTTCTTTTGGTCTCCAGTATCCGTAGCTCTGCCCTCACTACCCCAAAGGCTCTCTTGCTCCTAAATTTCCACCGAGCTCTCGGTGTACAGGTATTGGGTAAGAGGAAGTCAGATGCAGGACTTGTTTTCAATTACTGCTGAAGATTTGAGATTCAAGAGAGATGCGCAAAAAGCATCTTGAATTTTATATTGTGAGCAAATGCAGACCATGTTTGACTGGAGCAGCCAGGTAGCTGCAATCACATGGCAGAGGCACACACCAACACCTCCAGCTATAACGCAAGAAACCCATCAAACCCACACCTTCACAGAGAAGTAATTACGGAGGAGGCAGAGATTTACCGAAATGGTTTTAATACTGTAATGTTACCAACATACACAATGACATGGAATACCTTTTGCAACAAGAAAGTGGCTGAGTGCCATCATTATAAAGCTTCAGGATCTTTCTAAGACAAGGTAGGAAAGGTAGGCCTTCCACTCCAGCAAAACATTTTCATATAAGCAGCTGTGTTGTTTCTTAGTCTGTAATTTGGCTGTGGGCAATATTTGAAAATGAAAGGAACAGAACTATGAATCTGGATGTCACAACAAAGTGTTCATCAGTAAACAGCAACCTGACAAATCCAACAAACTAGTCTGGTAAATATGGCATTGAGAAATAAAATCTCTGTGCATTTTATTTGCAGAACTGGTTGCATGAAACTTGTCTCAATGGTGTCTATATATGTTTATGTGCAAACATCAATATAGATATAAAATCACTAATCCACAAGTTTATCAACTTTACTCTCAGCCACAAGAATCCACTGAGTGGTGACACATTTTAGATAAACCACCAGCATTGCAGAGAAAAGTAACTGAAGTTTAAATAAAGTGAAGATCTTGCTCAGACATTTCATTATGCTTCTCCAAATTTGGAGATAATTATTCCCAGCAAGAGAAGGATTTATTTTTTGCGCTCTCCTTTTAATAAGCAGAAAAGCCTAGATGGCAGATTGTGTTGAATTATCTTTATGTATACTGAAGTATCTTTTTCCATGCTCTGAACCTACAATCTGTGAACTGTGCAGCCCCAGAATTGTTCCAGCTTACCAAATTCTGGGGTGCAAGTTGTAACACCGGTGCACTGAAGCTGTGCTGTCCTAAACTACAATGACAGCAGGGATAGCTTTGGGACTGGCTGCACCCTGCATCACACCACAGCAACATCCACTCATAACAATTGCAACCATTGAAATGTAAAAAGCTTGAAAAGCACCAGTTAAATCCCTCACCACTGCAGTCATACAGTCATGGGTGCTCCAGTCTTCTACATTTATTCTGAAAAGGTTTTTTAAGGATTCATGTTGTCCTATTTCTTAGCTTCAGATACTGACTCTGCCCTTCTGATTCTCCTGTATCAATTATAATAGCTTTCCAAACTACAAGTGAACAAACTGGTAAGGACTGGGCCAAAAATACAGCACAGGAATAGCCCCACAGAGATCAATGGAACTACCCAAATGCAACAAGTTTAACAGGAATTGTGCCATATGAATGTTCATCTGTCTTCATAACGATTAACTAGAAGTCTCACAAGGTCTTAAAGGAAATGTTGCATTTTCACAGAAAACATCCCTAGTTCTTTCCTTATCTGGGGAAGAGAAAATGTGGGAAGAGGACAAAGGGAAGAGGGATAGCATGTATGCGAGAAGATACTTTTTATTTTGTTCCACTGAACATCCAGGATCCTCAGATGAAGCTTATAATGTATGCATGACTCGGATTTTTTTTTCAAACTAGTTATTAATTGTTCCTGATTATTGGCACCTACAGACAATTAAGTAATAATAATAAATTATAATTATAATATATATATGTGTTATATATATATATATATATAAACCCTGCTTTGTTATTTAGACTTTAGATACAAGTCCAATTTCTCCCTTTGCCAGAAAAGCCATGTACAGAATAAGCAAGACTCACCAAGTCCAATCTGCGGCTTGGTAACTGTTTTTAAAACCCACATTTTGTGTAAGCTATATGCAATATGGTCAGGTAAATCTCAAAAATCTGCTGATCTCCAATTAGATTTCAAGAGTGCTATGCATCAAGTACCTATTGAACAAGTTACAAAACTGTTTTTCTCTTTTCCAATTCAATATCAGCTATTTACTACTGCACTTGTATCACTAAAAACATGTTTGCAGTTTATTTCCCCATATCACAACACGCTACACAAATTTGCAATAATTTCTGGTGCATCTGCCAAAGGCTCGGAACGACAATCTCTAAAGCAGAAAGTGTGTGCTGTCCATTTAAAATATTGCTCAGCTGTATTTATTATTGCTATACTCCAACCCCTTTGTGTGTTTCATTGTGAAATATAAAATGCCCATGTAGGTCTAATCATGCAGCCCATCAAGTAAGCAAAATCCAGAGGAAGCAAATAAAGGCTGATATTAGAGAATGACTAGCATAAGAACCACAAGGATCTTCCCCCTGAATTTCAAGCTCTCTTGGCAACTGCACTAGGACTGAAGATTAAAATAAACTGGATCACAAACCTTTAAAGAGCAGAATTTCAAATCCTTGCTCAGGCTCAACAGTCTTCAGTTCTTCCACTCATTTCAAGAGTTTCAAAAAAAACCCCATCAAAAACACTGTTCTATTTGAAGAGAGGTATCCAAGTCTCATCCACAGACTTTTCACCCACATGCATGGGAAACAAAAATAAGATTTCTTACATCATGAAGGCAATAAGCATAGAAAGAACAGAAAGGGGGGAGAGATCTATGGATCTGAGGTCAGTGGGAAAACACTGTTTGCTAAAGCTTCAGCAAATCATGACAGAGACAGCCATAGCCTGCAGTTTCCAAGAAGTTCAAGCAGGAACTCTGTGTAGCAGCATCACCTTCTTGATGCAGAAGCCACAGTACAATCATCTCAATCCCCAGCTTTAGGAGACCCAGAGCCACCGCTCCTCCAGCCATGCTAGGGCTCCAGTACACCTGATCATGCTCTGCAGAAGATTTGGGCCCTGTTGTCTGCCACTTTTCAAATGGTCCTAGTTCCCTGATGGTGGTATGGGTCTTGTGTCTTTCATCATACAAGAAATACGCTGCTCACAGTCAGGCAGATGGGTCACCCCTGAGACAGAGCCACTTACAGTTCTCCATGGGAATTTTGTTCGGTAGCAAACCTTATGATATCTATTGCAGAAAAAGATGTCTTATTACAAGGCCTAATTCTTCTGCTGCTTAGATCTTTACAATTGGTTATGATGGCTGAGGGTCTGGTCCTTTAAAATGTTTGTCTGACCATTAGTGTTCTCTAGAAGAAAGCCATCAGCTCTGATGGCTTTGGTGGGAAGGAAGGTGCACTGTTATTTTGTGACTATTTGCAAGTATCATTTCTTATCACCTGTATTACACACTGTGTGCTTTTGCTCAGCGCAAGGCAGGAGACAGTATATGGCTTCAGACTGCATTTAGTGCACAGCCTGTTTTGTAGCACATCCTACACCACCAGTGCACTCTAAACTATACAGTTTCTTGCTACAGAAATTTCTTTTCCCCAGCTTGCAACAGATAGGAGCAAACAGACTTCAACTCAGAGGTCAGGAGACTATCTGAAGAGATGAGGAAAGCCTCACCATGGTTTCCTGAAGCTGTCATTGCAAGAATAGACTCGCCTTGTAAATTCAGCTTAGAAGCTATCTTTTACTTTTGAGATCTAGTGATAGCAGCTTTCTCATGTAACATTTTCAGACTCACACCAAGCATACTGGGCATCTCTGCTATTTCAACAGCACCAGCACAATTTCCTATGCAGTCTGGTTCTGCCAGCTCTAGAAGATGGATTTGTTTGCTCATTCAAACTCATTCAATCAACTAAATGTTGACATTGCCTTAGAAAATACCCTATAATTATTAGGAGGTCACAAAATAAATAAACACATAAATAAGCTCGCACAAATCTGCCTGTATTCTGAAAAAGACACCATTCTCTGATCACCCTATACAGTTTTGTCTTTTCTCTAAATGTAAGGATCTCAGACATAGAAAAGACACACTGTACCTGAAAAGAGTAAAATAGCCCCCATTCTTCCTATAAATCAGCAGATATTTAAAAGAGATAAAGAGATGAGAAAGTCAGTGTCTCTAAAAATAATATGGGAGAGTCCATGAAGGAGTGACTATTCCAGCAAACTGTCTTTCACATCACATACACCACCACAAACACCAGCTTTCAGTACAAACCTTTTTCCTTCCAACACTTGATGCTTTCATGAGTTGGAATACCACAGGGAATCATACTCACAGTTTGGTATGGAAAAATCTACCTTTACCCTGAATACAAAGCTTTGCTGAAATAAGTGATAGAAATTTGCTGGAAACGCTACAACTAGGCCACTTTGTTCTGCATTGATGAAAACTGCGGGGAATATAGCAGAAGCTCAAGAGACATAGTTTGGTTTGTGAAAGATTCAGATGCTTTACTTGGAGTCCATTTGTATGCATCACATAGCATTCTCCAGTTCTTGTCATCTTGATATTATATGCCTCATTTTAAGATGGAACCAGCACATATGCACTGTTTCCTTCCGTGTCTAACTGTACCACCATCTCCCCACATTTTTCTGGAAACAATATTGCAGGGAACCCCAGCCTTGACATCAGTTAAGCTCCAGGTTCAATAATAAATACTGCATGTCAGATTGCATCCCATTTTTATTCAGATCAGCATCAGGCTTTCACAGAGTTTATCTTAGATGGATGCCACAAATATGTGGTTAGCAAAGGTATAAAGTATATGCAATGAAAGCACAGTGGCCAGAGAATCCTTCAAATTAAATCTGTTTGGCCCAGGTCAAGAGTCAAATATTTGTGACAATTCTCAGTTTATTTAATACCCTTCACCACAAATGTAAACAGGATTACAGCTGACTTGACATGTTATTAGCTTCATAAAGTGGCAACACATAAATGACAAAGTAAACAAGTATTTGAGGATACAGATACTTCCCCCAGGTTAAATCCTAAAATCAAATGACATTTTTATAAGCAATGCAAAAAGTAACAAATTTATTTTTGATCCATTTAGTCTTGAAAGAAAGCATTATATTAACAATTTGCTTCTCTGTTTCCCTGTATGTAATGTCATTGATTTTCTCAACTGAAAACATGGTGTCTACGAACACAGCTTCAGGACATGGCCAGTGAGTCAGCATACACGGGGGGCATCAGCTGTAACTTGTGTAAAGTCGTAGCTTATGTCTGGACTGAAATGCACATGAAGCAGTGTTTTTTTCCAGAATTTAGTTGTGCAATAACACTACTACTCAAAAAGTATGGGCAACTGTTTATAGTTATATATATATAATAGAAAATTTAACCTACAAAAGTCTTCAAAAGGTTGTTCAGGTTATTCCACTGCCCCGAGGCAAGAAGAACTCTACCTATGTTTTTCCTGCTTGATGATTATCTAACCTATTGGAATTTCTGTCACTGGAGGTCCTTTACAGCTTCCTCAGGCAATTTTTACCAGTGCTTTACCACCTGTCTACCCTTACCAGCAGAAAAACTGATTTGAGCCTTTTTTGTCCTAGGTTAGGCCCATTAACTTTTGCTCCTAACTACCAGGGACATGGTTATCAGATTGACCCCTTCCTTTTTGTAGCTGCCTGGTAGATACTCAAAACTATGATATCCTCTCTCATCCTTCTCTCATGTAGTTTAAGAAAGCCTGTTTCAACCTTTCCATACAGATCTTTTTTAATCCCTTAAACCTCTGGTTTTAGTTCTTCTCTCAGTTGATCCATACCTGTATCTAAAACTTTAACCAAGGAGGGTGACATGAGATCAGAAGGCTCATTTTATGCAGCTTGCAAAGCTGTGTCTTTTTACACCCTTGTATAACACCTGCTTTTTTTTCTTCCTCGCATCAACATGACACTGTTGGTTCCTGTTCAGCTGCTTAGCCATGACAGCACCAAGTTCTCTTCTACTGGTCAGCTGCCTACGTTAATGTTTGTCCTGCACCTATACCCCTGCCTGTTCAAGTCCTCCCTACTCTGCTCTTACTCCTACTGAACTACATCCAGTTTCTTCAGGATTTTTCTTCAATTTCTCTTCAAATTTTAGTCATTCCTCAGGAGGATCAGTTTGGGTGTTATATACAAACTTAAAATGCGTAAATTTTCAACAAAACCAAGCTTCAGAGAGACCTTCACAGAGTCACTCACAGGGGCACACTATTATGACAAAGGATCATTGATAACATCCTCTTTCCAATTACTTTGTCACTGTCTGGAAGAATCTCCTGTTTCCCTCACTTTCTTATGAGGGTATCATGCAAATCAGAGTCATAACTCCAGCAAATTCAAAGTCTAAAGTATTTTAAGTTATACAATACCTTTTAGCTGTTTTCAGCCTTTCCTCCCATAGCCACTGCCCAAGGAGAAACCAGAGACTCTGAACTGGACTTGTTACCAGAAGCAGCATGAACTTAAGGCTGGTGGTTACATTTTCAGCAACAATACCACACAAGTCATTTTAAGCCATCTCTGTTTAAGGCCACTCATTCACACCTTCATACTGCTTCGTGCTAACTGTGTGCAACACTCCTGAGTGTGGCAAACAGGATCTGAAAACCAAACCACCCAAATGCCTGTGCAAGCACAGGGAAGAGGCAACATTATGGTTAGTTCTGGGGAAACAAAAAGTTTCCTAAATTACACCAGTATTTTAATACCAACGTGAAAGTCAAACCTAAACTTCTGAGACTGGACTTCTAGTGATCTGGCTCAGTTACATATTTCAAAGAGAAATCCAGAGTTGCTTAAGCTGTACAAAGGTATTAATTTTGTCAAGAACCAGGCAAACTAAATTGGAAGCATCTTGTCGTGCTCATCATCACCTGCATGCTGGCAATTACTGACCTAAGGCTCACGAGAGCACAGCTGCAAGTGAGTTCAGACAGTTTCTTTTTACGTGCCAGTGAAGAACTATACACACTGCAGGTTGCAACCAGTGGGCCACGTTGAAACATTACAGACGTTAGTGTCTTCTACCAACATAGCTACATCCTAGATTCAAAAAAGGTCATTCTGTTTACAGTCATAGTGATTCTCGTGAATCTGATCTCAACCCAAGATATATTACTTATTCATATATTACTTCAATTAAATTTCAAAAGAAAGTTGAAATTCAAATTTCACAAAGCACAAACAACTCCTCCTTAGGATAATGTATGTTGGATCTCTGCAAAGTAAGATCAGTAAATTTGCCTTATATGCTTCAGAACAGAACACATCCTTCCACATATTCTATTACTCATATAACATGCTTACCTGCATGTACATAGGACTCAATCCAGAATGGCATCCTCACACACATTGAACATATTCACATTCCCTTTCAAGCCATGGGACAACTCCCACAACTGAATTTAAATTCATTGCCAGAAAGTGGATGACAGTACTTGCTTCTTGTTTCATTTGCCTTCTGCTATTTTGGACATGACAGCAACTATTTTTTAATCACATTTCCATTCATAATTGGGCTTCCAAAATGCGAGTTCAATGTTCTCTATCTGATTGTTTTAATGGTCTCTTGTATAAACCAGCCAAGGCTATTATTACTTTTGTTTCTGTGTGTGAAAAAGGCAAAGACTCATGAAATAGTTTACATTCCTAGAGCCTGTTTCCTTTGGGCAGGAGTGCTCTGGATCAGCAACACTGGCAACAATAGACAGTACTGTAAAAATAGTGTGTACACATGCAGCACACCAGACTTGCGAGCCATCTTAGGGCAAGAGAAATGCAGCTCACTCTTATGACCTCAGTAATAGTTGCCCATGCCAGTTTAAATCTCCAGCAGAGGAATTTAAATTAATGTTGATAACTGCCCAAATAGACTCTACCTTCAGTAATGGGATGAATTATTATTATTATTGCCAGTTCTGTCTATAATAAAGATGGAAGGTCTTTTTAGTAACATATGGAAAATCATTATAGCCACTGTCCAAAAGTAATTGCCAGTGGGCAGCGTGCTGTCGACTCCTTTCAGTTTGTTGCTTCATCACTTCACTTCACCCATGACCTGGAGGAATGATTTCTCCTTCCGCAGCATAGCAGCAGCTTAGTTTCCATGCTCATTAATGTTTGGTGTCTTTTACAATTACAGTTCTCAGCAAACCCAAAAGCCATAAAACATCTTAATGTCTGTGAAATTCTACGTCTACTATGACCATGTGTACTGTATTCTCAATTTATGTTAGATTTGCTAAATGAAATGATACAACACATTTGGCTTTTGGAAACAAATTTGGAAGATGGGATACTCCATTTGCCATGAAAAAGCCCAGAAAGAAAATAATACTGTATTGGCAGTGAAAGACATGGACAATATGATTAAAGAGAGCCCAGTATACATAGTCCAACCTCAAACTTCCCAAATGTAATCATGGTCATATCCTCCACAAACTGGAGCCAGCTGCAAAGTTTACACCTCTCATGAAATATAGAGTTAGGGAATATCTGAATCTGTGGTCTCAATTCAAAGCCATAATTAGAACTGTTAAATCTTTCACACTTCCAGCTTTTAAGATTTTACCAGATGTCAGTTAGACATAGAAGGGAAGGGGGCTTTGACAAGGCCATCACCAATGTGGCTGTTTCCCTCCTGCCTGAACCCCTCTGCAGTCATCTTTGAATTGGCTAGGCAATTTCAAGTTTAGAAGCAGGATAGAAGTCTCAAATATCAAGCTTTGTAAAAACACTGTGACTAAGAGATTTCATTTAGTGCTCTCCACTTGAGGAAATACATGCAGAAACCATCAGCAGCAAGTCCATTTGACATCAGGGCAGACAACACACACCCCCTTCTGAACTAGCATGGCACAGTAGCCCCTTGTTCACTTGAGGTATCTAGGAGCACCCAGGGAGGAGGGAAGAGCGAAAGGTGTTGAAAGGTTACATACCTGTATAGCAAATGCTGGCTGTCCTAGGCCTATTGCTCATGAAATAAATTTGTTAGCAAGGTTATAATTTAAAAAGATGAACAATTAGAACCTCCTTAAAATGCTATGGGTTGAATGACTCTCCAAAACTTAATAAATCAAAGCAACTTTTTTTAATTGTTTTTAATAAATGAAATCTCTACTTAAAATAAAGACTGGAAGATTTTTGCCTTTATTGTTTTTGAAACACTTCCTCTAGCTCCAGACAGAAATAATTCAAGGAAGTCTTACATAAGAGATCTGATGAGGTGATCCCAGAAGTCCTCTCTGTCTTCAAAACCTATGAATCTGCTTCCAGACACAGCACAAAATCAAGAACCCAAATTGCATAAAAATTGTCATGAGGATTCTTATCAAAGAAAAACTGGTTTGCATATTTCTAAGACAAAGAACATGCAGAAATATGGGAAATATCAAACAATTAAGAGATTTTAATAAAAAAAATAAATTTAGAGAGCGGAGGTAAGTTTACATACTGAGAGGATGTATAGGCTGCCAACTTTTTCAAATAATCCTCTAGGTTACTTTTACTTCAAACCAGGCTATGCTCTCCCTTACGCCATCATATCCCAACTTGTACCTGTCCCTTCTAGTGAACTTAATGTTCACTTACAGCCTGACTTCTTGTCCAGGTGCTAAGAGGGTCCACGGTGATCTGTATGCTAGTGTACACAGACTGCTATTTCAAAGGAGGAATAAATACTTTCTTCCCATATGATCTCTGGAATACGATCAGAACCTGTAGCAGCCATTTGTGTTGAGAAGCATAAAGTCTGAAATAAAGTGCCTTGAACCCTCACTCCTTCCTGATAATGATGCAATGATTCAGTATATCCACACATTGTCATGTTGTATGGAAGGAAAATATATTGCAAATGAGTATGGACATTAGTAATGCATGGAAAAACATGAGACAGGGGTAAACCTTGTCCTTAGTATGCCTGCTTCAGGAAAGAACAAAAGCTACTGTGAATACAGAGCTGAAGATACCATTACTGCTGAAGGTCCAGGCATTCTTCTTAGTAGTAATTTCCTATATCCCTAATATAGATGCAACAGCACACACATGATAATTCTATTTATTTTTCAAAAATTCTTCCTTGTCAAGCCACCTGACCTGTTTAGAACACAGAAAAATACTAAATAGAGCAAGATAATTTTAGCGTTCCTGAAGAAGCTTCTTCCAAATGTCATTCATTATAGAACTACATGAAATCATCTCTCTGTCTGCTCACTCCAGAATCTAGGACAAAGTGAACGACTTCAGCCACAGCCCACCCCGGAGAAATACTGTATTCCCTGCTCCAGCATAATGCATTCAATTCAAATTGGTTTGTTCTTCAGCCAAGGGACACAGCAACATAATTTACTATTTCCCTTTTGAATATTCAATACAGAATAAATCTGATCTACTGGGGAAATGTTTTGAAAGTCTAGCCTGAAAGCATATCATCTGT
This sequence comes from Aegotheles bennettii, assembly GCA_013398125.1. Taxonomy (NCBI): domain Eukaryota; kingdom Metazoa; phylum Chordata; class Aves; order Caprimulgiformes; family Aegothelidae; genus Aegotheles; species Aegotheles bennettii. Next base: position 180,639 of record VZRW01008609.1, on the reverse strand, counting down.
TTCCTGGAGCTTCCTTCCAAAGATTCAGCAGCTAATTTTACACCATTGCACCCTTGAAGTCTTTAGAAAAGGCAGTTGGGAGGGAGCGAATTAAATGGTTTACAAGGCATGAACAAAAAAATAAGGTTCTAAAAATTGAGTCAACAGTTTATAATCATTACCCTTATTTTGCAAAGCACCTGCAATGCTGCACCCCAAAAGATAAGGTTGCTAGCTTGAAAATACCATTCTAATAAATATTTTCTTATATAACATCTAGTCTTAATCTCTCACTGCAGTTTTTGTATTTTGAATCAAATCTCAACTTGTTAGTGGGAGGAAACACAAACTGAATAGTATTGTTTAACAATAAAATGACTCATCTTTCTCTATCATACTCTTTGTTTCTTTCAAGGGGACAGGTGTTCTGTCTACCTGATATTTTGCAGGCACTGCTACGTGGTGAACTGCACACAAAGAAAAATAACTGTGGTCATGTTCAATTCCTCCCAATCAGCTGTATATAAATTACACATACTGGCAGCACATGAAAAAGCAAGAATTTGTTTCTTCAAATGCTGTTCATCCTGGAGGGATAGTTCACCCTAGAGGATGCTCTTTACTGTTAGCAATAATTTCTTAGGGACAGACACCTACAAGCATGGACATGTCTTTCCAGAATTAACGGCAAGAGGAACTCACTGTGGGACTTGTGGGAAAAGTGGGCATCATAAGGAGGGATATACATCTGAAGTCCACTCCCTCTTTGGATCCCACTGTGACAGTCATTGGTTCCTAAGACCTGGACCTGTGGAATGGGGTAGGAAAGAGGCAGAACCCACTCAACACTGTCCTTAGTCCCTCAGGATTATCCAGGATGATGCCAATTCAGCATTCACTGATGTTGCTTCTCCAGTCCACAGTAGGACTTCTGATCCCCAGTGAAATTTATGCAAGTAGAAGTTGGACATTTGGTATCTTTTCGAATTTGCATCTAAGCTTTTAGTCTACTTGTAGTTTTCTGTACTGAGAATGTTTAGATGTTTTGTAGAAAGGGAACAGATTTCAACACAATTAAGTGGGCAGACCTAGACAGGAATAGTAGTGCAAAGAAGAAAAGATCTCATATGGGTAACAAAAACAGCTGTGATGAGGGCATTCTAACAATGGCAGGTCAACTGTACTTCCCTTTCATTCAGTATGACTCAACTACCCATGTCTGACATTCACAGCAGAGAGGTCTCACGTCGCTAAAATTTGGGCACAAAAAAAGAACAGAAGCAAACATTTTGTTCAGAGTCATACTGAAGATCTGGCCAGAAAACTTCATTTCACTGCTTTTGTCCTACGAGGGAAAGGGGAGAAAACCAAGAGACAATTATAATACTTACTAGTGTATACTATAGTATACTAAGTATACTGTATACCCCTGGAGGAGGGTGCAGAACTCAATTAATCCCTTCATTCACTGTGAATAATGTACAAAATACTGATGTGGACCTTCTCAGCCACTTATTCTATCCATCTCTAATATTATCTTCCATTGTCATCTATTCTTGATGTTCCCTACAATTTTCTATTTGTTCCTCAATTCATTTCTTTAATTCTCTATTCCTCTTTCATTTCATTTACTTCTCACATTTTAACAGGGTTGAGAAAATGGACCCAGTTTAAAAAGTCTCTCACTTCTTATGTTTTCAGTACATCCCTGTGTTTTTGACAACTGGTATAGGAACAAGGAGTCGTGGTATATTAAAATCCGCCTATGAAAATTACTTCAAGGTGCAATAAAATTCAAGGAACTGGTTTTTGCCCCTTTTCTCTTTCACTGTGCTCCTGCTTTCAGTTGTTTTTGCTCATGGAATGTATGAGACTGTCTTGTGGTGTGTTACAACCAGTGCAACACTGTCATTTTTTTATTCATAATCAAACCCTGAATGTGTACCAATGGGGGGAAGGAGGAGGCCCTTCTCAACCAAGTTAGTAGACCCATTTGGAAGCCCTGCATAATCCACACTTCATGTGCAGACAATTTTGGCAGAGCTCCTATCTGTCCCCTGTCAAATTATTTAAATGGTGGTAAAGTTGGTATTTACTAAATGGTCCCTTTCTGTACATATATCACTGCTTGAACAAAATAAGCAGTAGTGGCAAAAGGATTTTCAGCAACCATCTCTTAATCTAAGTTTACCCAGCATAGTTCTGGGATATTTTTTTATTGTTGTTTTTGTTATTTTTTAAAGCCAGTGTTGGCAAAGTTTGTAAGCATGGACAAGGCCTCAGTAAAACACAGGGAGGAGATACTGTCAGGAAAAGTAAACTCAGCTTAGCCCAAAGTGATTATTTTTTAAATAAATAGAGTGTTTTATCATCCTACAGTTGGGTAAGAGTATTTTTTTTTCTTTTTGAGTAGTCATAAGGTTTTGTCAGTTCAAGCACAAACATAGTGGAAACAACTTTTAGTCCAATGGTGATGTAGTTTCCAAGGATGCCTGACTTAAGAGTAAGTGGGCTTACCCTCAGCTCTGTGATTAAAAATAGATTGATAAAATCAAAAATTCCCAATTAGGACCCAACATACTCTGCAGAGCACAGCAGAAGAAATTAGGGTCAATGATGGCAATTCAGACAAAAAGTGTGATGCAAGAAGCCATCCAAGTTAGCCAAAAGGAAATTCTGAAAAGGAGGTGGTGCTGAGTAAGATGATCATCTGTAAAGGGGATTCACAGCTCTGTAATGCCTCCAGCCAGTCGGAAACTACACCTGCCTTTTATCACAAACTACAGCTGATCCCACCATTGCCACAGATCTACAGAGATGGAGCTTTCCTCCTCCTACCACAAAGAGTTAACAGTGAAAATATGCTTAAACCTGTTAAGATACTTAAGAGGAGAAAGAATGTCAACCAGAACAACTTAAAAAATATTTAGACAAGATTAATTATAGCCACCAGGGACTGACTGAGTTTGCTTTAGAAAGCATCAGCAATTTCAAATGTCTCCAAAAGCTTCAAAGATAACACAGAGTTATCTATCAGGCAAAGCCTGGAGGTGAGAAAGGGTAGGAGAAGATCCAGGGAGTAGAAACAGGAAAAGGACAGCAGGAACTCTGACTTGTTACTATCTATCTGTGTATCACACAGGTGATGAAGCACTTTGTAAGCAGATCTACAACAGTCATTTCATGAGTCTTCAACTGAAAATTCCACCAGGAACCCTCAAAACAACCTAATCACACATCAGACCATTTTCAAATGTTGGATTTTCACTTACTCAGGCAGGAGGCCAGCTGTGGACTGCTTAGAAACTGTTGTGCTGAACACCAGCACACACCAGAAGCCTGAAGAGTGCTGTGGGTCAAGAAACGTTGGTACAGATTTACCAAGAAAAACAAAGTAACATGAATCTATTTTCTTCTGTTGACTGAGTAAGGAGATAAATCCATAAAAAGAAGATAGTGTATGCATGTACACACACAGACACTGGCTTTTGTGAGATCTTACTTGCGTCTCTTAATATTCTCATAAACAAATTAGGGTAATAGTTACGAGATAGACACAAAGCTAGTTAGGAAAAGAAGACACTACTATAAACACAAACCAGACCCTACAGAGAGGCTGCTCAGCTCAACCCCTAAAAACCCCTGCCAATCAGCCTGGAATAATGCAAAAGAAACGGTTATCCTGTCCTAGAATATACTGTGCAGGTGCAAAACAACCTTTGCCATATATTTCAAGGGAACTTTATACATCTGATACCTCCAAGTTGAGTGGAAAGTTGTGAGGTTCTATGTAAAAGAGAAACACACCAAGTCCTGCCCAGATCCCTCTGTTCTGAGCATTTGGCCATTAGCTCTTCCCATCCCAGGGACTGAAGCATACAGTTGAGTGACAGTTTCTCCTAGGTGGTTTTGTTGAATTTTTTGTAAATTCTGTTTAAATGTTTATTGGATTCAGGGCTATATCAGATGTGCTTTTAGATGTCTGGGGCATCATTTGCAGTCAGATCAAAGCCTTGTTTTAAGAACAGATGCTCAGGTGATGATCCTGAAGAAGCTTCTGCAACATCTCAGGATCAGCCAGCTTTAAGGGAGTAAAAATTATTCTGCAAACAGGTATTCTTTTACCTTATTTCAAAGAACCACAGAAAACTTGCACACCTATCTCCAAATTAGCATTTTAAATTATGCTTTGCTGCTCCATATCCTCAAAATTACATATGTACAAATAAATAAAAAAAGCAGAAAAAAATGTGGTTTGCACTAAGAGTTATGTTTAAACTCCAGCTATTCTAAGTGAAGCTACAGATTATATTTTATTGCTATGCAGTACTGTGTATGTTATTATGGCAACTCTTGAGCTATGGGTACAAAATTAGTATCTATCAGCTGTCAGAGCTTCTGCAGATCCTGCTAAAATCCAGGAGCACCTTCAGATCCCACAGCTTTGTAAAAGAGAATACATGTATCTGGAGTTATGTGCACTGCATATACGAAGTTCATGGCCAAGCCCAGCATTCTTTAAACAGGAAATTCCTAGGGCCAAATCTCAAGGCTGTTATTCAGCCCTATATTGTGCCAAGAGTCTTTTTGATTCCAGCACAGTCCTACAAACCAAAACAAGAGTTGTGTCTCGTGAAATTCAGGGTTCAGCTCAATGACTTAAGGAAGAAAAGTGATCTTAAGTGAGGGCTGCTCCAGGATTTTATTCTCTATGAAGAAGACAAAGAAGTTTTGCCATTTGGGTCTAACATAGTCAGCACGACTGAAAGTTAAACGTGATCTTGGTCTTTCCCTACTTCACCATAAAGTCTTGAACAAACTGGTACAGCATAGCTTTGAGTGCAAAGCAAAGCGGAGAACTACACTAGGAGAAAAAAATGTACATATGTCTATGTTTGTCATCTTGGAGGAAAAACTTTTAATCCTACTTTGCCACATAACTGACAATCAACTTAAACAAGTCAAACATATGTTAACTAGTAACTTTGTTTTTCACCATTGCTCAGTCTGCTGTCTCATACCTCCTCTACTATAGTCATTTTTCCTCTATAACTATTGTACAGATTACTCACCAATCTGGATGCCAGGTGGATGAGAGCAGCGGCTTGCAAAATAAACTTTTATTTAGAGGTAGATGAAAACTTTTCAGTCAAATTCAAAAATCTATCATTTTTCAACAGATTTATCATACTCCTAACTGACTGATTCTTCAAACATCAATAAGCAGTCCATGCGATATTACAGTAGTAAGAACATCATACTGATAGCAGAACCAAAATTTTACTGAAGGGACATGAAATGTGAATGATGGTTTTCAAATGACAGCAAATGTTTCAGAAAGAACGTGAGTCAATGCTACAACTACCAACCTCCAATTTCCTAATTACATCAAAGTCAAAATTTGAATCAGTCTTGCAGAGTCAAATTCCTACCAGAAAAAAAAAACTAAAAAAAAACAAAACAAAAATTAGTCACTCATTTTTTTATTTATTATGTTTAGAAAAAACAGGACAGTGCCATTGCTCATGTAAGTAATTTAAGAGAAGCTCCTAGACCCTAAAACTACAGAGTAAACCTCTGTTCCAATATACACTTTATACAATCCCCTGCAGATCATAGACCTGCATGGGGTATAGTGTCGCAAAGACACGAGCAGCTACCAAAAATCTAGAACGAACTGTAACAAAGTAGTATTTGAAGACTGATCCTAGAGCTTATAAAGAAATAATTCAAAAATACTATTACTGACTTGAGAATTAGGTAGCAATTTTCATGCCTTCTGCCATCCTAGGGTGATACTATATAGAATTTAGAAAGCATTTATTGTCATACAAGAACTAGTAGGTTTTTGTTTAGCCATTAATTCCTGAAGATCTCCCGCAAAGCGTTAGCAAGTTGGGCACTAGCAATTGCATTCAGAGCAGCAAACCTGATCACTGCTCACTTCAGATACCTGAAATGATAAACAGGTTAAATATGCCCAGAAAACAGGGTGGTAGTAAGAGTAACTTAATCTGTTTTATGCCCTCCTCTCCACCCTCCTTCCCCACCCCTAAAAAAAAAACAAAAAACAAAAAGATAAATTAGAAAATCCAGTTGCAATTACACACAGAGGGAAATTTAGACACTCTGAGCTTTGAATGAATACAATGGACCAAGGGGATTTGGCCCAGATGCTTGCTGTGTGTACATTCTCATACAGTCCTTATCAGCTACTTCCATTTGCAGGTGGCAGGAGCACAAATACCTTGAGGTGTGAAGACAGCACAGAAACTATCCAGTGCTCAGGAAAGAGATGAAAGAAAGCCTACTTCTGCAGTTTTTGTTTTTCTGTAGTCCATCTACACTGGATAATGTAAAGGATTTGCACTCCAATTTCAGGGTCTTTCACCTCTGGGTCTCTTTTGCTCCACCCCTCCTTTATTCCACTCCTTTACAACCATCATTGTGCTTCTGAGTAAAAGGCAAACAATTCCTATTCTTTCTGGTTTTTTGTCCCGCATTCCTCTAGCACAGTATATTCACCTTCCCAATTCTTGATGGAGCTCTGATTAATTGGAGCAGCAGCTGTTCTTTACTGCTTGTATTAAACAGAAAACACCAAGGACACCACTTCCAAGCACGGGGTTCAAGGAATCTTTGCTTCTAATCTTCAAATTTTATGCATCAGGGTCAATGCTACAAATTTAACTGTACTTCAGCGCAGTTATTTCTCTTACATCTTTCAAAATACCTTTCAAAAATCCCCATACAAATAGAGCAGTAATAAAATGACTTCTAAAAGGGCACTTAATTATTGATACATTACAGTGACTCTGAACAGACTTTAGGTACAAGCTTCATTTTAATTCACATTTAACAAAGCTTACCTAAATTTGGACCAGTTTTAGATTTTATACTGAAGACACCTTCCAACTTGAAGGCCCAAATTAAAATGTTATTGTTCTGTCTGACACATAGCTTTCTTGTAGAGGAACAGAAGTATCCAAAGACTCCTAAAATCATTAAGTCTACCTTTTAGGTTTCTGTCACTTCCTCTAAACTGTCCTACAATATCACCTTGGGAGTGGAACTTTATGTGTTTCTTTATCTATAGGATTAAACCTCAGAAAATTATGTTATAGAATCATAGAATCATTAAGGTTGGAAGAGACCTTCAACATTATCCAGTCCAATCGCCTACCTACATCACTACTAAACCACATTGTAGCTGACAGTTCCCTAAAATCATAATGTCATTTCTTTCTTTCGGGAAAAGTTTTTCTGCAAGTGTAATGAAAGATTTTAATCACATTTCTATATGCAACTCAGACTTATCAGCATATATTGAGAGGCTTAGAGGCTTGAAGTGACATTGCATTTAGTTGCCAGTAATGGCAGGGAGATTTTCATGACATTTTTCAGAAAGAATAAGAACCCATCGGATTTAGGAGGTTCCAGTATACATATTTTGTAGCAAAGTGTTTTACTAGTTTGCAACCTCAGATTAAAAGCTATGAATTAAGTTTTCAGATTTGAATTGCAGAGACACCTAATTCATCTCTTTTTGAATTGGAGCAGCCGTCTGCCTATTCAAGGAATTAATAGTCCAGCACATCTGCATAGAAGAGAAAAAAATCCAATAAACCCTGACAATCAAAAGGGATCTGACCCAAAAGCTGGCAGTCTGAGACCCAAACATGTCTACAAGAAAACATGAACCAGATCCCTGAAAATGTAATGCTGCTCAAAGAATGTACCCTGCCTAAATCCCTTCTTTTACTGTGGTTAGTCTGCTGTGCTTCAGAGAAAGACCAGAGAACCCAAAAAACACACATCAAATTATAACTTATCATGGGGAAGTTTTTCTTTCATGACCCCATAAGATGACAAGTGAAATCCCCAAAGCATGGCATTATTAACCAAGCATACTTTTCTCTTTTTTTCTTCTTTAATAAGCACCAGCAGGAGACATCTTTGCATTGGATGCAAGAGGAAGTTGAGGTTCAAAGTCAGACCACTCAGCAACAGATGTTTCCTAGTGGAAAGCTATGCATGAGGATTGAGATTCTCAAAAGGAGTCAAATGATCATTGGGTACCCTTCCATGATAAACTGTAACAATGTAATCATTATTAGTAATGCTACAAACCCAGACTCCTAATTGTACAAACTTGAATTAAAGCTGTCTTTGTTCCAGCATCCTTCAGTCTGAACTTCATCATTACAAAAAACCTCATGAAACTCTGAAGAGGGTAATTTCTCAAGTGGAAAGCAACCCGTCGCCATGTTCCAGTATGACAAGTAATGGTAACAAGTCATCCCGGCTTCTAATAATGTCTCTTCAAACATAGCCTGCTTCTAAGTTTTAAATTAATTTTAACCATGGTAAAATACAATTTTAACTGCTGTTCTGTTTTGGAGAACCTATGTGCAAGAGACTAGTGCAGTGATGAACTTTCCAATTAAGAATTGTTTAGTTAATGACCTAATTTGTAATAAGCTCATTTCTAGACTCTCAAATTCATCCCATATTCAAAGATCAGATGCAACATTTTGGAATAACACTTTATAAATAAAAGTTGAATACCTACATGAAGTACAAAATTGAAATCAGCATTGACCACAGATATGAGATCAGCTCTCAATAACACAACAGCTGCAGATTGTGGTTATCATCGTGTCCTCTAGAATATTTCTGCAGATACTTCATTGCACCAAACTGGAAAATTTGATTTTTTTGTTAATTGTAGTTTCAATTTTAAAGAATGTTATGGAGACAAAGTAATTTCTTATTATAATTTTACAATAACAAAATAGCAGTTCAAAAACTGGCAGTTCCTGTGTGTCAAACACTAGTAACTACTTGGAAAAGTCATAATAGCCAGATGCACAGATCTTCAGTATTTTTACAGCTCCTTTGCACAACTTAATTAGCACAACAGACACTTAAATCTGTCCTAAAGCTGACAATGCCTCAAGCATTTCCTTAACAGGGGGCAGTGCAAGTTCAGCTGTGTCAGGCCACACCAGCTGCCTGGCACACCAGTCCTGGCACAGAGCAAAACAAAGGAGAAATACAGTGACCCTCCTTCACCCGCAGGGAATCTAAGCTGTACGAGGGTCAGGGTAACCTGACAGTTTCTGAAACTGAAGGGGGTAGGAAACAGGCAGAAAGGCAGAGGGAAAAGAAAGCAATCCCACCGATCACTGTTGCAATACACCCAGAGAAATGCCTAACATTGAGACTGTGCATTCCACACCAGTGGCAACAAGCTTTAACTTGTCACCTCTGGCCCTCACTGCACAAGCAGAAATACCTTTAAAGTCTCACTGCATTTTGTGCAGGTGAGTTTGTGCAGGTGAGGATGCTATGGAAATCCCACCTGGATTCAGATGAAAGCCACTTCTTAAAGCCAACTTAAGAGCTCTGATATTTTTGAAAGTCTCAGCATTGGAGTAAGAACTTTTTTAAAATAATGTGCCTGTTTGACTTCAGGTATTCAAATGAAGATTTTCTGTCAATGAGCCAGAAAGCCAAACCATACACAAGGCGAAGCTTCTGGGTCTATGCTTCCCCACCATACTCTCAGTGTCAGATTTTTTCCTCTTCTTCTCAGAGAAGCTGAAGTACTGCCTCCAGAGATGTGCAGGTTGTCTAGATGTTCCTGAGTAGCTCCAGTCAGTCACATTGTGCAGTAACCCATAAAGCTGTTTCACCATAAATTACCAAAAACACCCTATAACTTCAATGAGAAAAGAAACTATTATTTTTTCCCTGTGTAGACACGCACCCCTCTTAGAGCAGAGAAACTTCTGAAGCAGCAGACTGGATGCCCTAAGCTCTTTTGCTGTATGGAAAGACGGTCAGAAATCAAAATTTATTTTGCAAGGGAATAAAGAAAACATTCCAAGTGATAGGCTAAAGCTTTTAGACTTTCTGGAAAGATCTGAATAGAGTTAATTTCTAGCCATAAAAATATATCACAGTACTAAATGTGTGTAGTGTACATTAAAACAGTAAGGCATTATCTAGCTTTTTAAAGATAGTCTAAACTAGAACATTTCAAATCATGGAAAGGAGCAAGTTTTCCCCAGTGAAAAAAACAAATGCTTATGACCTTTATGTTCCTATGAAATACCACAAATTCATCAAAACTGCATTTCTGAAAAAAAGAAATACTTCAAATGAATAATTTTTCTTTACTAGCTCAAATTATCAACTACACAGTAACACCTAGGATCTCCACATGAAAGTCCTCCATGAAGATCACTGTACAATAAAAAATGTGCTAGTCCTGTAAATATGCTCTCAAGTTTCCAACCAGGTTTTGCCAAAATCCTCTGATAATCTCATATTTTACAACACACAACTACTTGACCACTTCAGGACATTTTCCTAGCTACAGTATCCATCCCTTAAAATAAACAACATGCAATAAATGGTAACCTGCATCTCTTCCATCATAGTCACTTCTGAGGTCAGAGTTCTCTTCGTTAACTTAAACTGATCTTGGCCAAACAAGATGAGTCTGTGGCACTGCAGTGGGTGATTGTGCTTCCATTGCCCCTTTCACCTACACTTTTCTGAAACAAGCAGTCTGAAAGTGCTGAACAATTTGTTGTTTGCAGCAGTAAAACTGCTCTGCCCTTCTGCTATATTTTGGCACAAATTATTCTTCAGCTCCTGCAGCTGTAACAGGAATTAATTATCTGCAGGTTTGTGTTTATTTGATCAGAGGGCCTAGTGCACCCATTCACACTAATGATATTTAAAACACTGTGAGTCTCATCTAACAGCTGACTCTGAAGGACAAGGTGAGAACAAAGAATTGTGTACAAAAAGTCTTCTTTGTTTTTAGCATCTGAAGTAATCTGTTACAGTATTTGCTTCACTTTTTTGTTTTCAGTTGCTACATGCCTTCTGAAAACCAAAGCTCTCCGAGTCATTCAGCAGTGACATATACCAACACATCAGTGCAGTGGATGTCCCAGTCAACATGATCCCGAAGCACAGAGCTGGACAAAGCACACAAAAGGCACTGGGGACTACTTTCTTCCTCAGAAGTATTTCGTTTTAACATTCTTTAAGGGTGCTGGTAACAAAGTTAGAAGGTCATCATCAAATTGAAGCTTTTAAAATAGATAGATCCAAGCCCTGTAGCTTAAATAGTGACTTAAGCTTCCACAAAATCAAGAAGACAGATTCTATTATGTATTTTAATTTTCTCATTATTAAATCAAGGAGGATAGCTAAATTTTCAGCAAGCAGAGAGGAAGTAATTTCATTGTGGGCCTTTAATGTCAATCCCAGTTCAAAACCATCTTACTGGTTCCAGTGAAACCATACCTGTGCAAGACCTGGACCAGCAGAGAATCAGGCTCTTGCATTTTGCTTTGAGACATTTTAGATCCAAGAATGAGCTGTAAAGCTCAAGTCCAAAAGTTATGTTTGTATCTAAACACATTTTTTGTTACTTTTTAAAGTTATAAAAAAGGGCTCTAATATGTACCATAAGCAAACAAGTCGCAAGCTAGACTAATTATATCACTCTTGCCCTTTGCTTAGAGCAGTTTTAACTCATCTCTAAATTCCAGTCATCTGTTTCTAATTCAAGTACATTTCAATTTCCTCACTCAATATGAGGAGCAGCAGCATTAGTGCTCACCAGGGTCCCTCGCCAAGTGCAAATAAGAGTCAGGAAAAATCCTGGTGCTCTGCAAAGTTGGCCTGGCAGTCCTCAACACAGGCTTTCAGCAACACCACTTGGATCCAACAACTCGCTAAGTACAGGGAGAGTAGCCCATATAGGTGCTTTTGCCAATGAATATAGTTTTAACGTTTTAATATCAGCTACTAACTTTATGGAGAGATTATTCCCCCCAAAAAGTGAGTGTTTAGCACTTTAGGAAAATGAAACAAAAAAATGTTTTCCTATTTTTGTCTGTTACCATTTGCTAGAGAAAGCATGCCACTCAATAGTCATAGCATCTCCCTCAGTTGTTGCCCTGCTTTGACACATTTTTAGTAGTAGAAAATTATTTTGAATCCTGTAAGTTGCTATTCATAACTGTCTATGCAATGAAACCTGTGGAGATGAACACCAACACAGAAGGTCATGGGACTGGAGGCAGAGAGGAACACAGCTGTCTGGCTATCAATCCATATTATAGCATACATCACACAACAGTTTGTTTTATATCAGGATAACAGAATAAAATGCAATGATCTCCAAAGGAGTTGTGTGTGGGGCTTTTTCTGCTTGGTGGGAAAAAAAAAATTATATCTGTATTTCTATTGTTTACAAGGTGTAGCTGTGCCTAACAGTATTTCCCACTTCAAGAGTGTGTTACAATAGACCTTTGAATTTTCTTCAAGAAGAATCAGTTAACAAATAAAAAACATGATGCAGGTGAGGGAAAACCAATGTTCTCAGGCCTACTGTGCCGACCATGGAGTTGAGAAAAGACTGTCCTACGTGAGAGCCTGGGATGGGCTTTCCTGATAGGATATGTAGCTGCAAGAACAAAAAGTACAATGTGCACATTGCAGTGGGAAACTTTGAACAATATGGGGAGGAGGAAAACTACTAATGCATTTCAAATAATACTCTTCATAGTTATTAGAAGTTTCACTATTTAAAATAAATAACCCCCAACTGTGATATTTTAATAAAAATATGTTGGAGGAAGCTTGGGTTGGTTTTGCATTTACTCTCGAGCTTATTTTGCATTCAAGTGTAAATTAAGAGGAAATAATTAACTGCATCAGGACTTTTCTGAATTGGGGTCCCCCTAAGATTTTTTCCAATGACATTTTTCAGTCGAAACACTTCAGAATAGAAAAAAAATCTGCAGCAAAAAGGGCAGAGAGAAGGTGGCAGTTTTGCATACTTCAGCAGCTCTATGGTTTCCAGATAACCTGCATGAACCTGTCATAATTTTGCCAATTAAAATCTGAATTTTAAAAATACATTTTGTTAAAATATTGCTACAGAGTCATAACAAGGAAAACTTAGGCAAAATGAGCTAAGTCCAGCACTCACATTTGTCAATACCGTATACCCTCTCTAGCCAATTTCACAATCAACAGTAAACAGCTAAATCTCAAGCATTATTCATAACCATGCTTCTCACAGAGGTACTGAAATCCTATTATTTTTATTTTTATTTTTTTTTAGATTAGCATAACCTCTATGGCACATACCTAAAATCAACTTCACGCAAAATCGGAGCCATGTGCAAAAGTTGCCGAGCCCAGAATGAAGAGGGACACTCAGCCTCTCTGAGTGGTAGCAGATGTGAAGCCCTGGCAGTACAGCCTTCAGTCAAAGCATTAAAAGGGGTCTTAATTCACATTTGCTGGCAGATTTAGGTGACTGGGCTACAGAAACACCTCCAGTTGACTGCTGCAACCCATTCGACCCCCACTATAATGTCCCCACTGACAACAGGCACAGCTGAGTAGAATACATACACAGTCGTAAATCACTGTTTACTTCTGGCACAGTAATGTGAACAGAAATTGGTGAGTATAGCACTAGAGTTACTTATTTGACGCTCTGTCTGCAGTTATCATCATTCAAGTCATCTCCCCACTCAGAAAGGAGTTGAAAGAGAGGTGTCTTCACTCCTATTGCTGGCCTGAACTCCCACAAAAGAAGAAAGACCTTCACAGAACAAAGCATACTTCTTCAAAAGGCTGGACAATGCCCATACACATGGATTTGTAAGACTACAGGTAATGTTGCCATCTAGTGACTCCTGCCATAGCAATATTGGCAGGATTTTGATTGGGCAATACCAAGTATCCTTAGCACTATAAGGCTTTCTTCAATCTGGAGACCATAGTGTGTAAGTTTGAGGGTTGCAATGTTTTCCATATCATAGCCTATTATAATAAGGACTATTCATTTAAAAATAAAATAATTTTAGAGTCTGTCTTTGCCTCTACCTTCTAGAAAAGCAGTTACAACCCTTCTTCAGCCTGCTCATGACCAACCTGATGACCCTTGGAAACCTACAGCTCAATAGATTTATTCTGTGAGTCCAGTGATTTTCCAGGCACTAGGCTGTTGTCTTGCACCACCTACTTAGATGACTACAAAAAAATAATGATTAAATTTTTGTAAAATTCAGCTTGTAATGTGCAAATGGATTGAAAAAACCATAAGATATTCTGCAGCATTCTTGTAGCATGCAAGCAGGAATATCCTGCACCTATGCTACATCTCCAGCACATTAGCCAAGCTTTGATGAAGACAGGCTGCAAGTCATTATCCTCAGAATGACACAAAAATCTCAATCTGTCATCTAAACTGTTGCAGATGCAGCAGGCCAAGACTGTGCCTCTCCTAATGCAATTGTGGCAGAGCTGTGACCAGGTCTGAAGCACTGAGCAATCAGTGGTTTTGTCTATACAACACAGAAGATTCTTTCTTTTTCCGGGGAGCTTGGTGCAGAGCTCTCTGCAGAGGTGATGTGAAGGAGATACAATCTCAAGACATTTCATTTTTTTAGTGTGGTTTTTCTCTATTCAGTTTTTCAAACTGGAAGAGTGGTAGTGGTCTCCTTCAATAGGCCCATACTGGAGGCTTCTGGGAAAAAAAAAAGAATAACATCAGGAAAGGGTTTAGTAGGAAAGCATGACCACCACACAAATAAAGCACTACAAAATAGAAGCGTGAAGGCTAGCTGTATAAGATGTGGTTGAGCTTGGCTACAAATAAGTGAGGGGAGAGCAGAAACAAAAGTCAACAAAATTAGAGAGAGCTTTAACCAAGAAAAAATAGCAAGCTGGGAAAGAGAAAGACTATGCACTCTTGGTCAGCAAGAGGAAAAGTGCAGCTCTGAGTAGCCAGGAGACAAGCAAGGCAAGGATCCAAGAGCAAAGAGCAGTTAAAATTAGTTCAGAACAGAGAAACACGTTTGACTCTTATGGAATTTGTTAATGACCCGCTATCGGGAGTGAAATTAGAGTATTTGAATGATGCTGCTTGATTCTGTGTCACACTGACAGCCAGCATTCACAGGTCCCTTTCACTGATTAGTCAACAGTACGTGCACTGCAGACGCTGCTTGTACTAGGTATGATTTTAACATAAAATGGTTTGGAACAGCCTCAGGTCATTGCTTTCATACCATTCTTGCACTTGAATAACTTTAGGAACTACAGCTTGGAAAATTGAGAAACCCTCACAACACCTCCGTTTCAGTTGGTCTAGCTAAAACAACTCAATGCCTTGGGAAATTGGTTGGGTCTTTCTGGCCTTCAGGTCTCCATTAGCTTTTCACATGCATTCCAAGATTTAGTCTGTTATTCTCAGTGAAGACTGTGCCACAGTTTGTGAGCACACCAGTGCTCTCACTCACATGCACACAAGCCTGGAGAGGTCAGAAGTCACAGATGTTTTGCAAAAAATATAGAACCCATGACTTGCATGAGATCTGCATCGTATTCATAATGTAGAGGAAGGCATATATATCCTGCACATGGAATGCATCACATTTACCCCATGTAAAACATGAATCACGTTTCTCATTTTTGCACAGCTCATCCCAGCCACATAAAGGCTGCTATTACCCTGCTAACACCCAGCTTAAAAACAAACCAACAACAAACAAACAAACAAAAAAACTTATCACTACGAAGTACTGTTCCTCATAGATGAAACTTTGAAGGCATGACCAATGAGTAATGTACCATTTCAGAATAGAAAATACTGAACAATGCGGAACATTCATCTAGCACTTGTATCATACATATAGCAGGTATGCCTAGACCTCATTTATGGGCTACCACCCATATCGACATGTATATAGTGCAGAGTCAAACAAAGAGTTGCTGCCTCACAAGACTTACAGCTTAATTCTCCTGCCAATCCTTAGGTCAACTCAGCCATAACAAGTAACAATGACACATTCTGAAAGCAGAAATGGGCTCCTGTAAAGTAAAGACATGAGAGGGAGAGTTAAGGATGCCTTATGAATGCTCTAACTTAACCTGAAGTTTTGTCATAGTATTTCACTCCTTACCCCTTCCACTTACAGCTTGAGGACCACAGAGCTATTGCATCCCATTTCATCTTTGGTACACTCCCTACACAAGGGGAATATCTATGTATTCGATTATGCCACCTTTTGCAGCTTTTTATAGAGGACTAGCAGCACCAAAGGTGTGTATGCATAAGCATAGCATTAGGCTTACTTGTAAGCCAAAATTTTCCTAGTTGAAATTTGAATTTCAGAGCTTGAATTCAGAGTTTGTTTCAACAACTAAGTCTGGAGCTCTATAGAAGTAGCATTGTGGTTTTGTTGAACATACAGAGCAAAATCTGTACTAAGGAATATACCAGTTTCTTACATAAAACTAATAATCGCACTTGTTGACAAAAAATATGCCAATATTGAGGAAGTCTGTCATACTGAACTTTTGCAAGAGTGGTTTCCAACCCATGGACTGTCCACACTGCAATCTAAATAGACAAGACAGAGAGGCAGCCTGGGGCAGCAAGAGTCTGCAGCAGCAACAAACACAACAACTGCGTAAAACACAACAGCTGTTAGTAGCAATTTGGTTTTTTCTCCCTCCTGGGTGAGGATTTAGATGGAATAAGATAAGCTAAATGGGGAGGGGTGGAAACAGCCACCAAAGTGAAAAGCAACCTGGGCAGAGATGAAGAGAAATTCTTGAGGTCAAAGTACAATTGACAGAAAAGTAAAGGAAGGGAAACATCAAGTAAAGTAGCTTAAAGAGACTAAAATTCAGTCAGATTCAGACAAACACCTGCAGCAGTTTACTTGGCCTAGGGAACTGTTTAAAATAAATAAATACATAAATAAAAAAATAAATAAACCACATGTATTTTGCCTTGCTCCATAGGGCCTGGTAAGGTGGCTGTCTTTAGAGGTACCAGATGTCACTTGACCATCCACTGAGGTATGACCTGGACCACCTTTCCTGTTTCCCCCAGTTAAGTATTACAACCCTATCATGCAGTAATATGGAGTAGTAAGGTGCAGCTGTAGTTTTTTCCTTCTACTGCAATATCAAGAGGGTCCAGGAACCCATTAGACCCAATGTAAGGCTATAGACCTAAGCTGTAAGAGATGTTGCAGCAGAAAGGAAGAGCAAATGTGCAGTTTGAAGCTAACCTCCTCCATCATGTGTCAGAGAGTAATGTGCACAAGGTGATATGCTGCATCTGCAGCATGTGAACCTTCACACTTCCCAGTACAATGCCCTCTCCGTGCATCAGGCCTGAAGTGATCCTCAAAGCCACACTGGGACTTGGTTTTGAGGGTAAGGAAAGTTGAGTGAGAGGACAGGGCTCACACTGTAACCACTGAGATGGGGGTAAACAGGAGAGGCAAAAAGTCATTCGTGTTGGCTCCAACATTGGACCCTGGAGGACCAGGCGGAAAGAAGACATGGCAGGCTTAAAGATAGCTGGGCAAGGCGTGGTCAGAGGCAGATGCTACAAGACTTTAAAGACCCTTTCTATCTGAAGACTATGAAGAGCACATGGTTGATATTTCCTTTGATATGAGGGAGAGGGGCACAGCTGCATCTGCAAGAAATCAGGCTACAGAATTTGTTCCTCACTTATAATTAGCCTAAATTTAGTTACATATATTGCAGGAGAGACCTCTTAAGACAGACCAGTGCAAAAACCCAGGAGCTTCCCTCTTGATCATGAAGGGACTCTATGATGAGGTATTTGGCCTTCTGAGTAGCTGGAGCTGACATGCAAACAAGTAGCAATACATCAGAATGACTAGATAAGAAACCTGAGTTTTCAAATATGCTTCTTAATGTTAAAATTTATTAGGATACAGAAATAAGGAGTGTTTTACTGGGAACAGAAAAAAAAAAGAAAGGTCCCAACACTGCCTGAAAAGAACAAAGCCTCCAATAGAACAAATTTAAGTTTAAAATGCGTGCTTGTAAACATATGTGCAGTATTTATATAGAGAATAAAGGCTTTTAAAGCTGTTCTGGGACCAACACTACAAATTGAAGAGGAGAAAAAACATACTGAGTAATAGAAAAAGGTTTTTTGCTTGTTATATCTGTAACTACACAGGATGGTCTAAAATAAGCGTGCTGAGACAATTTAAACTATGCTAGATGAACAAGTGGGGAAACAAAACTGCAGAACAAAAACTTGCCTAAGGTATGATTTTTGCAAGTCTTCCATTGCTGGATTCAAGTGCAAAAGAAAGGATTTTCACAAAAGCAAGAAAAAGCTGGCTTTTTCCCCTCTCTTCTGCTCAATGACCAAGGTAAGAGGTCAGAAAATTCAGATTCCCGTGCACGTGTCTTACAGAGACCATACATACCAGACCCCTCATCATAACCAACACATTTTCTGTTTGAGTCTTTTTTTTCTTTGCAGTTCCTGTAAGTTTCATAAGGTTGCCCGTTTTAAAAAAAGCTCAAGTGAGCTCTGCGTGTTTTATAGTCAATACATCCATAAACCAAACACACCAAATGCTAGAGCAGCCTGCTAAAACTCATTCAGGCGAGCCCTAATTAAAAAGAAAAGAAACCTTTGCAAACAGCATGTCTCCAAGAGGTGAAAGGTCCCCACGTTGCTCGGTGAGGAAACACCAGGGCCACCTTTAAACTTTAGAGTTTTATTAGTGCCTTTGTCAGCAGCATGTATCTGTGTGTTGTGTTTTAATGGAGGCTCTGAATTTGTCTGTGACAGACTCAAAACAGGAAATTAACACCCTGTGGTGTGGCGGCAAAGCCTCAGAGGAAGCAGCAGTGGGGTACATGAGGCCGAGGATGAACAAAGACCCATAAACATAACGTCACCCATAAAAGTCACACTTTAAGGCACAGGAAGGATACTAAACAACACTTGGCTGCATTACACGCCTGCAGTAAAAANAAAAAAAAGCAACCTCAGGTTGAGAGTCAGAACATTTACAAGGAAGTTATTTTTCTGAATATTTGCTATGATTTTGTATTTTGAGCAATGTAGTTCAAAGTCAGGCATAGGAAATACCCAACAAGCTCTAAAACATTACATTTCCACTTGATTCGTGGCTCAGGGCTGAGATACTGCCTTTTATCTACCTCCCTGTTTATTTAGGTTATTTCCTATTTGTAAGGGGTTCAAATTTTCTGCAGGCAGCTGGATGGATTTCTACTGTTACCATGGTATTGCTGACCTTTAACATGGGGCTGTTAACATGACCTTTGCTTCTTTCCATTTCTACAAGGATGTTTCAGTGTAAATAGTTTGGAAGCCAAATAGCACCAGGAGATTCCTCCTCTCAGAGACGGGAATCTAGCTAGCTCAGCGAGGAGAGGAACAGGGGAAGATCTGCAAGCTGATAGCTGACAGCTAATAGCAATATAAAACTGAAGTAGTATCTGGAACAGAGCTCTTTTCTGCAGCTGGAAGATGTCTGGCAACCAACTTTTACAATATTTAACACTACCTGTGAACTGCCCTACCTTGGAAGGAAATGGTAGGGGAGACCATATGCAGTTGTAGGGGCCCAAATACAGACTGTAAGGCAGAACATCTGACAGTTGTTTGAGTGGGGTAACAGAGCCTTGGGATTAAGAAATATTGGCAATATTGCCTAAGACAGCTATTGTAACTCCCAGGATTTTGAAAGCCTGAAATGTTGTCACAAACAGGGAGGATGTTCACTTTTTAAGAAAAGCATACATTTTATAACATGTCAATTAAAACAACACCAGAAACGACCTAACTTACCATTAAAAAAAAAAAAGAGGAAAACCCACTGTTGTAGCCTTTATCTAATATATTCTTTGCCTCAAGCAACTGTTAATATAAATTCTCATTCTATTAATTAAATGAAAGGCAAAGTTTCATGGGGCAGTAGGAATCGCTGCTGTAAATTATACCCGTGTGCAGCCTACTGAAGTGAGGGGAACTTTAAAAGAGTTCTGCCAGACTCCTCAGGCATGAAGTGATATTTTGAACATTGTAATAGTGGCTAGAAGCTTCAGGAGAAGGTGTACATTATTAGAAAAAGTTTTGTTCATAGTGGGAGTTTCCTCTAATCCTGCACAGATTTAGAATTAATTTTTCAAGAGGGACCAAATAATGCCCTAAATTCCATTAAAATTCGATGGGATTTACGTGCCTAACATCCTAAGTCCTTCTGAAAATCTAAGCTTTTATGTTGGACTTATGCCGTAGAGCATGAGAGGGAGAAATTTCTTATATAACTCAAACAGTTCAGATTATATGCAAGTAATCCAAACCACCTGTGGATCACTGCAGTCAAAAATTTGTGGGGGTTTTTTCCCCTTTTTTTAAAGCGGGGTTTTCAATACCTTTAAGGTTCAAACACACTACAAAAAGCACAAGCCCTGGGTGAGCATCAGAGCAGCCACAAAGCTACCCTAGTTTTCATGTCTGGTGGCTTGGTCCCGACAGACACCCCTATGAGCAGCTGCAGCTTGGTGTTCATGGAGAAAGACAGCTATGCAGAGCAAGCACCAGCTGCAGATTCCCCTGCGCCTGGGGAATCTCCAGCTAGGGAAATCAGTTGACTTTGAGTTTTTTTAGCTATCAGAGCAGCACAGAGGTGCTACATCAGCTCTGCGTATGGTTCTGGTGTTGAGGTGTCCCAGAATTTCCACCGATTACTAACACAAAATATGCTAGAATTAGAATAACTGCACTGACTTTGTATGGATTGTCTAGAAGATACTTAAGATGATAAAAAAGGATATAAATTAGTAACTTGATTTTATCAATAGCATTGTAAGAGTCTACTTCTTGTGGATTCCTAATTACTTTTTTTTTTAAAACACACGGGATTAAAACACTGGATGGGTCCAGCTGAAATGTCATCTGGACTCTGGCAGCTTGAACATGTGGCTCCCTACGTGCAGACTTTAGATGATACTCTGCCCTGACTGATACTAATGCAAGAAATCAGAAAGAGGAAGGTACCAAAATAAACGTAAAACCCTCCCATTACCAAACAGGAAGCAAAGCAGCACCAAGAAGCTATGATGTTCACCAGGGATCTGTTCAAATCAGATTTTATTGAAGAGATTCAACCCAAACTAAGATGCTGTGAAGACAAGTTTAAAGACATGTCACAGATTCAAATGGAACCTAAAATTAGTACAGAGTGTTTTGTCTCTTCATTCTGCATTCCTGTCCTATGTAATGAGATCATATTGCCGTTAAAGCCAAATGCACTCTTCTCACTGCTGTTGCTAAGAGAAGACACCAAGACCTCTAGTGATGCATTTTAAATGAAAATCTATACAAGTTTTTTTTACTAACCTTTCTATTACCATACAATGTCTTACAGTGTTAATATTCTGATATGGTAATTACTTACCTAGCAAAGAGTAAATCTGTGCCTGGTTTCACAACATATAGCTGATAAGGAGGTACATATAATGTTATAAATACTTTGTTAAGTAGAAAATCTAAGAATGAAGTTGGCTGCTGTGGGCTTTTGAGGGGCTTATATAAAAATTAAAATTGGAAGAGACACAAAGGCTTATTCGTCTCTCATTTTTGCAAGTGACAATCCAAATGAACTCCTAAATGCCAAATGGGCAATCCTAGACTGAAATCTAGTGTGATGTAAGTCCAACTAAATGACCTTAAACAGTTAATTTTAACAGGAGTCGGAAGTTAAGAAAAAGCCATTTTTAGCTAAATAAGTTGGTTGTAATGGTATGTTGTTTTAAACCCCAGGAACAATCATCTTTGGATAAATATGCTGTAAATATTTTCACAGAACTAAAAAAAACCCACACCTTTTTTTTTATACAATATACTGCAAAAATGGCATTTTCAAGCAGCTGACACTTGTCAATAGGCAATTCTACTGTCAGATCTTCGGCGGTCTTATTCCTTAGGTATGCACAGAGACCAAAGTACAGATACATTCACTCTGGATGCTTACAGAATTGCCACTGTGACATGTAACTTTACCATTCCTTTAGTTTCTCAGGCTGAGGTTTCTACAACAAAGTTACTCAGATAATCTGGAATTACAGTAGGATCTGGTGCTGCTATTCAAACTGCGTCTGCCATTCATCTTCAATAAGGAGACAGGACACAAGGTAACTAGACACAGCTCAAAGAGGCAAGTTTAGCTGAGATAAAGGGTTTAACGCAACAGAAGTGGTCTGCTTTTTTGGCTCAGGTTATTGCTGGCCCTAACAGACATGATGATCCTGCTCCTGATTTTTTTAAATCTTTGTAAATTCATCCAGCATTTACTTCAGAGGGCAGACCGGTATATTCCCAGGAGATTAACTGTAGAAATTTTAGGGCAACTTTCCTTCTTCAGAGGAAATTTGTAGCAGTGCAAGGGGCAATCCCTAGGCTTCATCTCTGCTTCCCACTTTTTTGGTGTTATCTCTGGTGAAAAAAGTGAGAGAGGAAGAGAGAAAGAAAAAATTAAGCAAATGGAGGTCAGATAGATATAAACTAAAATAGATTTAGTGTTTTTTCACTTAGTTTGCAAACTTTTGCTGAAAACTGTTTCACTCCTTTTGGTATATTTTAATCTCAGAGGCAAGGCCAACATAAACAAGTTGGCTAGAAGACAGAAAAGCGGAAAGAGTCAAAAATTTTCACCCAAAATCAGAGACAATAAATATCAAAACTGCAGCTAAAACTCAGGTTTGCACTATCTTGGTTTTGCAGTTACATTTCTGGGGCACATTGTGTACCAAATAAGCCTTTTTTATTTTTTTGGCATTACTACCAGAATAGACTTTTCGATCTACAAGGGAATTCTCCTGCATCATAAAGAAAAATCAGGATTATATTTGCAGAAATCAGAGGGACATCAATTTGTAGCCAGTGTTAGAAGAACCAGCTCTAGTATTATTTTTTTCTCTTGAGGAGTCATTCCACAAGATAACAATCTTCTAAAGTTTACTCCTGAGGATTAGTTTTGGTTTGTTAGAGTCAAAACTCAGTTGGACTAATCTAGAACAAACAAGTGGAGTTTTTCTAGATTGTCTACTGAAATAGAGTAGCACCTGGGTTCAACAGCTTATGAATTTAACTTAAGCAATCATGCTTGTGTATCATGAAGCTCCATAAGCTGCTTAAACAGACTTACTCCTAGATCTAGAGAAGACATTTAGGGTAATGTTGCTTCTGAATGGATTACATAACACTTTATAAACCTTTTTCTTAACTAGCATCTTTGCCAAATAGCACCTCATTGTCGTTCTTCAGCCTTACAAGAAAAATATGAAGAATCTGACTGGCCACTAACAGCATTCCCATAAGGGGATTTTCAGTCTAGTTATATATAAGCATTTTCTAAGAGGTTTAAACCACAAACTTTTACTGCAATATAAAAAGGGACTGTGCAGGACTTTCTAAAAACATTTGTGCAGAGGTATGAATAGCTGCCTTGGGGAAACTCCCCATATTAATAGAAATAGCAGTTATTGCCCATGCTGTGCAAAGGTTCAGAGGGAATCATTACAAATATTCTTGTAACTTATTCCATTTGAAAGCAATGGTTTTCAGAAAGACATCTAGATAAGTGGGAAAGTCAAAAAACAAGCTGATAAAAAAAAGCAGCAGTGTTTAGCAGTACAAATGCTGGCAGTAAGGACTGCCTCCCCACAAACACACACGTTTCTGCCCTAGGGGACACCGGCAGTCTACCCTCTGCTCCACAATATCAAATTGCCCCTTTCCCTTTGGATTTGTAACTGAAGCAAGACCATTTCCCAGTTTCATGGACTGCACTCTAATTAGCAAAGTATCAGCCCAGCCCCTAGGATGTCTGAAAAATTTAGATCTGGGATAAGAAGAGAAAAATTGAAGCCACCAATGTAAACCTATGGATTCAGATGTCAACACATGGCATTCCTCAACTGCGATCAATTACAGCAGAGACTGCAACAGAAAGAAACCTTGTACTCCCCAAAGGCTTCAACTGTAGTGTCTTCTCTCGTCCTTTTGTCCCCCAAAGGTTTCAGTTATAACATCTTTTCTTGTCCTATTACTCTCTCCAAAACAAGGGGAAGGGGTCATGAATGACTGACAGTCAACCTATTTTTATAATCTGTCTCCAAAGTACCAGGTGTAGCAATGACAATTTAACGGTGAAGAATATTTAAATTAGCTGTTATTTATGCTTATGTATAGTTACTGTTACCAAGTTTTCTCCAGGGTTTTCTGGACACACATTCTCAGTTTTCTAGCAATTCGACCAAGGTTATCAACACCAATAAAGGAAGCAGCATGAGAAAAAGAAAACCTGAAATAGCAGAGATTATGAAATATAATCTATTTTGTTTCATTTCTGAGACAGTCATTCACAATAAAACTTAATGCTGAACTCAAACTGTGTGCCACTAAATCTCTCAACAGTAGAGCCGTTTACAGTTTTCAGGACTTCTCACATACAATATGGGCTGCCTGGGGAAGAGAAATCCAACTAATTTTGACACTTCATTTGCTGTTTACTGATGATATCTGCTTAAATCTTGCACAGCAGTGAAAAAACCCCAACATTCTATTGCACGGATATCACAAAAAAATTTAGTGATCCACCAGGAAGTCTCCACATTTTTTGTCTTGAAGTAGTCCAAAGGAATAAACTTTAAAGTCACTAGTAGTTTGTTGAGTGCCCAACCTGAGGTGAAGGAGTCATGGAGTTAAGCATTTCATGAGTAAAAAAAATTATTCAAGGAACCTGAATATGACTTTCAGAATACAAGGCAGAGATTGAAAAGTCTAAACCTAGAATTTTCAAATTGTTTTTTGGAAAAAAAAAAAAAAAGAGCCAGGCTTAGAAGATTACTACTTTGAAGAGCTCATGGGGCCAAATTGTTGATCTAAGTATATATAGATACACAAATGTCCCTCCATTCATCCATCCAATCAGTAACCAAAAGCAGGAAACTGGGATGCAAGAAGTTTCTGTTCTTTAATTTTCTTTCTAGTTCTATTTAGCTTGGAAGATCAGAAGATATATTTACAACAGTGGAGAACATAGTCCTACCTTTAATTATATCCAGAGATTTCTCTTTATGATGAATTCAAAACAAATTTTCAATTTTGTAAGGCTTACAAGGCTGAAGTTTTTCCACGTCGTGTGTTTGACTAAATCAAATTTCAAGGGGCAAAAAAGTGAAGGAGAAGAAGAAATTCAGGCAACAGCTCAGTTGTTTCTAAGAGTGAAGGCCATCAAAAGATAATTTGGTTTTGCAAATGTCTATTGACCTTTTCTTTGAGCATCCCTAACATTTCAAGACCTTGGAGTAGGAATACTACATTTTACAAGAAAAACCTTTGCATTAAGGATGGGCCTTTGTGGTTCCTGGGTACATTTACTTCAATTCTGTCACGCTAAGCTCTTGCAAATGAAAAATAAAATAAAGTCCCCACTTGTACCTAAAGATATTTTAGTAGTTTACATTTTGTAGTCCCCCTTTGTTTAGTGAGCTGCCATGTCTCATCAGTTCAAGCTGTGTATGCTATTCAAACCAGGAAATTTTAACATGCTCCATACATTTATGACTTCTGCCTGCAATTGTCACAGAATATCTGAATTCATTCCAGCTTGAGAAGAAGCAGATGAATCTGGATTAATTTTTTCATTTCTTAATGTAATACCTTTCCATTTCCTTTGTTTGGGAAACTGATGGCAGGGACCTTGTCTGTTCTTGGTAAACCAGTGAATCTCTGAATCACAGAATCACAGAATCACAGAATCTAAGGGGTTGGAAGGGACCTCGAAAGATCATCTAGTCCAACCCCCCTGCCAGAGCAGGGTCACCTAGAGTACATCACACAGGAACGCATCCAGGCGGGTTTTGAATGTCTCCAGTGAAGGAGACTCCACAACCTCTCTGGGCAGCCTGTTCCAGTGCTCTGTCACTCTCACAGTGAAAAAGTTTTTCCTGATATTCACATGGAACCTCCTATGCTCCAGTTTGCATCCATTGCCCCTTGTCCTGTCATTAGTCATTACTGACAAAAGCTTGGCTCCATCATCCTGACCCTCACCCTTTACATATTTGTAAACATGGATGAGGTCACCCCTCAGCCTCCTTTTCTCCAAGCTAAAGAGACCCAGCTCCCTCAGCCTTTCCTCATAAGGGAGATGTTCCACTCCCTTAATCATCTTAGTGGCCCTGCGCTGGACTCTCTCAAGCAGTTCCATGTCCTTCTTGAATTGTGGGGCCCAGAACTGGACACAATACTCCAGGTGTGGCCTCACCAAGGCAGAATAGAGGGGGAGGAGAACCTCTCTTGACCTACTAACCACCCCCTTTCTAATGCACCCCAGGATGCCATTTGCCTTCTTGGCCACAAGGGCATTTGCCTTCTTGGCCACAAGGGCTTTAATATGTCTAAAAAATATTCCTTTGAACTAAAAACAGGGGAATGCTTGGGGGAAGACAGAAGGACAGAGTAGGAGGTTCTGGTCTGAAGAAAAGATGCTTTTTGGATTTTAACGTACCAGAGGAGTCCAGTGTCAAAGACTGTGAGGGCCTGAGCACAAACTAAAGACTTGAAGAAGAAGAGGCTGAAGGTGGACATGAAAATAAGCATTAGACAGTCCAAGGACTATGGCTGACATGTCCAGGACATGAGCAGTGAAGCAAGGGAGGAAAACGGGCAGCACCGGACCTGGGTGGGCTGCACATTTACAGTTCAAGAAATCCAGGAAGGGATCTGTGATCTGAGAGCAGGTAGAGTGAGAAACAAGGAGATGAGTTGCACAAAGAGCTCAAAGCCAGGCTGGCCAAGGGTTGGCTCCAGGGACTGACACAAAATTAGGAGCAAGAAAAGTCTAGCTTAAAGACAAGAGAAATCTTGTGCATAAATGATGCAGAAGAATTTGGGCTTGCTGATTTAAGCCTACTCTCCTTTAAAGCCTGAAATGGGACCCCAGGTACATAGATTTCTCTTTGCTTCCATATCTATCAATATTGGTGGAGCTGACTAGCAAGGTTTAGATTTCATTCCATGCTTGTACTTGTCCAGAGAAAATAACAACCTGCTATGACTACCAGTTAGTCCAAGGTAGCTCCAAAGTCCTGCTGGTGAGTCATCCAAATTTTCTGCACTAAAAAAATATTAACATTAGAAAAATAACACATAATAAATGTAGGAAAGTCTCTATCTACTACAGATCTGGTGTTTGGAAGAGAGATGGTACTCCCTTCTTGGTTTATGCTGATAACACACACAGATGGTTGCACACCAGTACTATAAACAACACAGAAGATGCCTGTAGGGAGATCCTGCATCAACCTGCCTTTAGAAGAGGGATGGAATAGACTATGTAAAATAATGATGATTTTAGGTTTAAGAACTGCCTCAGAATGGCTTTACATGTAATTCATTCTGTGTGCCTCTGCTCCTTTACCAGGCACTGAATGTTTCCCCTTGGAAATTTGGTTGTCCCTGTTTTTACTCAATTATTTGGCAGCAAGTTTATATATATAGCATCTGAATACATACAATCTACAGTTTTCCACTGCCCGAATGTCAATGGCAGTTACACAAGAAGCAGAAACAAAGACACCTATGACCGCTTCAGCTGATATCCTGCATAAACTGAGAAGAGTTTTATTCAACAAGTTCTGCTGCAAGTCCAAAATATCTGACTATACTAAGCATATTTTTCAGAAAGGCATACAGTGTGGAGATCAAGATTTCAAGTGATGACAAATCCCCTAACTTGTTATATAAGTTGCTTTTAAACTGAAGTTCTTCGTTATAATTTTGCACTCAGTATTTTAATATGAACTCACCCGACTTCTTTTTTCTTACCAAAGTTCACCAATACCACTGAATACAAAGCCAGAGATGGTGAAAATTAGTATAGGTGAAGTATGTACTGCACATTAAATATTTTCTTTCCTATTAACAAGAGCAAACAGTTCCAAAGGAACTTCTTATGTATGAGTCAACAGACCTTTGATGAGCACCACAGGCCTGATTCTACTTTTAACTACTTAAAAAAATGTAAGTTACACAGTAAGATTTTTTTTTAAAGAGTCTTTCTGCTTTGTTTCCTTGTTACTTGGATATTGAATTTGAGTGTTTAAGAAAATTTGAAAAACTGTTTTTATTTTACAGTGTCAGAGCAGGACAATAAGAAATCATATATGCTTTAAATATTCATAACAATAAAAAAAATACATACTTTTATTCAAACAAAACTCCTGCTCGAGGTCAGGCAATTTTGCTCAGCAGAGAACTTGAGGCTGGCTTACAGGTTTCAAGGGCGGAAGCCTACCATAGTTACAGAGTAGCTCAAGGGAAATAGTCTCACTTCTCTGCTGATAGTTGAATGGAGAAAGCTGCCACATAGAGACATGCGCTAAGCAAAAGGAACAAAAACAAAGGTCTGTTTACATTCTAAGCTTAAGTCAGAAAACAGTAGAAAAACAGGAAGGCACATTCTGAACCTGGTACCCATTTGGTTTCCGTATGCGGTTTCACACTTCTGAGGTAATGGACTGATGTTAAAATGCCATGTGCTTACACCTTCCTGCTCACAGCACAGTCACACTTGAGGAGCCGTGGAGTACACTGTACAGATGCACGGCGGTTCTTGCACAGTCTCTACCACAACAGTGGTAAAAATTAGAACTGTCCTGGTTCGTGACAGCCAAGCAATAGGAATGATAGAATATAGCAAAGGCAAAGGTTTCAAATAAACATTCACACACAGACAACAGAAGAAGAAAAGGAAAGTGGTGGAAATAAATAAATAAATAAATAAAAACTCAGTGAGAAGCTAGAAGTTGCATGTTTTATGCTCTGCCTTATCAGATAATTATCTGCCTTATTGAATAAACTGTAGTTCATACAGTGCTACTGCAAACATCACTTCTTAGAAAGAACCACCTCTTGTGGCCTAAAGCTACCAGTTGCTCAGGGTTTTAAATTGTTCCCCAAAAAAACAAAAAATCAGGCGGGGAGGGGAGATTGGGTGTGACTGTTCCCCCCAGCTCATCCACTTGTCAAATGACAGTGCTGAAATTATGATCTGTTGGGGGTATGATCTTGCTTTCATTTATTCATTTTTAAAGCAAACAGCACAACCAAATCTCACCCTCTTGGGGGTTTCTAGAAGTAGTGGCAATAGATTCAGAACATGTCATTAAAACAAGGATATAATTAAGACAAATACATTTCATTAGGGAAACAATTTTTCCATCAGCTTCAGTGGAAACAGAGTCAGGTCTATTATATGTAAACAGATCAAAGAAGACAACAGGACACACAGTCTAATTTTTTACTTCCTGTTCCAAAATCTCTTCAGCTGAGCTTTTGAGACATCCTTCACTTTGCCCAAAAGAGTGAGAGATCATGAACTTGCAGCTGGGTGCTTACAGATTTCAAAGCAGCTGCCAGCAAACTTAGCTATTGTCCATCTAAAAGAGGATGACAACAGCAGACTGCCATAACTGAAGATCTGCTTGAATGGGTACACTGAGACCCTTGCAGTAGATTCATCAAGATAATATTTTTTTTTTGTACACTGTTCTGCAGTGTCCCAGTATTACTATTTGGAAAGGGGATAAAACACTTGACATTTTTATGTAAATTAATAGATTGTCAGCACACTACAGAACCACATAGTGAAGAACCAGAACTCTTACACTCACAGAATAAAATTCACCAGTCATGCCAATATGCTTATTCATTTTGCATGACAGAATGGAGTAACTCCACTGAATTCAAATACATTACATTTAAAACTCAGGATTCAAAAGCCTTATCCAAAGTCTTGTAAGTTTCTTCAAATCTTTAGAGTTAGTGCTTCAGATGAGCAATTTGGGTGGAGTTTGGCCTCCAGCATATCATGAAGTTTCCTGTCAAAGCTTGAGAACTATTTTCCTCAGATTAATCTCTGGGCAGTTTTCTCTACTATCTCCATAAACAGGGAAAATACAAGAGTGCTCTAATACACAAATAATCATGATGCAAGCGCACACATGAAAAAAGCATACAGTCAAGGGAGTAAGCAAGTTTACAGAGCCAATGTGTTTTTTCAGAGAGAAGCAATAGCCAAACAGGAGACTAAGCATCAGGGGACAAAGCAGATTGCACAGTTGGAAGAAAAACAGGTGGGGTAGAATGAAATTCAGTCCCAATTGTGTCTGATTCTGAATAATATAGATTAAAACTCTAGACAGCAGTACATTTTGTACTTGCAGTCAAGTATGCCAAAAGGACATTTGTTTGCTCACACATGTTAAGCCAGTCATTATAGTAGGAGATTACTAGGGATCTTCACCCTCATCTTCTAACAGTGTCTGAAATGTAGACCTTTCCTCTGTTGTTTAGAACAGCTATAGAAGTTTTCATGCATTTCCCCTTCAAACACATAATCTGTAAGTTTATGGAACACAAGTGTCTCAGCATCATTTTCTTGCACAAATCCATACATGGAGACCAAGCATAGTTTGCTATTCCTCTGATCCAGCCAAAGGAACTCTTTGAAACTGTGGGTTAAAACCCACACTCATATTTATCCTGTGACACAAGCTTCTATAGAAAAGCTTTAGCATAATTGCCTAAGCCTGATTGACATTTTTATTACCCAAATCACTAGGAAGACTTAAATTTTCCAGTGTACTGCGTCTGCTGGAATTGGACTTTTGGGCAATACACCAATTACACATCAGGAAGTGAAAAAGAAGGAGCACATGTTATTTATGTATATGTTAGTGGTCCTGTCATGAGTACAAGCAGTGATTTTATGGATATCAAGAGACCATAAGCCACCACAAAAAATTCAAACATACCACGTAAGCTAACATACAGAACCCTTGCATTAGTCAGACCTTGTAGCAAAGTGTTCTGTTCCTAAATGGTTGCCTTAGTGTAAGTACAACTCAAAATACCATAAGACAGGTCAATACAACATAACATTTAAGCATCCTATTGACTTGTTTTACTTCAAATCATTCCAGAGCAGAGCATTCTAACTAAAAGATCACTGCAGTAGGATAAGAAAAAGCATACTATATTCAACATAACACTGTCATTGCAGAGATGTGTCAGGGCTCTGGAAGAGTTGAGAGGCAACCTCAGGAAGTAATTACCAGTCTCTTATTTTAAATTTAGGTCAGTACTTTGAAACTCCAACTTGCAGGATTTGGAGAAAGGCTAGCATATATTCAGGTGTTCAGTACCTAGTAGCACAAGACAAAGCATGTAGATTTGCACAGCTTTAGTCTCAATAAGTGACAGCTGAGAATAACAGACACAGCTCAAAGAACCATAACATACTTTATCTTCTAGAGCTGGTATAATTTTTAAGATGATGTTTATCACTGTAACCTACTCATTGTGTCATCTCAGCTCAAAGTGCTGAAAAATGACAATGGTGCCCAGTCCATAGCTTTCTCCACCTTTGCTTTGATCCTGCCCAGCAGAAGTGCTATGCATATTTTCCCAGCTGCACTATCTTCTGCAGCTCCAGCTCCTTGCTGTCAACACATTAAAGCTTCTACCTCTGCCTGTCTCAGTCCCTCTTTATGAATAACCTCTCCACGTCTTTCAAGGGTGGGAGTGAGGAAATACTAGCAGAATAACCTCTTACTTTCAAAGGCTATCTTTGCCTTCCATCTACCCTATTCTTCTTTGCAACATCTCTTTACTTTTTTCCTTTCAAGATCTCTGTTTTTCAGTTTTTCTCTGCTTTTAAAAGTGTGAGGTCCACCACAGCTGGGGCAAGGAGAGGCTGAGGAACCCAAACTTTCTCAGTCTGAAGAAGAACTGGCTTTGGGCAAGGTCAACAGGAATTCCCCAGTGCCTGTGGGTATGTTGTTGAGGGGATGGAGCAATGCAATGCACAGTGATATGTGTCGGGATGATGACAGACATAAATTGAAACAAGATAAGTTCAGACTGATTGCAAGGAGAAACTCTCCTCCCCATGAGGACAGTGAAGTGGGTTGCCTAAAGTGTTTGTGCAGTCTCTATCCATAAAGATTTTGAATATCTGTCTGAATAAAGTCCTGAGCAATCTGGTCTGACTTCCCAGACATCCCTCCTCACCCAAGTCAAAATATCTGTGAAAGCAGTAGCTGTAGTTCCTTTACAAAAAAAAAACAGTGCAAGGAGTCTTTAACCCCAAGCCCTCAAAAGCAGCATATTCATCACTGGAAAAAAAGACGTTATCTTTTATTAGGTATTAACTTCAGTTATTGATGCACTAGGCAGGGTTTAGACTTTCTTCCTTGTTCAAAGTTCCTGATAGCTGTCAAAAAGCAAAGCTGTCACCTGACTAGACTTTGTAAGCCAATGTCTTGCAACAAAGTCTTTTCAGACTGCCAGAACCATGACATCAAAGACAAGCCACGTCCCTAAATCTTACGCCAAGCCAGGTGTCTGCGGTGATAAAACACTCTACCAAAGACAGCCTGACCTTGGCAGCCGCACAGGTGCAGTTATCAATCAAGGTTTATAAACACAAAGCCAGCCCAGCGTTTTTGGCCCGGACAGACAGGATGGGTGCCCTGGTGTTTGGATAGGCAGGTGATGATCGGTTCACCCCCTGGCACCCACTGCCGGCCAGTTCAGAGCTGGAACTCTGGTTTGAGAGAGGAACAGATGCACAAAAATAGGTGCCTGAAGTTCTAGTTGCTAAAGAACCGACAAGGTGACAGATTGTACAGCTGGAGGAAGATCTAGAGAAGAGAAGTGGATCAGGTTGCAATTAGAATTTAAATGATGTAGCTAGTAAGAGATGTCATCCATTAAGCATCTACCTTAACTTCTCCTGTAGAAGAAAAAACTGGATTCCTGAAGCATTGCTCAGGAGTTTATACAGAAATGTCAAGGTATGTTGCCTCTGTGGCTCAGGAACCGGAAAAAAAGTTCAAAGACCAGACAGCTCCGTATTGACCTACTCTGTTTTAAGGCAGGTTTCCCATGGCCTAAACTGGACTAGGTGATTTCAAATTCTATATTGAAGGAGCTAAACATGCTATCTCTTTTTAAAGGCAATTAACCTGGCGAAGTGACTTAGCAGTAGTTTTTTCTTGCACACATGGGACATTACCTTAAGGAAACAGGGACACTTCCTGGTAGACATTTTAGTGAAAAAACAACAATGAGCTCACACATTGTAAGACACTCGGGAATCTGCACGGAAAGGAGACAGAAAGCTTATGAACACCCAGTGCACAAAAATTCTCCAAACCATATTAACAAGACAAAACCACAAGGCATCAGGCTTCACTAGTCCTAACACACTAAGATTACATGTTTGAATATAATACCCCTCAATGAAACAAGCAGAGACATGGTAGAGTACTGACACTGGCGGTAAAAGCATGTCCATATAACTAATCAGAACAAAGGACAAGTGGAGTTTCAGTTCCCTGGTGGCTTTGGAAAGGAAGAATTATTTTGCATTGGTAGAATGCTAAGACTGTACACAAACTGAGATGTCATTGAAAAAGATATAGTACAAGCAAAATGTTTTCATTTGTCCCACATCAAAAAGGGGCATATCAAGCAAAAATGTTAAGTTTTGATAGAGAGTTCTACAAATATTTCAAGAGTAATTAACAGAATAAATACAGATCTGTTTTGATATTGACAAATTTGATTTTGTTATTGAAAAGCAGCCAAAGCAACATATTTTGGGGTTAATATCTTTCTGTAATCCTGAAGCATTCTTTAAAGTACTTCCTGTACTTGGACACGTGTTTCAAGGCTTCAAAGCCAGTTTTTATAGTATTTTTAAGACACTTCCATGTTTTTTTCCATGCTAGTTTGAAGTATTCAGATACAACAGTGAAATTACTTCAGTCTCCTGTTTTACTGATAGATTTTATGTGCCTCAGTTCTCCTAAGTATATTTCCCAGATTTGCAGGCAGAAAGTTTCACAGAGTCAGGAACAGGAGTTAACTCTCCTGGTTTCCTGTTCAGTGACTTAATGAAGAGGCCATCCTGTCTCTTTTGTACATGTACATTGTATAATTCCTTTGGGGACCAAGGGGAGAGGAGATGTGCATGCACACACACACCCATATGCATCCAAATGAACCACTGTATGTGATAATGCAGACCATTTTTCTATAGGGCCCCTGACAAAAATAAAAAACAGGCAGAAGATGTGCATTAGTACAATATTCACATCTAAACACTGCCCATCTCAGAGGTCTTTGCAGACATTGGATTGAGAGATAGTGAAAACAGCACCAGGATTCACAGTATTTACAGAGCAAACATTGATCCATCCATAAATGTTTCATTTAACAACTCACTTAACGGTCTGCATAATAGTCAGGTATACTAAAATAAAAATCAATTTACAGACCAAAAATGGGACCTATATGGTTGTCGCAAAGCATTTATTGCAGATAGATCATCTAGCTCTCATCACAACCAAACTTCACCAAGATAATCTGTTCAGTAGAATACTTTTAAAGGTTTTAGGTCCTTACAAAGAGATAGAAACCTAGAGGGCCTATATATGGAAGTTAGTCACCCAATGAGATATTCAACTGCATCATATACTAAAAACCTTAACAAATCTGTTTCTTTTTTTTCACCTGTGAGCTGAATTGTAAGAGGAGGCTAATCAAACTTCTCTAAATCACATAAGTGCTGTGGGAATTTATTAACTTTTATAGCAATTGCTTTGAATATGTATTGTATAGCTGCTGTTCAAGTTCTAAGTATTCAGCAGGTCTAGGTTTGCTCAGAAATTCTTGAACTTTTGAGGAACCCAATCTGAGTTTTGACTGTGAGAAAACTTGAAACCAGTTGAGATTTGCCTGGTCTCACATTTCACTGAGCATTTAGCATGACTGATAGTGATCCCTTTTGATATATGTTCCATTTCCCTGAGTCCTTTGATTTACTTTCTAATGACTGGGAAACAAACATGTGGCATTTCTTTTGCAGAAGTGTGCCCTTAGCAAGTTGCTCTAGGTATCTTACATATTCATGTGTTTCATTAATTGTAAGCCCAGCTAGTTCAGATATTTTTGATACTTAAAATATACCTTTAGGAGGCATCTTAGAATATGGCTACTGTGTTGAGCAAAAAGAGCCTACAGAAATAAATATCTGAAACAGTGATAAAAATTGAGTACAGTTATGCTGAATGCAAAGTCTTTCACATCCTCACTTCATTTGTCTTCCATAAAGGAATTCCATCCCTGAAGAGTCTTTTGGAGTGTGGGGTAACATTCCAGATCTCACAGAATTGAACCTAGCTCTGGAAACTCGAAGCCAGCAGCACATTCCCATTGAGTTACCGCTTTAGACTTCATCACTCAACTGACTACAAACAACTACATACCCACAGCATTACAGATGCATTTCTAACTGTCCTATTATAGCTAGGATGCACATTTTGCAGCCTGCCTCTACCATCTAAATCTAACTCTTTTTAGAGAAGACATTCAGCTGAGTGCTTGCAGTACCTAAGTAAACTCTAAAGCCCAGAATTGGACCTTGTTTCTTAACAGCATTCACCTAAAACTCTCTCAGAGCATGAGCTAACATAAAGTTCAGCAATGTTTATATGTTTATTACTGAACAGTCAGCTACATCTCTGTCTAGATCACTCTCGTGTATCACAGTTTGAAAAAAAATCAGAGGCAATAATATGCATTTTTATTCAGCAATGACAACATCCAACCTAATGCTAGAAATCGTGGCATATCCAAAAAACCATTGAAGTCCAGAAAATTCAGCAAGGATCCCTTTTCCCATATTCATAAAAGTAATTTTGCACCTCCTCTTCTCAGGTTCAGCTCAACAGGTCACATCCACAACCAGTATCTTATAGAACTTGTCTGTGAGGGACTTAATATCCAAATAAACTCTGAGCATCATAGGAATTTGAAGAAATGTCAAGTGCAAACACATGCCAAGGTTTTCCTTTCAGATGCCCAGTAATTTTGCTAATATTTTTCTACCAGTTATAAATATCCAAGGTAAGAGACAAAACATACAATATTCGGCACAGTAATCAAAAATGACCAAACCTCCATACCAAACTTAATGTTTAATGAATCACACAGGTATCTTTGAAACCTCTTTTTCTCTACAAGGTGCCATTCCTCAAGCCATGTTTCCTTGCTCAAGCCTTCTCCTGCTAGAAACCATCCTTTAGAGAGCTATAAAACCTCAACCTCACAGCACACTTCCAGTCAAACACCCCTCTCGTCCTCCAAAGCCTAATTCCTACCATCATTTTTGTAGCAAGTAGTCCTTTATTTCTTCTTTTGTAAGGTCAGGTCTTTTCAAAAGTCTCCATTCAATAGCACCTTCCCGAAAACTTCACCCACAGGATTATGATTCCTTCTCTCCTTACATGATCTTCCCTTGAGTGTTTTTATTCCCTACAGCTGTGCTCCTACCTGCACCCTATTGTCTGCCTTCTATCCTTTCCATGCCTTGTGTGTTGGGTCTTTTTTAACACCCACGCATTCAGGACAGTTTGTCTGTACACAGAATTTAGTCTTTTTCCTTAGATATTTGCTTGCTTGTGTGGCTTATTTCTCCTCTCACCCCTACCATTACCAAAGTCCCTGAACACATTAAAAAGTGCTGTTGTAAAAGTTAATAGAAATGACCTGATTTCCACTTCTTCAGAAAAAAGGTTGATTTAAAGTGGTTGTTACCATCTGCCATCAAATAGAGGGAAAATTCAACTGCCTCTAAAGCAGCTGAACATAATGAGGAAATATTAAGGATTATAATTCTAAAAAGTTATGAGCTGCTGCAGCTTAGCTATTGCTTTCCAGTGCACTAGCCCTTCCCGTTACACTGGCAGAAATTTAAAAATTTCTGAAGGGTTGTGCAGACATAAAGGAAAATACTCTTTATGAACTAGGGTCTTTTGCTCCTAGCCCTTTACTAAAATTAGGGGCTTAACTCAAGACATTAAAGTTGCCTGATTATCCACTAAGTTCAGTTACTGACCTCTAACAATATCACTATCCTTTTTAGTGTGTAAGTTTGGGGTGCCTGAAACAGTGAAAAATAAAATCATAGAGTCATAGAGTCATGGAATGGTTTGGGTTGGAAGGGACCTTAAAGATCATCCAGTTCTACTCCCCCTGCCATGGTCAGGGACATCTCCCACTAGACCAGGTTGCTCAAGGCCCCATCCAACATGGCCTGGAACACTTTCAGGGAGAGGGCACCCACAGCTTCACTGCATAACTTGTTCCAGTGTCTCACCACCCTCACTGGAAATAATTTCTTCCTAATATCCAATCTAAATCTACTTTCCTTTAGTTTGAACCCATTACCCCTTGTTCTGTCACTACATACCCTTGTAAAAAGTCCCTCTCCAGCTTTCCTGTAGGCCCCTTCAGGTACTGAAAGGCTCCTACGAGGTCTCCCTGGAGTCTTCTCCAAGCTTAACAACCCCAACTCTCTCAGCCTGCCTTCACAGGAGAGCTGCCCAGCCCCTTGATCATCTTTGTGGCCCTCCTTTGGACTTGCTCTAACAGCTCCATGTCCTTCTTATGGTGGGGACTCCAGAACCGGACACAGGACTCCAGGTGGGGTCTCATGTAGAGCAGTGTAGAGGGGGAGAATCACCTCCCTTGACCTGCTGGTCATGCTTCTTTTGATGTATCCCAGGATACTGTTGGCTTTCCTGGTTATGAGCACACACTGCCAGCTCATGCTGATCTTCTCATCAACCAAGAGCCCCAAGTCCTTCTCAGGACTGTTCTCCATCCATTCTCCACCCACTCTATATTTGTACATGGGATTTCCCTGACCCAGGTTCAGGACCTTGCACTTGCCTTTGTTGAACTTCACATGGTTTTCATAGGCTCACCTCTCAGGCATGTCAAGGTCCCTCTGGATGGCACCCCTTCCCTCTAGCATGTCAACTGCACCACACAGCTTGGTGTAGTTGGCAAACTTGCTGAGAGTGCACGCAATCCCACTGTTCACGTCACTGAAAAAGATGTTAAACAGCACTGGTCCCAGTACCAACCCCTGAGGAACACCACTCGTCACTTGGACATTGAGACATTGACCACAACTCTTTGAGTGTGACCATCCAGCCAATTCCTTATCCACTGAGTGGTCCATCCATCAAGTTCCTGAGCAAAGACCCTCTTCCCCTGTTTAGAAAGGTGCCAGCAAGCCTGGTATTGTGTAGGGCATCCTGCTATCAATAAACCCAAAGTTGTGGAAGTAACACCAGACACTGAGACATGTGTTAATAGACTGGATGCATCTGTTCCTTCCAGTGTTGCTGCCTGCAACTGGAAGCATAGAATAAAAAATAACTTATGGACTAGCTTCCCTCACCAACCATCCCAAAGTCCTAAAGTCTCTTTCAATCTCCCTAGGTCTATGCATTGTGGCTTCATCGCCACCACACGGAAAAACAGTAGTAGATAATAGTCCAAGGTCACTAAAGTGACACACTGGTCACTTTAAAATATTTATTCTATAATGACCTGAGATGAGAAATAACCAGCTTGGGTCCATAATCCCGCAGTCTCTGAAAAACTGAGGTCTTGACTTTGAGCTCCCTAATAACCACACCAGCTGTAGTTGAGATGATTCATAGATTTTCCAACCATTAAGATAATTCAATCTGTTTGAGTAACACAACACTGAAAGTCTTACATGTTAGTTCGTGCAGCACAATGGATCACAATCCATGCTGTAATTTTACTATTTCTAGAACAAAAACTAATTAAGTGACTGAAACTGAGGGAAATAAATTTAAGTTGTAAAGCACATGCACATACAATTGTCTTTAAACAGAATGTCCCTTGGCAATGGCCAAATTCCAGCACAGGGGTTCCTTAAAGAGTATTTTTAAAAATCATCTGACTCTGAATTATCATTTTTTCCTAATCTCAGATTCTAGCCTGCAAACAGTCACGCTGGGGAAGGACAAATAGTTTAAGTTTATGCACCCCTTAGAGCATATAAACTTGGTAGGGCCGCTGCATTGCAGTAAACAGGCTGCTCTATTGTATGTCACAGATTGCTCCTGATATGTGCAAGCCCTTTCACTGGAAAAAAAAGTCAACCAAGAGAGGAAGAATGTAGAGCTTTCAGCAGAGGGAGGTATTGACACAGCATATAACTCCAGGGGAGGGGATCTGACACTGACTGTTTCAGTGCTTGGCTACAATTAGAGGCAATATATCCCTCCTCCAGCAGCTTGGGGTTTTGGGTTTTGTTCTTGGTTTTGTTTTGGTTTTTTTAAAAAAAGGGAATAGTCTGCCCTTAAACAGCTTTGCTGATGTTTTCCTGTTTGCAGATGTTGAGTTGCATTCTGTTGTCAATGGGAAAAAAAATTAATGAGAAGGTGGGAGGAAAGGAAATAGAGACATAAATTTAAAGAGAGAAGCCTTTGGTCACCAAAAATAGCCACAGCAGATAGTGTAACTAAAACCTGCCTAGTGCCCCTGCTGTCAGCGCAGCGCACAAGGCAAAGTTACATAATATTTTCCACATTTATTTCAAGCAGGGCAGCCTGCCAGCTTGATAGATTTCTAGAAAGGGTGGGAGAGAGAGAGTGGTTTGATTCACAGACTGCTGTATTTACAGCTTACCCCACAGCCACTGCCTTCCCCTCTTTGGGCGTTTACCTTTCCAGTTTGCCAAACAGCAGTGTGAGCATAACCCTGATATAGAAAGTAAGTCACTCTTCAGACTGTCTAAAGCACTACAGCTGCACAAGTCAGCTTTGGTTTTCTTGTTTTGAGAGTGCTAGTGTGCACTGATTTGCTGGAAGCTCAGTCGTTGTCAAATTCCAGAAATTAGCAGTAGAAAAAGCGCCTCAACAAAAAGACGATGAGAGAGAGCAGATCCAGCTTCTGATCCTTCACTACCCTCACCTTCAGCAGCAGACTCCAAACGTGAAGTCTTTAGAAACAAAAGGTTTCTGCAAAACTGTTGAAACTAAGTTACTCCATAATCAGTTAAGATTAGCAGCAGGCGTGAATCTCCAAAATGGAGTTGAATTTTCTCTGAAGGCAGGCCTGCTCTGATCAGGTGGCTGGTTTCATCCAGGTTTCATCCAGTTTCCTGTGAGGAATTGCTGGGAAAGGTATAATTATATGAAAAACATTCATCAAGACAGTCATACAAATGACTGAATGAACAGTTCTGTGTTATGTGTGACAGGACAATTCATAAAGCAAAGCATTGGCCTGCATATTTCCTGCATTTATTCTGTATTTTCTTTACATGTGGCAGGTTCTCCATTGGGAATTCTCAAATACCTCATTAAGATTTTACTATTGCTGGCAAGCAATAACATTGCAGCTTCCCATCAAAGATAGACAGGAAAACTTACTAGAAAAATTACAAACAAAAAGTCTGTTTCCTATATCCAATTTGCATGAAGAGAAAAAGAGGGGTGAAAGAAAGGGAAAAAATAGAACACTGATATTGCTGTAATAAACCCAGTATGTTGTCCATAAACCAGACTACAAAAACAGAGGTTAAGACTGGGCTTCCTTCTCCCATTCATAATGTATGCACAGCACTATATAGGACTCTGTAGGGATGTTTGAATGGGAACTAATTGAAAAATGAGCTGGGCCAATTCCCACCAAACTCAGATGTACTTACATAGCATAAAAGCAGCTGACACATTTATGTAGAATATTAGTGCAAGTATCATTAAAGCAAAATGCTCCTCCAAAGCCAGTTGCTCTGACCACATTTTTAAATGAAGAAAACAAAAGGATGCCAGCTAAACACCAACGTATCATAATTTTAACCTGCAAAGAAGACATGTTCCCAGACCATCAAGGAGATAAAACAAAAGCAGAGTTCATGAAGCAATGCAATGATGTCAAGTGAGGTGTAACATTTCCTCTTGCTAGTAACATTGTGTGCTTTGAGGATAATGTCTTTGAGCCTGAAATTATCCTCCAAAACAAACTCTTTCCAATGTTGGTCTCATCAATAGTTTACAACTGGAGTTTACTGGCTTTGGTTATAACGACCTCCTTTAAAAATGTAGGGGGTAGAATATTTTTAATGATTAATTTTGTTTCTTATGACCATGTTTGAAAGGAATCCTTCAATTTCTTTTCTATCTTGGATTTTATCATTTTATCATTTCCATGGTTTTTCCAGTCCAGACTTGGAGGGTCTGCACACTAGTAAAATCTATAAATTTACCCAGAGAAAACTTAGTATCTTTTTCTTTCCCCCTGAAAAGGAGCCTGATTTTAATAAATGAAAATAAATAGTATTGAACTTACAGGATCACTTGTGAGCTAAAAAAAAAAAAAGACATGCTAGTATTTGGAAAAGGGTAACTTATTCACAAACTGATAAAACAGAATAAATCACCTCTAACACAATAAGCAATGAGATTATAGCATCATCCAACTGCAACAGTTTTTTCCACAATGTCATATTGCCATTCAT
Source organism: Aegotheles bennettii (assembly GCA_013398125.1). NCBI lineage: Eukaryota > Metazoa > Chordata > Aves > Caprimulgiformes > Aegothelidae > Aegotheles > Aegotheles bennettii. The sequence continues at coordinate 139,300 of VZRW01008609.1, read as the reverse complement.
TGAGTTTTCTGAATATTTAAAGATCAAATAATGAAGAGTGGCAAGAAGGGAAAATAGAAGCAGAGGCAGAAATTTGCTGAGAGGGAAGAACACAAAAACAGAAAAAAATAAAGGAAAAATGGAAATCGGCATGTTTGAGTAGAGCTGAGTCAGATCCCGAAGAACAGAGAGTGACTAGGACAATAGGCTGGGACACAAAGATGCTGGTTCAGTTCCAGGCTCAGCCACAAACTCTGCAGCAAGTTGTATGATTTACTTGGAACCTCAGCAAGCTAGTGGTGAAAGGGGGCAAAAAACCACCATGCTATGAAGTCTGCCAGGGATATACCCCAAACAATATCTGAGGGACAAGAGGCAGTATCTGCACAGTTTCACCCCAAAGTCAGTCAGCTCTCCTCAGCATCAGTATTACCTCAACAAGAAATTATTGTCAGACAGGAATATGCACTGCAATTTCAGTGCAAAGTTTGGGGTCACTATGTTGCAGCTTCCTAAACACGCACAATAAATTTGGTCAGAGCTCAGGTTTTTTACTTCTGCTGCACAACCACATTAAACTGTTGTACTGCATCCAGCGCTGGAGCCCTGAGCACAAGAAGGACACGGACCTGTTGGAATGGGTCCAGAGAAGGGCCACAAAAATGATCAGAGGCCTAGAACACCTGTCCTACAAGGAAAAGCTGAGAGAGTTGGGGTTGTTCAGAGAAGGCTCCAAGGAGACATCATTGACACCTTTCAATACCTAAAGGGGGCCTATAAGAAGGATGGTGACAGGCTTTTTAGCAGAGCCTGTTGTGATAGGATGAAGGACAATGGTTTTAAACTAAAGAAGGGTACATTTAGGTTAGATATAAGGAAGAAGTTTTTCACCATGAGGGTGGTAAAACACTGTCACAGGTTGCCCAGAGAGGTGGTGGATGCCCCATCCCTGAAGACATTCAAGTCCAGGTTAGATGGGTTCCTGAGCAACCTGGTCTAGTGGAGGATGTCCCTGTCCATGGCAGGAGAGTTGGACTAGATGACCTTTATGGTCCCTTCCATCTCAAGAGATTCTGTGATTCTGTAAATTGTGGCTCTCTTTCAGGGACTTGAACTAATATATCTGCCCTGTGATATACTCTACCATGTAGAATTAAAGATATAAAATGCACCATTCAGCTCAAAAGAGTTTAAAAGTAGAATATACACTGTACTATCTCTCAAAGGGAGAAGAATTTATCACCCCAGTTCCTGAGGCACTAGTAAATATGTTGCACATTGTAAATGCAAACTTTCCTTTGTTTTTGACAGCAACTAAACAAAAAATATTTAAAATGTAATTTACCTTCTGCTATTCCAGTCCTTCAGAGTTCATATTCCTCACTCTCCAGAAAAGGAAATTCAAGAACTGTAGCTAGGCAGTAGGATGCAGGAGGGCACCTCAGTTCCCAGGGGAGGGCGTGCCCTTTCACCACACCCTGACCAGGTCCTCAGATAGGACCAGCCTGAGCACTGCTTTCCTCACCCATCATACCCTCCTACTTGGCTGTTCTCAGAAGGGAGACGTATGGTGAGAGCCATGGTGTTGTCAAACAGGCCCTGGACTGGACCCTAGGAACCAGGACCACCTGAGTTGTGGCCAGTGTGCTTCACTACTGCCCCTTCCACTGCCACAGTCTTAATGCTGGGATGTTGGATACAGCACTGGCTTCAGACACAGCTGGATAATGCAATTTGCATTTACTATGATTATTAATGTAGGGCTTTCTATTTTAACTACAGAAATGTTGTTAACCCAAAAAGTGATTACAAACTTTAATGAAATTCTAAACATTAAGAAACTACTTAAATGTTCATAGGCAGTCTCTCTATTTTGATTGAGAATGAAATTGGGTCTTCCCAATGGTGTGGGAAAACTCTTTTAAAGATATGCTTCTTTATCAAGGTTGTTTTCTAATTATATATTTATTTTTATTACAAGATAATATTGTTAGACTAGGGATTATTATTTAGACAGTGCTATAAATGAGTAGGGCACTTCAAAAACCTATAAACCAGAGTAACCCCCAAAGCTCTTAATTTATTGACATAGTGTTGCAAGGTAACAAGGCCCCTGAATTTCCACTGAAGCTATTGTGTGATGGGAGTTTCATCACCTTGTAGGAAATGAAGGATACACATGCTCACTCAAATACACAGTGTTACATTGCTATAGGAGGTAATTTCACCTAGGCCAGCCAATAAAATAGTTTACAAAGCAATATGAAAATTTGTAACTCAGGAGGCAATAGGGTTTTTTTGACAGGTGGGGCAAATTTGCCTTAGACATAACCAAGATGCAGCAGCTTTGTTGCCTCCATGTTTAGCAGAAGTCTGTTAGCATGGCCCCACCAATACATAGGAGGTTGAGGATAAGATCTCTGCCGTACAGTCAATCACAACACAGAACACCTCATAAGCAGAGTGCTCAACGTCTTTAGTGAACAGTCATAATGAACTCACAAAGTAGTACCTGACCAAGGTCATTCAAGACTGGTGGTGTCCAAATAAGATCAGTGCTACCTATTAATAATGATACCATACAACTCTAATTTCCACCAGAATTCTGCCAGAAGAAGAAAGTGGAAAAAAATTCTTTTCTGAAACCAAAGACGATATGACATGAGAAGTCACATAACTCATAATAAAGTTACTCCTGCAGCATTATCATAAACACAGACTATATGTACTGTAGGACTGCAGAAAACAGTCTTTGGCAAGGTACCTCTCTGGTCTTAAATTCCTAAGCAAATGTGCGTTTACATCTACCTCTGTGCTAAGGGTTAAGGGGTAAGGTGAGAAGTTGGTTCCTAGAGCAACGTGAATGTTGGATGCCTCATGATATTGGAGTTTGGTGTAAGTTAATCCTCTTCACAACTGGTCATAACATGCTGTTGCAGCAGTCCAGAACAAGGCAATGACTGGCCTTTGTGTGGTTTCACAGCATTACCACATTAGCAGGAATTACAGAGCTTTCCACTGCCCAGTGCCTCTTATGTACAGGCCTAGGGCCTTTCTTTTTCTGGGCCTCAAGGAACAGATCTTCTCCCAAACGGTGTGGAGGCACCTTCACCATCTCACAAAGCAGTTTAGGCATCCTATGGAAAAGATATCATGTATATGTGGCTCTTCAATATGCATAGAGCATTTCAAGAAAGGGATATAGCAAACACAAAACATAAATCCATTCTGTCCTTAATCAGGCCTAGTCTAGCCTCAGTCTGACCTAAAATCTTACATTTTCTTTAGCTGAGGTTCTCTGTACAGAACGGACTAATATAGCAAAAAAACAGAAGAGACAAATGTGGAAGGGAAAACAACTGACAATGGCACAGAAGTATGTGTAAGTAAGACATAAATCTCTCTTCAGCTTTGCACCTTCCCGCTAAGTATAACCCAATTACATTTTTTTCTCCTGGTACAAGCTGATGGATTTCATACATTAGAAGTATATCAAATTACTTTTTCTCCTATAATCAGTTTTCGTTTTCTCTTTAACAGTCACAAAATTCCATCTGAGCAAAACACTTTAGATATCTACTTACATATACTTTGCTTCTCGATATTAATTTTAAAAGATTGTACTTGTCATTTGTTTGCATTGTGCAAACAATGTGTAGATCTAAATTCTGCTAATGCATGATGAATTGCAAAGGAAAATGAAGAACTTCCACCAAAAAGAAAAAATCTCAAATTATATTTTAATCATATTAACACCTATGTCTGTGTATTTGGGGTATAAACTGGATCTAACTTGGAGTCCAAAACCGGGGATTCTGCAGAAATGTGGCTAGATTCCTTTTGTGTCAAAGACAAAACCATTTTCCCAATGTGTCAGAAAATCAGAAAGTTGCAGTTAGGTTTTTTTCACTCAGTTGCTCTACTACATATTTGAGACTTAAAAGGCACATATGGCCATACAGATTTAGGGTGTACAAATTAAACACAGATATTAGATTCTCCTATTACTTAAGGTTTGCAAATTAATTCAGCCTCACAAGGAAAAGAGCTTTGTAACAAACCAATGTAACCACTAAAACTGAAAGGAGATTGAAACCCACAACATCCAGAGGATGTTACAGCCAGCATTAGAAGGCATCAGAAGAAAGTACTGAAGAAGCATGTTCTCCTCCCTGCAACTTATGAGTGACTACTGCTTAGACTAATACAATTTCTTGCAGCTGAGGAGGCCTTCTGACTGCACAGTTCATCAGCAGGTTCAGCAGGCAGCAATAACCAGATGGCAGCAATAAGTCCTGGGTACCGTCCTGAAATAAATGAACATGCAGATCCCAGCCAGACTGTTATTCCTCTTCTTGGTTCCGCAAAATTGAGGCCACTTTTGTGGTTCTTCCCACTTTAGAGGCTCTCAGATTCCTTGGGGACATGAAAGCACAATTGCATTTTTTGAGAGGAAAAGAAAAAAGATTGAAACCAGCCAAGAAAAGAGAGACAACCCCCTCCGTCCCCCACACACACATCATGTACTTATATTCCCAAAAAAACGTGCAGGACAGTGCTGGTCAAAACTCTTATTTACAATGCAGTTTTCACCACCTAAACTCCCTAAACTACCTCTGCTTGGATTCAGAGACAGGTGATCCTTTTCCAGACTGCTCTGTCTACAGAAAGCAGTCACAAAAGGTTTCCTCTGGATCTACAGCTACATGTGCAAAATGAGCTCTGTGATCTTCTGCCTTTGAAGACCCTGTGATGTAAGCACTACACCAGAGCCCCACATAACCTGAGGCCAAACTTGAACAACATCTTTGTTAAAACTGTTTGTTCCAATTTGACAAAGACTTGTATTTCACAGATGAGGAACCCAAAATGAAACTGGACCTTTAGGTACAGTCCCTTTACTTGTGGTAGCTGAGTCCCATTCCTAGGTCAAAACACATTCCCAGGATGATGCATTCACTTCAGAGAACATCTTGTTATAAGTAGTAAAATAGTATGGGTAGGCACATATACATTCCTGAGATACTGCTCACACCTTCTCTTTTTCTAAAAAGGCAACAGAAACATCCATCCCTCTTCTGATTCCACATAGTACAAGACATATTGGCTACTGTCTGATCATGGAGGTCATGATTTTCTAAATTGTGCAGAGCAAAGCCATAGTCTGGCAAAATATTTAAACCCCCATTATTTGTAATTACTGCAGATGGTAGGGAGTGAAATCCTGCAGAAGGCACAACTCCTGAATGCAAACCAGAAAGAAAAGAAGTAAACATGTATCTGTTAGAGAATCATCAATGCCTTCTCCAGGATGCCTGTATTTCTTAGTTCAGTGGATCTGGCCTCTAAGGAAATGGTCACTACTTATTGAAGAAAATAAATGTACTTTTGTTTATATACACCAAATTCAGAGGCAACAATGAAGCAACAACAGTGGCTCACTGTGCAGCGTGCAGCAAGTGTGCCACAGAGATCAAACCTCAGGTGCTACTGGAACACGTTGTGCTCTGTAGCCTCTCATCACCTGCTGCCATTGGCTGACTCTAGGTATCAGATGGAAATATCACACCGCAGCTCACCCAAAACTGCACCCACTCTTTCATGGCAACAGACATTTATGACTTGCAGTTTACGTCATCTATGCCCCCTAACAACAAGAGCCTGCAAATCTGCCTGCATTTGCAAAGTAACCAAATTGCCTTATCTAGAAGGCCACGCTTTCTTGTGGCTCATTTAAGAAAATCTTTATCCTGGCATCTATTTTTTTTTTTAAATGGTGCTTGATTTCATAGCAATGATAAAATTCTTTTGAGAGACATTTTGTTCATAAAGGCCTGCTTTAAAAAAATCCTATTCCTAAAAGAACTGCCAACAGCAGGACGGTGTTTATCCTCAGTGTAGGTGGCAGTTTAATGGGTTGAGATAACTTGGACAGTTTGTTTTGGCAATATTTGCTAGAGTACTGGAAAAATAAAACTAAAATCTGTAATTTCATTCCAAGTCCAGACATTTGTAGGCCCTATATTGCACAGTTTCTTCTGCACATTTTCTTCCAAAGGTTTTGCCTTTTTGCTCTCATTTGCATTCCCAAGAGACACCAGTTCAAAACCTTCCTCCACCTGAGAGCAGCTGGAATCCTCTTCTGGGACAAATTACACTTTTGGTTTTACAGAAACAACATAATTTAGGTAAGTCCTCTACAACTTGGTGCCTACAACACTCACCTGCTAGAAAGGGAACCTGTGCTCTAGTTTGTGTGTTGATAGGCTTTATGTTTACCGTGGCAAGGACTGGGACTTAGATCTGCTTCTCCCTACTGTTACACAATATTAATTAAGAGGAATTTGCGAGATGAATGAAGTGGCAGAGGCAGCATGCAGAAATCACCTCCAAAAGTAGTTTCAGGGTTGCTTTTACATAGCATTCACTGTGAGTGATGCTTCTAAGAAGTGGAATTATGCATTGATATTGTCTCCATACACTAGATTTTCAGAGTTACGTGGCAAGCTGCTACTGAAAGTTTTACATTTAATATCAGAACTACTGAGATCCAGACTCTTTGAAAATTTGCCTATAATAATGGGAGCTGATTACCTAAAATGCACTCGTACATTCTTCTTGATGCCCACACTTTCATGGGAGATAACAGCAGATAGCTGACAGTGGGGAAGAAATCTGGGCTGAATCAGTGTGTTCCAAATAACTCAGGCATGTCATTCAGTTGCTAACTAGCTTTTGTACAGCATCTTGCCATGCACACCATCAAATAAATAAGGAACATGCAGTGATAGAAATGTTTTGAGTTCCAAAAAACAAAATATCAAAGCTGTATAGAATCAATTACTCACATAGATTCAACAACATACAAACTGTATTTGCAATGGAAACCAATATAATATGTTTCAAAACCTTAAATATTTCTCTGATAACAGCTTTACTTACAGAAGTTTTTGAATATGCTCGATTTACTGAAACACTTTGTGTCACAGTTCCCACTAGCAATTACTACAACCTCCCTTTTCACTGGTAAAATATGCTATCTTTCCTAATCCTTCAGATTTGTAAGATAGCAGCCTTATTTCTACTGCTGGCCCAGATGTTCCTCCAGGCACTGGAATTCAATAGCGCAGATGGATTCAGAAAAAAATGGCTGCTGACTGAGGCCATATTAAGTTTGCAATATTAGAAAGAGCCCCAAGGGACACCATTATGAGCAGTGTGCAGGATAGGCATTCAAAGGTGCAAAATATGTTATCATATCACTGGTTGGCAGAGACAGGATATACACACTGACACCCGAACCGTTCTAGATGTAAGCTATATCCAGCACTAGTGGGAACTGTGGACAGTGAGCTTGCTGCTTGGTGGAGCACCAGTGAGGTTGGTGCATGTTTTGCCTCAGAGCATCAGCAGATCACAGGCCCCATAATCTTCTGGAAAGTTTTGTCTGACCAGCTGTCACAACTGTGGCTCACCCTTTGTCCTGCTAATGTCCTCCACTTCTGCAGAGAGCTGTGCAAGACTTAGTGGTGGGGTGCAGATCTCCTCAGCTGTTCAGAGAAAGCCATCCCTGTGGTGACACATTCAATCATTTCCAAGCTTTGATAAGTCTTTCCCTTCTTTCCTTTGTGGAAGAAAGGAAGACCAAGCAGGTGCCTTGCACCTTTGTCTCCCCACCCAGTGGCCTCACAAACTGCTGAGCACACTCATCAAATGCCTCTGCACTGTTTTGTGGAGTGATCCATTCATTCACAGTACAGATTAAAGCTATAAATACACAATGCCATAAAAGGCTTGTGTGTAGACCTTTCTCCTGGAAAGAAAACATATTTTGAAGATAGTTTGACTGATAAAAGTTTGGCAGTTTTAACTACAACTCTAAGCACACTACTGGTTGCTAAACCTACAGAACAGCAAGGTGTCAGTCATTTGGAAGATACCACGAATTACCCTTGACAAATGATGAACAAAAAGCAGGTGCAACTTAAAAAATCTTTTTAGCCAAGACATAGTATGTATAAAAACCAGCAGTCTTAAAGTATCCAATAGATTGGATAGATAGGGCTGTGATCTGCAATAGACAACACCTTGCAGCACTTTATAGTTTGCTTCTAGGCTTTCTGAAAGCACTGTGTGTCAGGAGGATACATTTATACATCCCTATCTAACAGCTTCATGTTGCAGCCCTCATGTAACAGCTTTCTGCAGCTCTTTGGTAAGAAATTTGAAGAAAAAATATGGTACAGTGACAGTGTGCAGGACTAATATCATAAGTTTTATATTTTGATATTATACTATCCTCCTTGTAAATCCATTCCTTAATTCACCTTTGTGTTTTGAAACTCAACTTGTAACATTCCTATAACTCAGTATCTCCAATGAAATGTTTGGTATTGCGGCAGACATGACTTGAGGTATTTAGTGATTATGATCCAACTTCTCCCCACGTGCAGACCCATATTTAGCAAAAGGGTCACTAACTACAGGGGTTTGTTTCTGGTATATGGCTAATTTTGATCTTTTTTAACACAGATATTGAAAGTATTAGTCTTCTGTCATGCACTCTGAATGCCTGCCAGTAGTTCAATAGAAAGTTTGAGTAACATACAACTTTTGTCTACTCCCCTGAGGTAAAAAGGTGCATGTGCTAGAATGCCCTGCCTGGAGGTCTGGGAGAACATCTCCAAGCCCGTGTATGCTGCTAGAAGGCAGCTTGTTGGACTATCAGAGAAGTCAAAGCGGAAGCAGCCTGTCTTCCACTGAGACTGGAAGTCAGCAAGCCCTGGCACAGCAAGCAGTCCCTGTGGATGTCTGGTCAGGAGCTTTGGAATGACCTCCAGGAAAGCTCTGTCTGGCCCTCCACTAAGTGAAACTCACACTATCTGAGGGGTCAAACTGCAACCACCGTTTTCACCCCAGAATTTCAGATAATATTCCAGAAACAGGGCTCTGGCCCTTGTAGAGAAGCTGCAGACAGGCAGACAGACCCCCCAGCTGCCTTGCTGGGATTGCTTGCCAAGCAGTGGATAAGCTAAATCTTCTGTAGTGTGGCTGAAACACAAACTAACTTGTGGGGAATTTGCATTTCTCTCCCTTTCTCTCCTGCTGCAGCAAAAGTTGCCAAATGCTCAGGATTTATATGCAAATAGCCCTGGTTGTTCTCTGGTTGCAGAGGGGAAGCAATGGGAGTAAGGGCTGCATAACTGGAGCTCATTGCCCCTTTTATCAAACACAGTTCAGGCATGTTGATGGTTAGATACACATCAGACTTTCAAGCGGTGGTTTACATAGCTGCTAAAACTCACTAAAACAGCACACACAAATTTCCTTCTCTTCTCTCGAATCGAGAGCCCCTGACAAGAATCAGTGTTAATCCTTGGTTGCGAGATGGTTTTTATCCATCCCGGAGACAGTTTACACTGCAGCCCAGCACTGCCTAAGCCGCAGAGTCCTCTTATGTAAGGTATCCCTCTCACAGCGCCATGCGTATTTCGCTTAGGCTTGCAGTGTGTGCTGAAAGCCCTGTCAGACTGGGACCCGCAGGAGACACTGAAGCAAAAAAAATATGGAATAAAGCTTTTCCTTGGAAAACATCTTCATGCCAGGCAGGAAGGCTTCCTGCATGAGGAGATGGAAGATGGCATGTTCCGTATTTTCATTCTCACTTCTGCAACGACACCACAGTATCTACTTCGTATAATAAAAAATAGTCCTTTATTTATTTCCTATGGACCCTAGAACTGCTAAACATCTCCTAATAGAGCTGTTCTGCCTCTTATCACAATGCAAAATACAGTATAGAATCAGAGCTGATCAAGCCCAGAGCACAATTACAAAATATCCTAGAATTTGGAAAGATTTATATCCGTAGGTATGTTCAGAGCTATCGCCACAGTGAATTAGCCTCTAGAACAAGTATAAATAATAAATGTATATGAAAATCCATTTGATTTCTTGCTACTGGAGCTAGGCTCCACCAACATCACTTTCTTGTCCTTGTATTTTTGCACAGAGGCCACCACTGCTTGCAGCCTTGGAAAAGAAATTCCTACAGCAGAAAACCTTTCGGGAACATCCTTAAACCCATGCAAAGGTAGAGACTGCTAATGTTGCTAAATCAGGAGTAGCTATATTCACTTATGCCAACAACATAGATGGGGGGAGGGAATGGGGAGACTCTCCAGAGCAGCTGAGTTTGGACATAGCAGTGAATACAGAGCCTTCAGTGCTGACTCACTTTTTCCATTTTTAAAATAAAAACATTAGCAAAGATATTTTTAAGTGGTTACTGTGCTTTTCTGCTGCAAGCAAAGCCTTTTCATAAGTTTTAACTATCCTCACCCCCCTCAGCAGTAACATATTTTAGTAATCACTCCTATTTTATTAAATCCTTTTAGCTATAAAGCCCAAGATAGTTTTAAATGGAGCAGTCTTTAGTCCATAACTTATTGGTTTCTAAGGGAAAACTATTGTCCAGAGAAAGTGTATGAGCCTGGGAGCCAGGATCCCTTGGCTCTACCCTTCATGTTTCTGCTGACATGCTGTATTATGGAAAAGTGAAACAGAGTCCTGGTTGCGAAATTAGGGCCTGAGCTGCACAAGCAGATTTCTGTGCTCATTGAAGTTGACAGAGGCTCAGAAGTTTAGCCATACAGATTAAGATTCTTTAAATATGGCAGATTTACATGTGCTACATACCCCACTTTCTATCATCAATAACAGTAGGAGTTGTAAAAATCTTGGGTCAAATCACATTTTAAATTCACTTCAGGAAAAAAAAAAAGATCTCCAGCACTTCCAGAGGAAGGACAAGCATATGACAGGATAACACCATCAGATTTAGGCTGGTGAGTTGTGGAGTACTCTCCAGCTAAACTAAAAGGATTTCAGCAGCAGTACTCAGAAGCTCACAGGTCAAGCCCTTGGGAGCACAGCAAACCTGAAGATTAAGCAGCAATGAACTGCATATGTGATGTACAGTCTCAGACAGAGTGGAACCTAGAGAATGCAAGAGAGATTGAGTGGCATCTCTTTTGACATTTGGGGCAAAGAGCAATTTTTCACACGCTCTACTACCCAAAAGTGGTGCCTAATTAGGCAGCTAAAGAAGGCTCAGATTTTCAAAAGTGTTCAGTACCCAAAAGCTTACAGCCAGACACTTAGGGCTCTGTCTTTTGTAAAAGGTACACAAAGATTTTGAAAGTTTGTCATATAACCCAGGATAAAAGTGGGAGCAAAATTTTTCGAAACCTGCCTTTTAGTTATGTGGTTGTAGGCTCAGAATTAACATTTTCCCTTGAAAATAACTGCAAGTTACAAGTAACAGCCTTAAAAAGAGAAATAAATAATAATTAAAAAAAAAAGTCCCATTTAAATTTCATTTTAGGAAGTCCCCACTGGGAAATCCCCATGGTTTTGTGTTCCATGATAACAATTTTGGTAAAATGCTCTTCTATGTACTTTTTAATTAGTATCAAGAAGACTCACATATTAGAACAAGTATTATTCCTGTAGTCTTGAAACCACCAGCACTATCCAGCTGATTTTGAGATTTCTCTTGCTCTCTCTTTCCCCCTATTCAGTGTGTATTTGTGTCTGTATTCTTCAGCATCATATTTTTTGGTAATATGAGAAATTCTCAGCTATTGTCTTAAATAATACCAATTTCACAGAGGGGAAATCTATTTTTCCTATTCCTCTCTTCACTTCCACCCCTCACCCCTCCAACTGTCCCTTCCTCTGCACAAACAGATCCCAGAGTCTGTTGCATGCCAGCCTGTCTCTCTCTATTTCCCCCCTGAAATCTCACAAAAATGTTGTATCCCTGCCTCCTATCCTGACCCAGACTGTCTCTGTGGCTGCCATGTACTCTTTAACAGTTGCCACATTCCACCTAGAAAGTAAAGAAGAAGAATTTCTCAAACACTCAGAAAATTAATTCCATTTGCTCGTTACTTCCAGACCTTCGTTCCCATGTGACTGGTTTACAAATGCATTAGATGTAGTTTTTGTAGTCCTTAGAATGATTAAGGTGCAGAAAACATATACTTTCTTAAGCTCACTCACCCATTATGTGACTAATCTGGCTGAAAATTAGGCACACAATATAAAAATGAAAACAAAAATCCCAATTTGGGATTAATTTCTCTCAGGAGAGAAAAGAAATGGTTAAACAAATTCAAAGTGCCTAAATTCAGACTATCAGACTCATGAAAACTGCAGTTTCCCAAAGGATTTAACTCTGACCCAGCAATCTAGATTTACACTCTTGAAGTAAACACATAGCAACAGCTAGGACCTTGTTCCCAGAAAACGATGCATCCCCCCTCAAAACTCACATCTACTCAGCTTTGTAGCTGTTAAGGTCAGGTCACCTAGTCAAAGGGTGCATAGACCAGCACGATGCTCTTCTCTGCATTCAGCATGCCAGAGAGACTAAGAATAACAGAGAAGGCTGTATCCTCAGCTGCTGGGTTCTGAGTGGGGCAGCTCCATTGACTTGGGAAGAGCTGTGCCAAACTAGCTGAGGATTTGGGCCCAGGCACAGGAAATGAGGCTGTATAGGCAGAGCAGACAGAAAATCACTTCATTTCTGGCACACCAGTGAGTGGACGAGTGCCCTGTAGATGGGAGGGAGAAAGGGAGAGGGAGAGGTTTCCCCTCCATCTCTCTGTTTTTACAAAGCTTTCCCTAGACCCTTTGAGAGACGATGTCTTCACAGTGTTTGCAGGAAGCTCAGACCTTTGTCTGACAGCTGCAGAAGCAGAGGGTCCAAAGGATTTTTATTTTTTTTGCTCTCTCAGTACTGATCCAGCACCAGCAATGGCAGGGCAGACACAGCTGTCTTACTTGGGTTCAACGCCAGTATCTTTTCCTTTTTTCCAAACACACACACACACACACACACTGTATCTTTTGATAACAGAGGCTGACATCATCTCCTACACTGTTGTGTTTCCCCCTCTCTTTCAAGACCATAGAGGTACAAAACAAATGCACTATGTGAATCACTGTTGAGGAGGGGTTCAGATATACCCCAAGTTGCCAAACACCTTTTTAGATCATAAACTTTTTAACTCACAATAGTCACTATTTGGAGAATTTACTTAGCACACAAAAAAATCTACATTTTCTTTTTACACACTGAGAATTACAATTAATGCTACAGCTATTAAGCTCTGATAGGTCCTTGCAGAAAAAAATATATTCGTGAGACGAATTAACTGAGGCTCTTTTTTATGATTAATAATACATAAGCTGCTTCAGCTGCATACCTCTACATCTCTACATGTGAAGTGAAAAAATGACAAGAGAAAAGGGTCTGCAGTGTGAGAATGAATACATTTTAAGAAATTAAAACCTATTGTGTGATTTCTTTGGAATTTCCTTTTATTAAAAAAACTTTTCCTTATACCTAATTTTTCTACTAAAAGTCATATTTGCTTGCTGCTCATAAAAGCTCCTTCTCAACAGAAATGTGGGTGATTTCCATCCTGGAATTAGGGCTGTCCAAGCGAATTTGCACTTTCCCTCCCAAAAACAAATCAAAATTCTCACCAAGTAATCTTCTAACCTGCAACATTGCATATTCTATACTCCACACTCAAATTCCCTAGCTTTTCCAACTGAAGATAGATGTCAGCAAGAGCAAGAAGAAGGCAAGAGGATCACACTCTCCAAATGCATCACATCTTGCTCAAGGTGGATCTAAAACAATACTAGATCCATTCCATGGTGCCTTGTAATTACTATACCCCCTACTGTGTTCAGGTAGAGTCACTAAAAAAGAGAAACATACATCATGTATCGTTGACTGAATTGTTTGCAAACACAGTGAAGAAGTGAGAAAGGTGAGTTCCTCATGAGGAATCCAGGCAGAGCAATAATAGCAGTCCTAAAGCCCTAGAGAGATCAAATAAATATTTGTCCCCTAGAGCTATCTTAGCAAGAGACAGCTTTTATTCCTCATTACACGGCAGTGGAACAAAAACTGAAATTAGAACTTGGGGCAATGCACAGCTTTTCAAATTTATTTATTTATTTATAGTGAGGAAATACATATCTATTTTAGATTCCCTCCTTGACATGCATCTTGGCATGTCTTGGCCATCTTTAAACGAAGACAGTACTACCTGACTTTGTAAAAGCACTTTGACATCACAGATAAAAATTGTTATATGAACACAGGTGTAATTTTAGACATTACATGACAACCTAGAGGTGAGATGAACTCTTAAAACCATCTAATCTACTTCTTCCCCTGCCTTAAATCTTGGCTCTGTTCAGTATGTTTTTCTGCTGCATTTTGCACACACTCACACAGAGCTCCTGTGCTTTTCACTTTTATGCAAATATGAAACTTTCTTATTTCCATTCTGATGGAGCTGAGCATACTTGATTTTAGAAGCTTGACCTGCTCTGCTGCAGGAGGGTCACATAACAATTGATAATGCCAGGCCTAGTAAGGAAAAAATCCAAAAAGTCACAGAACACCAGATTACACTGAAAAATTGTATAGATGAGAAACGGGTGGAAAGGTCCATATTCCTTACACCTTTCATATGCTACACAGGGTAATGTTTATTTCTGCTTGGAATTTTTAGCCTTTAAAAATGCTTTTTGACCTGCTACATTGTGTCTCAGCTGGTCTTTCTCTTTTGCCCATCATGATACTTGTGATACCTGTGTTATTCTCGTAAGGGTTACCTTGAGGTTGACTGCACCTCCTGTTAATATAAGGCCCAGAATGAAACATAACATTTGTGGTAAACTGCTTGGGTTTGGTCTCACCTAAAATGTTCAGCAAAAAGAAAAAATCACATTGTTCATAAAATTCAGTCACGTGTCCAACTCAGACTGCTTGTTGTGACACTAAAACAAACAAGTTAAAAGTAAACGGGATAAAATACATGCACATGAGTTCTGCTTTGTACAGCACAGAAGGAATGTCCTACATGTGAAGGCAAACATCAGCTGCTCAGAATGCCCTGCCAGCTTTGGACATGGCAATAGATAGCCCTTTCCACTACAGGCTTTTCTTTTTTAGACTAGAAAAATATGTTGTGTGTATGGGTGTATATATATTAAATATAGAGATACAGATAACAGGACAGTCACATCAATTTCTATCACAGACTACTAAGGCATGGATAAATAGTCACACAGTTTCTTAGAAGCATATCACATAGTTGCTCAAATCTCAGTAACTGCTTATTTTTCAACATCAAAAATAGACTCAGACATTGTTAAGGTCTATATTGATTTGACTGACAGTAACTGACTCTGAATTACTACATCTATATTTAGAAACCTCTGTACACACAGTTTGCTGCACTGAGAATCACACTCAGCTATTCATACATTGTTTCCAGAAGTGATGGGTTGTACCAACTGCTGGGATTCATCATAAAGTCACTGATGAAGTTTTTCATTGTGCTTCTCATTGCCCTTAATAAGCAAGTCTCGGAACCCAAGATGCTTCTGATATTTTGGGAAGAAGAAATTAAAACATATGCAGACTCCACACATACATATGCACACATAGCTTATTTACTGTCTATGTTTTTAAACATTGGGACTTTCAGCTTATTTTAATTATAATGATACTGAAGGTTAACTTGCTGTTTGCAAATAAAATCCTTGTATTTGAAAGACAGCTCAGGAGATCTGCAAGCAGTTTCCAGTTTCCATTCTTGAGACCCATCTGTGAAGTTTGTCTTACATGTAAATTTAAGAATTCCAGAAAAATTTATTTTTCAGTTGGCAAGAAGATAATCATAGGCTGAAGGTCAGAGGACAAGAAACAGAGTTACAGTGCAAAAATAAAATCAGCTGAGTTTTTGAATGTCAGAAAGTGCCTGAAACAAAATCAGACAGATTCTCTACTCATTATTTTAAGAACAATCCTTATTTTATTAATTTCTCATCTATTTTTGTCTTTCAAGATCAAAACAAAATATAATCATTAAATAGCCTTATTTTCAGTGTAGAATTTCACTGAAAGAACTTATTAACAAAAACTAACAGAAAAATAAAAAAAATATTTAAAATAAATTAGCTGCATTAATACAATAACTTGCACATCTGAAATAAAAACCTATTATCTAGTTTCGTCATTCAAATTTTACTCTTTACATCTTGATATTAACCTGGACTTCTGTTTTTGTGCATATAGGTTCAGAAATAGCATATAAAGAGAAAGAAATCTTCTGGAAATGTTTCATTTCTTCCCCTTCCAAAAAACTGTTGCCTGAAATTCATTTAAATGTACTTGTTCTCCAAAACAATCATTTACACTTATGCAGTACCTTAAAATCCAAATATTCAACATTACTTTATGAACTGATTTTAGCAATGCCACTGAAATGCAAAGGAAAAGAGCGTGAAAGAAACTTCCAGCTTAGCTCTATTCTGCATTAAAATTATTTTAGCCAGGATTTTCCTACATGCTTAATCATTTAGTATTTGAAGATTTATCCTGTATACTTTATGTGGAAAAGAGTCTGCATAGTGTCTAAAGTCTACTGGCCTAACACACTGAAAATACAGAGAAAAGTGATAAGAACTAAAAGTTGGCTCTAACTAGGAATTTTTAGCTTATTGCATTCCTTTTACAGATCATAGACACGCTAGTGACTTTAATGATTACATCCCACTGACATCCAATCCCTAAAAAGACAATTTGTTCTTTCCAGGGTGAGTTGGAAGATCATTTCACATAGCTCGATAAAGACTAATATTTGCCAGAGGGCTACAGTTTATGCAGAAGTTTCTCAGTTGTTCACAGCAGTAAACTCTCGGGTACAAGTATCAGGAGAATGAAAAAAAAAAAATCAGTATAGGCTCCAGGAACAAAATTTCTTCTTTTTCAAAAATGTTCATTTATATGAAAGAAAGCTAAGCGATGCAAAAGCAATAAAAATTTACCACAGTTTAGTCTTACATCATTCACACAAACCACTTGATTGCAACAGTAAATTAAGTAATATAATTCTCTGAGTTTCACCAGATTTTAAATTATATATCCTATTAGAAGAAAGTTTACTATTCCAAGCATTGTATTAGCTCTTCTTTCAGCAGTATATATAACTAAAAACTTAGTGTAATACAGCTTAACTTTCTGTTGTGACTAAGGTGTCCAGTCACGACAATATCAGTGTAGTTTTGAAAGTTGCTTATTAATATGCACATGAAAGGTTCCGAATTAATTTTCAATTTTATCTTTTCCAGTCAACAGTGAACATAACTAAAAATATTTGAAAATATAACATAAACTAAAATTCCACTTATTTCGACTTCAACAGTTTAATGATATTATCAAACCAAGTAGTGGTGTTACAGTTAGCAATTCCACTCCACCTACAAATTAACTGAAAATGCACATAAATATTTTCTATCAGTTAAATAACCACCAAGGTGCACTACCAGTCAGTCATCCTTTGACCCTGAACAACATGTAACTATAATTTGTCAAAATTATTTAAGTATAATAGGCATTTTACCTGAGCATGTAAAATTGTTAAATCACATCCCCACAGTTATTGAAAGAATGTTGGAATATTTTCCAGCTCATAGAAACGGTTTCTGACTATTAAGAAAGGATGCACAATCGCACTTTTGAAGTTCCACATGTATGGAGATGATGGAGAGAGTTTCAGCGGTTTTTGAAATGTACAAAGGGTTTTTATATTGCAGTCTGAACTTAGATGTTTTCTTGTCCTCACACTTACAGAGAAATAAAGAAATCAAGGCCAACTCTTGAAGAAGAGACAGGTCACCCCCTTCCTTGATTTGATTTTAGACATTCTTGGCCACTGAAATACCTAAGGCATTATTTCCTTTCTGCAGTTCTTCCAAACACGGCTGATCTTCATGTTTTTCCCCCCCTAATACAGTCCCTACACTTCCACCCATGATTATCTTCTCACAGATTTTCAGGAACTTCTGGATTTCTTTGTGATATCAGGCATTGTTTGTGCCAATTATTGCCGATGAAAGCAAAAAAATTACAGAAGAAAAATTTATAAAAAAAGATCTGCTATTATTTAAATACCTATCCAAAAAAAAATCAGAAAATTTAAAATTCAGAATTGAAATTTAGCAAATGACACTTCCACAGTCTGATTCAGCAATTCTTTCTAACAAATTTGACTCTTCATGAAGTCATAAAACTACAGATGGAGGTTTGAAAATGAATAGATATGAATCACTCATATCAAGAGTCATGCACTAAGTAATTATGTAGCATTCATTTTTAAACCTTTGTTCTCCCAGTTTCTTATCACTTGTGAAGTGATTTATGGCTTTTCCTATCCAAATAGAACAGTGGAAACAATATTTTCCTCATTTAAATAGATTTAGGCAGACCATAGAAATGTGCTGAATGTTGGTTAGGTTAGGAGTCAGCTTGAAATTAAAATGAAATTCAGCTGTAACTGTAAAGAATTCAACAGCACATCTTAAAAGAGTAAAGATAAACTGAAATGTATTAAGATTGACAATTATATTTTTTAAAAGAAACTGGAACTAATAATAGTTGAATTGTGTATTTGACACAAATACCCATAGGCAAAAACATTGCATTTGCATAATGCAGTACTGAGACAACATTAAAGGAAGGCTACTATATCTATTCTTCAATGTATCCTATATCCTTCATAGGAAATCACAAGCTAATATGGAATACATGGTAGCACCTCAATGTTCATCACATCAGACCAGAGGAACACTGCCGTGCAGCTCTCCAACAAATCACAGCTAAGTAATACTGTTTAAAATTAGATTTTCCATGAGCAATCCACATAGTATTTTTTTTTCATGTCATGAATATATTGAGGAGATTTTAATCTCCATGCAGATACTTCACAATTCACAGTCACCAACTATGTCCTCAGTGTTACCAGCTAGAGAAAGGAGGGTGACAAAAAGACCTTTTCTCAGTTTGGGTCCCTGAGAAGGGTGTACTCTCTTTCTCCCCTCCCAGATCTCACCTCCTCCTCTCCAAAAAATCCCCTTAGGTACCTGAGTGCAAAAAATATCAAAGCACGACTAATTCAAAGCCTTCAGGTTTCAGGCCCAACCGTCAACTGAAACAGAGAGAGCATTGGGTTCAAGTGTCGTCATTTCCCACATCACAGATGGCTGAGATGTTAGAGAGGCGCAATGGTGCAGCACTTCATTTGAGGTCATTTTCAGAAGCTACAAAATTTACCTTTCTGTTTCAGACTGCCAGAGCTGAAAAGCTTCAAAAATCAGCTCCCAGGAAAATTCTTGAGCTTGTTAATGGTTGTCACCAGCAACCTGGTACCTGCAACTCTGCCTCTCCCTTCTTGGCCTCCTCCACCCTGCCCATAGGCCAGGACTCCATTTCAGCCCAGCCCGGGGCCATCAGCTGGGGCCAGCAGGTCCCTGGGAGGATCTCCCAGACAGGGTCTGACAGCCAGGGCCTGTCCCACCACCTCAGCCAGGAGTGAGCAGCCAGGGGGGCACTGAGGCAGCTCCAGCTCTGGGCATGAGAAAGGTCCCTGGGAATGGGGACAGGCCAAAGGCAGGCCATGGGCCTCCAGGTGGGCCCCACTCAGCATTGCCCAGGGCAGGGCAGGGACATGGGGAGCTGGAGACCTGCCCTGCTGTGGGATCGCTGGGGCAGGGGTTGATGGCCATGGGCTGTGGACAGGGAGAGGGGAGCCCTGTGAGTGCCCCCAGTGCCCTGAGTTAGGAACCCTGAAATATATATCTTTACTTGAGCTGTACAGTGACCTAGGCAGGGCTTTAGAAACAGCAGCATTTTTCCAGCAATATTCCTGATCCCCAGTCTTTCAGCCACTTAGCCTTTTTTCTGACTCAGCTGTCACGAGCACAACGATATCTACTTTTGAAGAAGTTTGACACCCTTGGTCATCATGTTCTCAAAACGAAAAATATTACTACATTGCAGAACTATGAACAAGAGGCCAAAAAGGCCTTTATGTTTTATTCTGACTAATTGCGTCATTCATCAGAAATGTATTGCAGATGGAGAAAGGGGAAAACCATTTTGTTGCCTTTCCCTTCTCCCTCTCCTAAAATTAATACATTTACAGGTGCTGTTGAAATATAATTTACATCTTTTAACCTCCATCTGTGTCATTTGCAGGAGTTATGATAACACTTCAGCAATCCTCTACTCCCATCTCCATGGAAACTGCCATCAAACTGCCAAAAATGGGACAGAATGCTTTAAACTAATCACTTCTCAATAGAGGAAGGTCTTTTTTTTCTACAGCCATTTCCATGGGATCAGAAACCATTGCTGGTTGCCTAATTGTTTAAGATCTTGTCAAGTGCACAGGCAAGTGCTCAGCCTTTTTAAATGTGACTTCATTTTTTTTAACCGGGCTTCTAAAGCAGAACTTGTGAGCCTGATTCTTCTCCTATCCCGCCGGCTGACAGCCATCAAAAACTCATGATATCAGTAGGGTTTCACCAGTTTGAAACCAGCATGGAAGAAGTTCCACCATTTAATTTTGGAAGAAAGTTTTCAGAGGGACGAATGAAAGAAAGAATATATATTATTTTAATTCCATGAGGTAGCTCAGCCCCATTGCGAAAGGAAGAAATTCTGGGCTGGTACTGCCAGCCAGCACAGAAAAAGGCTATGTATCAGGAGATGGAGGCTGAAGTCACAAAGATGCTAGAGACTTCCTTTGTGACTTTCTGGTCTCACCTATGCCACCTTTACATTAATTTCCTAATCTACAGAAATAATAAAAATTAGAATATTGGGTTCTATTGAGAAGAAGTGAGAAGTAATACCAACAGGCAACTGTTCTGCCTGCTGTGAATTAAGAAGACATATTTTGGTATGTAGTTCCTTGAATAATTGCTGCAAGAAAAATCTCAGTTATTTCTAGGTTTATAGATTAGCCCTGTGCTAAGAATTCTTCTTTTGTGTAAACAAGAATTTTCACATGAATGACACCTTCTGAGTCCGGTTTTTGTGTTAATGGTAAAGAGCTAAATTTCAAACCAATCTACTGTGAAAATGTATATGATTTGGTATGTCTCTGCTCTGGTCAGAGCATTGGGTTCTGCAAAAATCTGATCATTTAAACTGCTAAAGGTACAGATTATCATTAATTTGATGATACTAGCCAATGATACTAGCCAATGATACTAGCAATGATACTAGCCAAGCACAGTAGCATAAAAGAAAATTCCAGCTACACCCCAGTGTTTTACAAAGAAAATATTCTAGGGAAAAAGATGTTAATTATAGAATAAAACTTTAAAAACATGAAATTATTTGGAACCTACAGTTCCGTATTCAAAATTATGAAAAAACATGGCACTTGTATTAAAACATTTGGTAACCTGTTAACAGGTCAGTAGACATGCAGCCAGCTACATTGTTCTCCCCTACCATACCATAAGATTCTACTGTCTTTTATTTCAAATGCATGAGGAAAAAGATTTGAAAGTAACAAGTATGTGACTAAGTAAATATCCAGAGAGGAAAAAAAGGAAAAAGCATACTCAACTTCCACTACTGTTGCAAAGATAAAGTGATCAGGGACTCAATTTTTCAGAGGTACTAAGTATCCCTTAGTGAGACCAGCTGCAATCATTAAAAACCTCAGCAGTTATGGGGATGGAAAGTGGAATGAGACCAAAGTGTCTAAAACTGTTAATTTTTGAACTTAATGGATATGTGACAGTTTTGTTGAACAGAGCTTTAATCTTGTTTAAGGGCCAGGACCTCCTGGGGTGCAGAAATGGGGTAATCAGATTGAGAAGTTTGCCTGGAGCACTTTGTTTTTGACATGTTGGTTGGATCCATTGGGCACAGGACACAACTTTCTTCTCTGGATCTCCTGGAATTTTGCATTGATGTTAAGAATAGCAATTAGCTCTGGCAGAGGATGGGTGCTATCCACACCTGAGAGCCAAAGACATTGGCACCAGATGATTTTTAAAACAGTTTCTTCAGAATAGTTCAGCACATTCTTATTTATCCTGGTGAGTTTAGTTGTCAGAGTAGTAACTCAGCTAGCAAAACTCCTCTAACCTTGGATTGTTTAGCAACAAAAATCAAATCAACTTCCCCAGTGACTCTTTTATAACAAGTTTTATAAAGATTTTATCTTCAGCAAAATCCAAAAGGCTGTTGTAGGAAAGCACTGCTGAGAGCTTTTCAGATTAAAGCAAAAGAAAGTCAAAGAAAGCCAGCCATGCTTCATTCAGCCTCCTTCCAGATTCAAAATTCCATGGCTCACTCTTTTCTGGTCTTTTTTTCTGGAAAGTGCACAGGAGCTGACAGAAACTTACACATCTAACACTTCAGCTTGCCTCTGGATATTGTTTGTTTAGCCTGTAAAATGCCACACAACCCAATTCTGATGTACAAACTACATAACAAAAAGTAACACATTAATTTTGCTCTCACAACTTACCTGGAAAGGAAAAATAGAACAGCATTACAATCCCCTAGTCAGTATTAAAAGTGTAGTACATACTATAATATTTATTTTTCAGTTATTCTACACTATTCCATATTTCTGTGATTCTGGAAAAGCTGATATTAAAGTAAACCAAAATTTTGCTCCAGGACTTAAGTGTCAGAGATTTTGCTCTTTATATTTCTTATTTATTCATATCCTCCTGGCAAGAATGGTGGCATTGTTTGCAGAAGTAATATTTCTGAGTCTCATCACTATGGGTCTTGATATTGTTTTTATTAATTAGTAATCATTACGTATCATGGTCTTGCTCATTTGTTCCATCTAGGAGATAATTCCTGTCCTCAGATGCCATTGGTTTGAATAGGAGTCTCCTGCATACATCCAATTTTTTGTTCTTCTTGTTTGTGGGGTTTTTGCTTTGTTTTAGTACTTGGGGAAAAAAAAAAAAGAACAAAGATAAAATTAAAAAAAACACTCTGGAAAAATAAATCGCATGTACGTAATGATAGAGTTGTCGTCCCCCCACAACTGGGTTATTTTGGGTCACATTTCATTTTCACATCAAGAAAAAACTGGATGAATAGTGAATGGGAAAGTATCGTTATAATTGGAATCCTGCTGGTTTATGAAGGCCTGCACATCTGGAATAGGGTGGGAAAAGAGAAACAGAAGAGTGGGAAAGGCTGGATTCGTCTCACTAGACAAAACCAGGGAGTCTGGAAAGCACATGCAGTCTGGTTTCTTAAGTTACAGCGAAAGTTCGCACTCAGAAAAGAAAATGTTCAGCGGAAAGCCTTTCCTCCCCACATATCTCATGTTCAGAAGTGCTCCTGTTCTCTCTTTGAAGCTATACCTCAGCCACCTCCATTAGTTACTTTCTATGAACATGTGGGCTATTCTCCTCCTCTGCAGGCCCCAGTGAACACTTAACTGAAGTGGCAAAGTGATTCTCCTCCAGCCAGCCTCCTAGTTACAGATTAATAGGAACAGACCTGGTACCTACAGCAATTTAGACAGGCAAACACATTCATTCATGTGACTGATAAAATGTGTTTGCTTTGTGTTAAAGAATCTATAAAAGCCTTTTCTAACACTACTATTGAAAAAGTCATGGAGGTTTCATTAGCGGTAAACAACTTCAGTGTCTTTTATCTGGGTCACTACATGGGTCTGCACCCAGCGACTTTTACAGCTCTTTGGTGGCTTCATCTTGGGCTCCAGCTGAGCCCCCAGGCAGGGAAAGAGCAGAGGCATGGCTAGTCTCTGTCACTGTGAAAATTACCACCCATCCTCACAGATGAGAGGGGTAGCATATTGACCCTGGGGACGCAGATCCTCAGTCACTCCACAGAGAGGACAAAATGTCTTCTCACTGCAACCAGTCTGAAGAGCACCAAAGCATGCAGCCAAGCCATTTGTACACTAAAGTCCAGAAGAGAGACAAAGCATGTCGCTTGCTAAATGCATGTTACAGGAAGAAGCCACAAGTCTACGTTTGTATTCAGAGACAGTGACAGTGTGGTGATATACACTTTGAGGAAGTATCACATAACCCAAGCATTATTATTTTTATTACCATTATTTTGTCATCTCCATCTTATTTAGCTCTCCACTTACACTTCCCAATCCATCATACAGCATAATTACATTTAATGAATGAGCTCTAAAGTTACATTATGAAAAGAAACTCATTCTTAGATGTTTCTGAACTGAGTTGTAAGCAATTAAAAACATCTCTGAGTGCTTCATTTAATTTTCTTGAATGAGAGAAGTCTTAGAAGTAGGTAGAAGTAATTTCCTTTGCGGAAATGGCCATGAATTCATATTATGGCATATGAGTAATACATTGTTCCATTTAAAACATCTGAAGAGCCAACACGGTCTGCTGAAAGCTGGACCTACTGGCAATATAAAGCAGGGGACTGAAGTTCTGCAAATAAGTCAAATACAAGTAGCACAGTGCTGGGGAACCCTGGGGTAGCCTCATCTGTCAGACATGGGGGGCCTATAGAAGAAAGGACTTCGTCTTGTTCCAAGAATAAAGTTGGCTGAAGAGATGTTAAAAAAGTAACTTAATAAAACAAGTCTATTTCATGTAGAGCAAGTTATTTGTGTCTCTCAGTCACTTGACCATAAGCAAGGTCCACTGCGAATAGAGATCTTTTGAAAAAAATACTTCCTTTAGTGCTAGTGTCGCTGAAGCAGCATATCCACCATAGTGAGCACTGAAAGATTTTATAACTAAGCCTTTCAGATCTTCAAACAGAACACACCGGGTGTATTAATTCTGCAGCTGCAATTCTGACTGCATAGCTCTACCACCCTTAATGTCACTTTGTCTTTGCTGGGCTCAGTAATCCCCAATTAACAGGCCAACCTTAAATATATGGCCAAGAGACTGGGGAAATTGGTCCAGAAGTGTGTCTAGGACTGCAACTGGGTTTGGGATCTTCTCTTATTTCTGAGAAACAGCATAATTGCTTTAAAAAATACAGCTGTAAAAGCAAAATCTTTGTTCTGAATTAATGATTGCATAATCAGGACTGACACTTTGGTATTTTTCTGCTCTGGCTAATCTCAGTACCTTCTGCAGAAAGTATAAAGTGATTCTCCACAATTTCTATTGGCTGTCTGGACAAAAGGTTCTTTGTGCACTGCAGAACCAAAAGCATTACATACATTAAATATTTGAGCTGAAGGTGTGCTACTGATAGATTTATACACAGGATCATTATTTTATGTTGTCCATGTTGCTGGCTTGCCCACTTTGTGGCCCAGAAAAGCAAATGACTGCTCAGAAAGCTGTTGAGCAGGAATGAATGTGCTACATAATACACAAATTGCAACAGATGATTGCTACTTTAGACAATAAAAATCTTATTATTTTTAATGGTTGGGAGAATGTAGGTTTCTTAGAATACATAATATACTGTAATGACTCACGGGCTGGTTTTGAATACTAGAATACAATCTTAATTTACTTCAGCTCCACCTAGCAAGATCAATATATAAAAATATGACCAATTCTGCAAACAGAAGATGAAATTCTACCATGCTTACAGTGGAGCTCATCTCATTTAGCTTTAACTAACTAAAAGGTGAACAAAACTTAGGTTAGTCAACTAGATATTCCTACAATGGGATGAACAGCTTTGATAGAACACCTATTACTTTGCCTCAGTTTTAAAAGTAGCCAAAGTAACAGCTTCGGATAGGTGCAGCTTTTAGACAGCTAAATTATATGAGATGAATTCATTCCTTACTAGTGTTTATGTTTCACTGCTAAGTACCTTACTACAGTTGGAGTACAATACCATTGAGAACGAGAAAAATAGTCAGAAGATAGGAATTTATTTCTTGGTGTAGGGACAAAGAAGTTCAATTTAAGTTACTTCTGCCAACATTACTTGCCTAAATCCTCCTTTACCAAATGAATAGCCCTATTGAGATACCAGTGGTATTAGCTGAAGAGTTAGGTAAATAAAGCTGGCAGAGCTGACAGCATGATACCACCCTATTCCTTTTTCAAATACCTGATTTGATTTTCAAATACCTGTGATTCCTATCATGTTCTTCTTCCAGTTAAATGCCAAAAACACACCAAAGGTTTTGAAATCTTATCCTCTCACTCATGACTTGAATATATACCCAATCTTGTATGCAGTGAATAAAAACTGAGCCATGTGTATTAGATCATTTCAAGATCCAAACAAAAAGCATACTTGAATTTCTAGCATGGATTTAACTCAGAGAATTCCTAATAGATATCTTGGAACAATGTCATGCTATTTATTCTTCTCTTGTAGTTTCTGCATCTTAATTCTGCAATATAATATAGCATTTATAAGAATACAAAAATGTTTTCCGCTTTGAGTTTTGTAGATACAAAAAATTAGTTATTCTTGAGTATTAACCTCTAAAATGAGATAGTGGGAACTTTCAGCTGCTAGTCCAAAGTATGACTGAAAAATAATATGCTCCATGTGGCCCATAATTCACCCTTAGCCTACAAGATGTGCCTCAATGACTTAGCAAAACTTCTTTGAATAAGGAAAGACATTGACCTTAATTTAAGTACACAACTAAAAACACTGAAATAGAACCAAAGATTGGACCAATAAATATTGCCCTCTATATAGATATTTCACTTAACAATCAGGGGATTTTTTAATTCTACTTGAGGATTTTTCTGGAGAGGAAGGAGGAAAGGAAGGAAAACAGAAGTTTGAGGATGTTTTCAGATTTACTATGAGTTTTGGAATGGAGAGTTTTGAGCTAAGCTGTCATCTGTTTTTTAAACCACAAGCACAATTAACAAATTATTTATAATAGGATATAATTCTTTAATCAAAGCTGAAATAATTTCTAAGAGATATAAGATTCCATTAAAACAAAGTGCATTTGCTTCCCCAAGAAATTACATGGTAAAGTTCTGTGGTGTAAGTTGCCATGGGATCAGAGGATACTTTAGGTTGGAAGGAACCTTAGGATGTTTCTACTCCAACCTCCTGCTCAAAGCAGGCCATCAGACCAGAACACTCAGAGCTGTGATCAACTGGGTCTTGAAAACTTTCAAGGACAGAGACTGCACAACCCCTCTGGGCACTTGCTCCACTGCCTGACTGCCCTCATGGAGAAAAGGTTTCTCCCTGTGTACATTTTGCTTCTCTCTTGTTTCAGTAAATGTCTGTTGGGTCTCATCTTCCCACCACACGCTGCTGTGCATAGCCTGGCACCACTCTCTCAGTAACCTTTCTACAGACACTGGGGGGCTGCTCCTGGTCCACCCTTGAAGCTGCCTTCACCCCAGGCTGCACACACATTACTTATTTGAAGCAAATCCATGATCTGTAATGCAAATCATCATCAACCCTCCTGCATTCAGCCCACACAGAGCTTCAGCTGACATTGCCCCTAAGAGTGTCAATCAAGGAAAAGTTTCACCACTGACATGGAAGCTCCAATCTGTCTGCTTCCCTCAGATGAACCAAAAAATGACTCAAATTCCTAATTTCACTTTCTTTCATTGCAGCCTCCAGCAGCACCTCAGGCATGCTGTGAGGACCAATGACTTTCTTGTGCTGCATAAAAACATGCTGCAACTATGAGGCATTATTATGGCTATAAGAGTAGCAAATTGATTGTACAACAGAAACTGTTGAGTATCAGATTGTATTACAGCTTCCCAATACTAAGAATATGTACCCAATGAAAGAAAAGGTAACACAAAAAGTCTGCTGCAGTTCAGACAGTACATTACCCATGCAAAAATGAACTTTTATATCAGTGTAGTGTAATGCACAACTTCACACCTTTCTAACCACCTCCAGTGAGATTTCAAGGAGCTAAAAACTTTAAGATCCTTTGGAGGATATGAGGGTTGTAATGATGAGTTTTCTAATGAGTACATTTTTTTTTCTAGCCTATTGTACAAGATCATAGTATATATTATAATAGAAATGATCTCAATGAATGCTTTTTGACTTGCTCCCCCACAACATCAGCCAGCCACCCTTAGGTAACCAGCTCCCTGCTAAACCAGACACAGATGGTTTCTGCACTGAGGCAGATGAGGTACTTTCTGGCATCACATTCCACCACTTGGTTCAGAAATATAATAACAAGCAGCCAGGGATACAGTCATATATGAATTTGCCACAGCCAGGTGTTCTACCATGAATATTTGACTATGATTCAAGTATAACCAAAATAGGGATACACTAATGCACATAAGAAGCACTAAGCAACAGTGAAAACAAAAGTAGTTCACATCCTGCCATTAAGGTCCTGGCCTGAAATTCCAGTCTGACTCTACATTGAACATTTTTTAGCATGAATCTATGTAAATAATTTTATCTCTATGCATTTGATTCTTACCTGCAAAAGTGATTAAAAATTTTGCTGTCCTCTAGTTGTTTGCCATTGTTCTTTTATACTGTCAACCCTTTGGGAAAGTACCATCACTTTTCCTTGTAAGAGCTACAGAGTATTCAAGAGTAAATTCAGTTCAAGTAGATGTTAATTTGGAAGGGACTTAGATCCTAAACTTAGACAGGATAACTGCATAGCACTCAGCAGAAACCAACTGCTTGAGTTTCCATCCCAGTTTTTGGGCAGGGTCTTTGGTCTGCTCTGAGCACACTTCTCACTCTCCACAGCACTCAGCTTTATGGTCATACCTACATGAGCTGCAGTCACAGTTTAATTGATGCTCTAGGCAATAATGTTACACAAGGTCATAGCACAGGTTATACCTGAAGCAATGTGGAAACCTAAAGATCGGTGTGGAAATACAGGTTGCAAACAGTGTAGCAATGGCATAAATTATCTGGTAAGATTAACTCTACAGTCATAGCCTGTCAGCATTCCACTGGTCACTTAACAAGAAAGGACAATTTAGGAACGCTGTTGGCATTCACAAAGCCATCTGTAGTTCTGGAAACATTTTTTGTTGGAGCTATGAAATAAAGTTACTCTGCAGCAATACTTCAAGAGAACATAATGAACAAATAGGGTGGCAAGAGCAACAGGTTTTGGTGAAATATAACATTTGACACTCTTTTGATAGTCTGAGCACACATAAGGAAAACAGAACTTAGCCAAGAAAGCAATTAAAACTTCAAGCAAAATCCTCTGTGGGAATAAATCATTTGCACTATTTTATATAAGGTGAAGAGCTGGCCCTGAAATGAATTTACCCTGCTGCTGTGTTATCAAAGAGCTTCTATTCGCCTCTCTTGCTCACCAGTGCTTGAAAGGAAGCATCCCATGAAGTGTATGCCAGAATCCACACGATATATCTCATTGCATTTCCTCATCATATCCCCTCTGTTGATGACCTCTGGACCCTTCCTTTCAAATCCTCTGTGTTCTGATACCCCCACTGCACAAACATGGTTACCTATTTCCTACAGAAATAAACTTTGCTCAGTAACCATGGACATAGTTTATCCAGTCAGGAAAACACACAAAACAACTGTTCATTGTGAAAAAAATGAAAACGCTCCTGTTCCCATTCAGTGACCCCATCCGCACTGACACCAAAGCAGCGATTTTTCTTATCTGAGGAAACATGACCACATGGGAGAAGATTACACGCTGGAATATTGCAGTCACATTGAGCAATGTCTTTCTTTTTCCTCTTCTGTAATCACACTACTGAAGGATAGATCTGACAGGATTTTATTGACATAGACTTTTTATAGATCCAGTTAAAAGGTCCCCAGACACTCATTCAGCTTCCTATACATATAGTACAAAAGCACTGCAGAACCATTGTTAGTGAAAATACTTTCTGCTGTGAATAGGCAGGGGAGGAGGGAGGGAAATTCCAAAAGACCTTAACAGACATCACTTCAGTGTGACACACTACCTGTGTTAGTTTGCCATAACCAAACAGAAATACTTTCTCTTATCATTAAGGGAATTGTAAGACACAGCCTCAGTTCTTAGCTGTAATCTATCTGATCTTTGGCATATGTCTCCTTCACCCCATTTCCCTATCTCAACAATAAAGACTGGTTCCTTCACTTCATCTATCTTGTCAAATTAGACATGTACACTAACCCTTTCACCCTACATAATGTGGTTGGAATAATGTAGAAGAGTCCTAAAAGCCTCATATCCAGCCACAAAAAGATTCCTGCAGTGAAACACAGAAGCCACAAAGCTACTTGCAGAGGTAACATACTACATCCTGTAACAGCCTGATCTCATTTGAACCTCCAGAAATACCTACACTAACCATATCTTTAATTTTATGTACTTTGATATCCTTAGTTGACGAATTCAGCCAACTGTCACAGTAATAGCACCAATACCAGTTAAAGTTGGAAAATAATTTCTTCCTTAGGGTCTTTGTTTCACACATTTATCCACTTTTGAAGCTGAATTTTTTCATACTTAGGGTAAAAACAAAACACACCACCAGTACATCTTTCTAAAATGGGAGCAAATTTCCAACAGCTTTAGTGCTATGGAACAGTGGGAAACAAATATACACACACACTTTTCCCATTGTAATGAAATTCTAACCATACTTGTTTTTGAATAGGACAACAACAAAAACAGCTGAAGTTTGAAATGCGACACTCAGCACACGTATTGTCCTTAATAAGAAGTACATGGTGTGCTGTGTTTGAGGAAGACACGGTTTTTGCTTTTTTTCTTCAGTGCTAATAGGCTGAAAAAAATCCCTTCCCATTGTAACAAAGTCTAATAAAGCTGTGTCTTTTTGACTTCACAACAGTTACCTCTGCCCAGATTGACAAGATGCTGAAAAGATTTGTGTGAGGGAAATTTTCATGCACAGATAACATCATACTGTCTTAAAATTACATAATTTTACAAATTTACAAATTCATAAAATTACAGAAAACTGAGCAAAATCACCTAAAAGTGAAATCCATAAAACAGACCAAAGATTGGCTCTGACAACTCAGACTTAACTCAGTCTAAATCTCAGATGAAGTCAGAACACCCATTTCTTCTGGAAACACTTGTGATCATCTGTGTACTTCACTGTGCCCTGAATTGCCTTTGCACCCAGCTGGAGGCTTTCCTTTCCCTTCTCCAGTCATGAAAGATTTGGAAATGATGTTTCTGGATGTCCTGCTTCCTCTGTAAGTAAGTTCAAGGCCCATTTCCTACTATTCCTTGTGAAGAAAGAAATGCTGTTTGTTACTGGATAATAATGTTACCACCTCCAACTACCTACAGAGTGCAACTCTCCTACAAAACAGACAACAACAACTTCTACAGTACTCTTCTAGCCTGAAACTTATTTATGGCTGCATTTATGCCTTCATCTCTGTGACCACTACAAGGCCACAGTTGAAATGTACAAAGCCTGATCTGTCTCACCATGAGAGTGGTCCCAGGAGAACCTCCTTTTCTTTTGAATCAATGATTTGGATCGAAGCAGCATGGCTATATGAGACATTTACGTACAGTGTATGCTATGAGGACCATCAGGATCCCAGGCCTCTATCAGACCAAACCAGAGGCACTGAAGGTTACATGCAAGACAGCAAGCCAAAACAATGCTATGCCTTAAAGGATTTGGAGCTTGATCATTTGTAATCCAGGAACATGGTCATATAAATCTCTCAATTTATGGACATCTGCAGGAAGTAGGCTGGCATGGCAGATATCCAGGGGCAGATAAAGTTTGCAGACAGGAATAGATGCCCAGGGTGTGGAGGGACACAGGTCCTGATATCTAGGTCCTGTGTATTTCTAGAGAGATCAAGTGCAACTCAGATACAAAGGCAGACGAGCATTCATTACAATCTAGGTGAGTCAAAGCAATCTGTCCAGGCAGAAACAGGAAAGGGGACATATTTACAGGGTTGTGAGTGTGTATATAACTCTTATTTAATGTTGGTTTTTAGTGATGGAAGCTCCTCAAGCCTAGTGACACTCCCTAAATAGTTGTGACTTCCCCCCCACCCTGCAACCAGTCTAACAACACTTTGCACACTCCCTCTTTCACCTGCTGCATACAGCACCACAGTGAAACCTCAATGGCACATTGTCTTTCACTCCCAGATCCTAGCTGGTTAAGTTTTCAGTTTATAGCAGATTCAAAAGATTACTAATACTCATAATTTAACATTGCAACAAGCCAAAACCCAGGTTGTAACCACAAAAACAGACACCTCGTGCGTGCTGCCCTAGCTTTCCAGCTCAAATGATTGTCTGCAACTGCCAACACAGGACACATGAGTAAGATACTGGCACTGAAGTAAGTACTGTAAGATCAGTTACCAGGGTTTGCAAGCATTTCTCAGCAGCAGGGACGGCAGCCATAATTTTCCATCTCTGCAGGATTTCAGCAGAAACAAACCTCTTCAATTTCATGAAGAAGAGAGAGTTTTTCAGCCTCACACAAAGTTGTCATGTATATCATTATAGCAGTGCTGCCTGAATTAAATAAAAAAATATAGAGATAAGTGTCCTCTACCTCTCCCTTTCACTTCCCCGTTTCCCATCCTCTAGTCACCGACAACTTTAGCTAATCATAGCTACACTTTTTGCACCCTCTTGGTTACCTTTGAAACTGTTTCTAAGAAGGTTGTGTCCAACACCATCATTTGGCCTACACCAAAATCCTAGCACCTCCTTGCAGCTCTCAGTCTTAGACGCATGGCATCATTGTGAGTCCAGGATAACAGTCCAAGTCCTGATACTTATGCTGAAGTTTTCCAAATCAAGAGAAAAAAGTCTTTTCTTACCTATAGATTCTCCCAAGCATTAAAAATACTTGTGAGGACTGCATGTCAGAAAAGGATCAGAACTTCAATCTCTGAGGTATGCTAGGACAACTGCATTCTTCATCTGCTGAAACACAACATTCTAAGCCATCCACCATGGCACAGTCCTTAGCCAGACTACAGATTTAAAGACAAGAAGTGATCCCAGGGATTCCAGTAGAACGTGATCCAAGGCTGTGTCAGAGAAAACAGAAATGGCAGTTCTGTGAGATCACAGAGATGATCTTTGACGTCTACCATTCTCAGTTTTCATCCAACACCAGATTGGTGGCAACGTATGACAAAAATCCTGGGGATGAAATACAGTGCTTTAGCAAATACCACAACTATCAGTTGATATCTTGATTTTTGCCAGCAAAATGCACACTCCATCATGATCCTACAGGTTGTAGCTGCACCAGGGATACGGAGAAAAAGAGTACACAGGTCATGAAGGAGAAAGATGTAGTCCACTCATTTCTGTGATCTCTACAAAGTCAGATAGAAGGGATGTCTCTTCTATGCAACTTTCCATAGATAAAAACAAGTCACTGAAGCTCAGACATCATGTATTCTACCCTATCTGCCATCACTGACGGAAAATGGAAATATCAGAACTGTTTTGTGATGGAGAATGTTGCAGAAAACACCCTTCTGTTAATAGATAACTTCATCAGGTCTACAATAGACAGAGTGGAGACATGCATACTTTCAGTTCCCCTGGAACAGATGGAGTAAGCCGGATAGACCACCTCTGGCCTTCACACATCTGTGTGCAAAACATCACTGTTTTGCAGATAGGTTGGGCAACAATCTTTTACAGCTTTCCATACTTCTCCAATCCTTGACCTCAAGATATCAAGTCTTGTCTGTAGACAGTTAGAAGCCAGGAATTGCTAGCTTCTGCTGCTGAGTGAAAAATGCATGGTCAATGCCATGAGCACAGTGCTTACCACCATAGCAGCTACGGAGTAGGCTGTCATGCATATCTTTCAGTATTCTCAGTAATTACTCCAGCCTTGAAACACAGAATAAAACTTTAATAGCTAAATTTTCTTTATATCTTCCCCATTCATCCTCACCTGACATGATAACAAATTCAGAGTATAACAGATCCATACCTATGTTTTTATCCACCATTGGCAGAACGCTTAATTTTCTGCAGATCTGTAGAGACACATAAGTGTTACAGAGATGGCAAAAATTATCCTACAATTCTCAGGTCTACTCCTGTTGATGATGGTAAGTACCTCTGTAACACAGACTGAAAGTGGGGAAGTCTCAATCCTAATGTACAGCATAATCTGCAAAAGGCATTAGTCTTGTCTAGTCCTAGTTTTCCTCTGTGCTGACCTTGGAAACAGAAAATCCGGCCACAGAAGCAACACTTACCAACCCCAAACTGAACAAAGCTAAGGAACACTTCTGCCACCAGGCACTACTGAAGCTCAGATTCAGTCATGTCTCAATACCAAGCTCTTACCACAACCCCAAGACTCTTCAGTTTGAAAGCTGGACCTATGTCTTGCTTTTAACACCAAAAATGGCCATCAAACTGTACACAGGTCCTTACATACAGCAGATTTCTCAGAGTCATGGAATCACCTGGGCATTTACAAATCAGCATGGCATAGTGTCTTTTGTTTAAAATATAACACGCTTCCTCATTGCTGAAAGGGAGCATTTGATAAGGTCATCTTGATAATTCTGAATGGAAAGTTCTTAGAAAGAGATATTAAAGACTAATTAAACTCTGGTGGTTCTTCTTTAACTTAGTGGGGGATGAGGATGTTCATCACTTCACAGATTTCCCCTTATTGTACAGACACGACTGAAGAACATAAGTGTGCTCTCTAAGTGATTGTAAAACTTCATTGTTCCTTACAGAGTTTTAGCATAGTTTTCACAGAGGGGGATTGAGGGGAAGGTTGTTAAGCTTTGGCTGGAAAAACCGTATTTCAGAACAATGCTAATCAAACTACTAATGACTATCCCATGGTAAGTGTGGCCAGCATTGTTCTTTGCAAAAAAAAAAAAAAAAAATATGTACCAGCATTGTTCAGAGAAACTAAACTAGGATTCTTTTGGCTACAATTGACAGTGGAACATGTTGGTACGTAACACCATTCTGATGGAGAAGCCTTAATGCTTTGGATATTTACCTGAACATTACTGGTCTCTCCTCACTAGAAACAAAGTTATCAGCAATGCTGCTTTTTGCCAGCCTTTCTTTCTTCCAAGCAAATATGACAGACTGCAAGAACAACTTTTCAGTTCCAGCTAAATGAGCAACAGGTCAGCTCTAAGTATAATAACTATAAGCTCTAAGCATAATAATATAATAAGACATTTCTAAACATCCAAAAGATTGTGTTTCATGAATAAGCTGCTTTAAATGCTATTTAAACAAACTCATCCACCGCTAATACCAATGTTGACATTGCCCTGGATTTATAATGCATTTTCAAAGGTCATTAATATTGTCATCATCAAACAACCAGCATTTCTTCTCTGAAAGGAGAGGATTTTTGTTTTCTTATATTTGATCTGATAGAATCAAAGAGAAACATTTCAAATTTTTTTCTGCAAACACTTTTGACTCTCCATTCCAATTCAAGACAAAAATAAACTACATATATTCTGAAACTTCAAACATCCTAACAAGATGTTAAGCTCAGTTTTTTAAGCAATCTTCATCTACTCTAAAGACAAACTATTTTGAATGTTTCTAGGAAGATTTCTAAATGCAAGCTATCTTGTGCTACCAGAACACTTAGTGTTATGGAAAGAGAATACCAAATACAAAACACTCAGACAATTTTCCATGTGCACCCTTTTACTCCCTTAATAAGCTATGGCAAATGCTTCTACTCTCTCCACCCTACTACTGACATGATACCTTCATTCTGGGGCACATTCAGGCCACCATTATCATAGCTGAGCATCAAAGAAGTTGCTGGGCTTCCTTTATTTGCTCTAGCTATGAAGGAAGGAAACATTATTTCTCCTATGAGGAGCCCATATTGATGTCCCTAATAAACACTCTCTGAGCCACCTGGGTTGATCCCGGTGATGCTGGATATGGAAGTGCAGGAGGCCTGGAGTAAGTTGTAATGGTTGCTATTGTAGCACATCTAAGCACAGATGATGGCACCAGGTTCCTTTAGTCTCACATCAGACTGATCCTGAGCACAGACCTCTTTATGAAGGTAATATGACTTATTTTCATACCAGTTCTCAGTCCCTAATCAAATCTCTCCTCTCTAAGAAGAGTGTTTCCATCTGGAGTCCTCTGACAGGTCACAAGGTATCAAGGGCACATACTGAAATTGTACAATAAACTAGATCCACTGATGACAGCTATCATTGAGTGGGAGAATCCCAGGTCAGTTACCCGGGATAATTACCCTCAGTAGTGTGGGCAGCAGCACTCACATCTACGTCCATTCTGATCTCTACCTTGCTTACAAGTAATCTTATTACAATTTGAAAGGAGTGGCAATAACATCCACAGAACAAGACCGGACGTATCAAATATTTACCCAAAAATCATTCTAAAAAGTATTAAAGGTGAGATGCATAAAAAGGTGAGAAAATCTGAAGAGGACATCCTAAAGACTTTGATAACTACTGAAAGAAATCAGCACTCCAAGGGAACTAGGGTCAAAATTTGAAAATGTACATTCTCTCCCTGTGTTTTCAGGCTGTTTTTTAAAATCAAGTTTAAAAAAAATCTTTCTGATCACTTTGCATAGTTTAAACCAAAACATCATGGACATCCAAGAGTCATGGACACCGCCAGTTGAAGGCTGGATTCATTTTCTGGTGTTTTCCTTGGAACTAGGATGAAGTTAAAAATTAAATGCTCAATAGCTTTGCTCAGGAAGAGAAGGTCTGCGGGACTTCAAGCCTAATGCATTAGACGCTCAATAAAAGAGTTGTAACTGAGATGCCCACTTGACCACAGACCTTTGGCTCACTCAACAGATACTGGAAAAGGTATTACAGAACTTGCAGACTCTTGCAAAAATTCTATTTTGGAAGGCAAATACCTCAGCCTCACACAAGTTTAGAAAAATAACTAGGGCAGTACAAAAGGATGTTTACTGTATTATATTTCCCTTTTAAATGTAAGCTTTGTTTCTTTTACTAAAATAATGGTATGTATGTGCTTTATCTAGGTTAAGTTATCATTTCAACAACAAACAAGTACTGTACATCCCACCCACCCACCTTTGGAAATATCCCAAGTAAAAGAAAATAACCACAGTAAAGGAATATCTCGGCTTTGTTATTTGATTTTTCTGAAGTGCATCTTTTGTGCAACTCACATACTTTGCCCATATAACACTGTTGGGAGCAGTCAGGTGGCTACAAGAATCACAGAATCTGTCTCATTCTTTCCTTCACCTAGCTGGCTGTCACATAGGCAACCCAAGGCTTGACACACCAAGTATATTCATGAAGTCCAAAAAGCTCAAAAGGGCATACTCCAGACATTCCTGAAGCTGCTATTCTGGTTTACTTTCAGCACAGTGGGTAAGTCAGGTTTTTATAGTATATAGCACAGAAATATATGTTATGTGTGATATGAAGCTGTTGTTCATGAAGTAGAGGATGGCCATCCACATGGTACTTAGTCATTCATACAGCTAAGCTTTCTTTATTGAGAAAGGTGTCACCTGGCAAGAGAACAGGAGAGTACAGGGCCACTTTAGCTAAAGCAAAAAGATACTGCATAAACCTGAAGTAAAGCTCTAATCTAAATGACATAAATTGGTGTCTAAGAAGTATTATGTACATCCTATTGTATGCTATACCAACTGGAATTTCCTTCATTCAGAAGGCTCTTGCTTAGTCACATGAATATATGTCTGCCTGGTATTAATTGAGGAGGATCACACTTCAGTCAGAGGAACTCCACAGAGGCAATGGAGTTACACCAGTTGAATTGTGGTGTGAAAGAGGCATTGACAACAGGGTCAAGTCTTGTGTTTAAATTGATCCACTACAGAAAACCTTGTGCATAATAGCCAAGGGTATAGAACATTAAAAATACATTGTTAAAAGAGCAAAAATGCTATGCTTTATTTTGTAGCAACCAAAACCTCCTTTTTCTCCTTTGCCATGTGCAAGTCATTGCTAGATGAGCTTCTTTGTTCAGGCCAAGAAGGCTGGCATGAGGAAAGGGAGGTGCCTGGTCCCTAAATATGAGATCTCATTAATATTACTGATAGACTATTCTTTAAAGAGTTCCATCTGTTTCTTATTTGGCATATTCAGAATAGTAGCTTGTTACATTTTTACAAGAAACTGTGTGATCCAAGAAAAGCAAAACCTCATGTAATGAAAGAAAAAGAGAGAATACTTATTAAAGAATCCCATCCATGCTGTACAACTTAAACATCCATCTCCAAAATGGCTTCAGTCTGTTCCATTCGCAGCTGTCAAATTTCCTTGCTTGGGGGGTAGGGGGTAGAAGGCTACTTAATTCCCTTCAATTTTCCAAAATATGTATAAAAGTAACATCTCTTAAGTCCAGAATAAATCTTCTCTTGCAAGTCAGTATGAAATGCTGCCCTTCATAGCGGTATTACAAACAGGTTCCTTCAGTCAAACTCCTAAGCTGCCCCTGCAAGAATTTAAGCTGAAGGCAGGAGCTGAGGTATGACAAAGACAGATCAGGACCAGTCTATAACAGTAGGTATCTTTGTTTGGATAACAATAGTTGCAAATATTATTCTGAGCTGAGTGTGGAGTATAGAAGATGTGCTGTCAAAGGTGGGAAAGAAAAAAATGCCCCAACATAAAGACTGGGTTTTCCTTCAAGTATTAATTATATGATTTCCTAACAGAAAAGACTTGTATTCAGCTTGTAGCATATATATAAGCTTACCTAGTCAGAAGCATCATATCTTAGCCAATGCAGCCAATATAAAATTACTCAGAATCCAGTTCTGCTGTTTTCTCCTAACAAAGAATCAAGCCTAACTATTTATCAGCACTGCCCCTTCTTCTGGCTGGTACTTAAATCAACATCACAAAATGTTATATGCCTTCCTGATCTATAAAGTCATTTAACTGTATTCTCAATTTTAAGGATGCATATTATCTATTGACAACATCCATGCATATAATATTTAATACACTGTGTAAGTAATGTAATGACAGGATGAGGCTGCAACAACCAAACCTACTTCTGAACCAGCAGAGAATGAGAATTCAAGACATAAATATGATCAGAGTAAAAATATAGGACTAAGATTAGACTCCTGAGAGGTCATTTGATTTTCAGAGGCAGTATTATTTTCAACAAGATTTCTATGTACTATGTTGCCTACCATTCATTTTATACTGCTGTAGGTTCAGGACACTGCCATGAGTCAGCTCTGAGCAGGCAAAGTAGATAATGTAGTTAAATGCTATTAATATTAACCTCCAAATAATCGCCTTTTTTTAATTGCCTTATAAATGTACACAGGAAGCATTATTCTTTTTTTTATATTTATCTCATAGTCATGAAGAAGGATATTAAAACTGAGGTCAGATAAAAGCTGCTGAAATTTTCCTGAGTCTGCAGATGCTCTAAACTCACAATCAGCAAAATCAAATTATCATCAAGATTCAGAAACAAGACTTGTGATTGAAACATGATTTTAGCAGCAGAACCACAAGCTGATGTGCTTCCTTTTCAGTTTCAAAATGAAAGAGCAGCTAGTCACTTTCACAGTGCTCAAGAGGTACATTAAAACCAAGTCTCCTCTGCCTTCAACTGCAAACTGCTTGTGCCTGACAAAAAGCAGCATGCAGCCTTGCCCCCATCACAAGCCTCCACTTCTGCTTCGACTCTACGCATGAAGGGCAGCACCACAAGCCCCCATTGCTCCCTACTCCACTGCCAAAATCTCCCCATTGATCTTCTACAATGCACTGGTGCTCTGTCAGTCCAAAAATAACACTGGTGTTGTGCTTCAAATTTAGGATTTGAAACAATACAAAATGAATTGGATAGCAGAAGATTGCTACTGATTAGCACAGACAGCAAAGGATGAAACTCAGAGGGCTCTGTTACATGAAGGCTAATACACAAGTAAGGCGTTCAATTTTGGTAATACATTTGGCTAATGGGATATTCCACTAGCTGCTCTCTGTGCATTTCCAGTCTGTAATATGGGTGGAAGAAGGTCTTGAAACAGAAAATAAAAAAAGAACTCTGGTTTCCTAGGCTGAAAGGATAATGGGATGCATCTTTCAAAACTATTAATTGGAAAAGGATGCCTCATGAAATACCATCCCTCTATGGGACTACAGAGAAGTGCTGATGTTTTGCAGAGGCCACTAATTCCTCCAGCTCATAAGAGTGCTCCTGATAATACGCAGGATATACAGACACAGTAAACGAAGAAAACGTATTTCCCTTCAGCTGTCTAGCAATGAAGACATCTTGATCCCAGAGACAGTGTTAATCTGTCCCCACATGGACCTCATCAGACTATTTGTTACAATTTCAAAACTTAGCTTTAAAAAAAAAAGTTTAAAAGAAAGAGTAAAGAGAGACCTGAGAATGCATATTTATCTTAAAGTGTATCCTTAAAGCCATCTGAGCTTCAGAATGGGTTGTGCTGGAACTTCCTGTGACTCAATAATGCGCTGGAAGCCCCACTGAAGCCAGGCATCCACACTCAAGGACTTCACCGCTTTTGATGGAAAACTTCAGATACAAGCTATTATGTAAAGGTAATATCTGCATTAGGAAACCTCAGCTCTTTCTCAGCTAAGCCTGAAACAAAAGAGTAAAACTATCTTCAAGTCTGTAAACCTTTGCTTCAGAGAGCTGACAGTTGAAAATTTCACTTTTGGTCCAGCTGCATTATTGTCATACAGCCCACCAGAATCAAGTAATTCAAGGGAATATACTACAACAAAGGCAGAATAAAAGGCAATTTCCAATATTTGCTTTCATCAGAAGATGGTTAATTCCTGAGAACGAAGGACAGAACCTTCACAAGGAGCCCTTTCCTTCTGAAGGCAAATGTTGACTCACAAGAGTATATCATTAGAAAAGGCTGCATCTGCTGTATCTGCACGCAATGGCAGTATTTCTGTGCACTGTGTGTAGCAAAGGGTTCACCACAAATTCTGTCAGAGTGCCATGCGGGACAGCAGCTCCCTGGAGCTGGGTCACCAGTAGCAGTGGAGAGCTCTCCAGGGTTCCCTCAGGGCAGTGCCTCACCAGTCAGGGCCTGTCCCACTGCCCCAGCCAGGAGTGGGCAGCCAGTGGACACCGGGGCAGCTCCAGCCCCCAGCATTGGGCATCCCCCTAGGAGAGGTACAGGCAGAGGCCAGGCCAGGACGTGGCACGGCCCGTCAGGGCAGGGCTGTGGAGAGCTGGAGACCAGTCCTGCTGCAGTGTCTCTGGGGCAGGGGCTGATGGCCCCAGGGGACTGACATGGGGCCATGGGCAGGGTAGGGGAGCCTCACAGGCTGGGCAGGGACATCGAGGCCTGTTGGTGTCCTCAGAGTCCTGACACTCTAAAGCTGTGCTCATTAACAACGCATATAGAAGTACAGCTGAGTCAATGATGCAATTTTATGCATAAAACACATCTAAAATATCACCAAATAACAAGATTATGAGCTATTACAGTTTTTTTAAAAGCCAGTACTTTGTTCACATATAAAGTAACATATATTTACTAACTGGTAGACATTATACAGTAGTGCTGGGTTGGAGGAGGGAAGGGAAGAGCCTGCTGAGTGCAAGGTCTTTCTGGTGTCAAAATGAAAGGAAGCCCTTCTCGCTTATTTGATAACTTCCTTCTCCAGTCTCTAAGAACCAACCCCTCTTTTCAGAGCTCTTGAACAGCTCAGCTTGGATTTCTTTTCTCACACAGAACAGAAGCATAAGGACTTTCACTGGAATAATTTGGCAATATTTGTGCAGAACTTCCCCAGCCTTTGGTGTTTCTGTTCCACCACAGTGGCCTTCTCAGACTCCAACCTGCAAAGCAGGTGGGTCCTCTGGTCGCAGGGCAATTTGTGCCAGAAGAATAGATGGTCCATTCAGAAAGTCATGAAAGGAATTTATTTCTAGGGTAATGCAAATATATACAAATATTGCCATCAACAGTGACAAAAATCCAGTACTCGTTTCCAGGTATAAGAGCTATCCAGACTTCTTAAAGCAGGGTTTGTTAATAATCCTTCACTGAAGGCATCAAATTTATCTCATCAACAAAACCATGGTAATTAGTTATAGGAAAATAATCCTTCTTGGCAGATGTAATGGAAAAAAGCACTCAGTGTGTTAATTAAATTAATTTTTAGCATACATTTAACTCATATTTTCCTGTTTACAAATTGTGAACCAATAGTTGACATCAAACAGTATGTGTGCAAAATATAGAAACACAAAACACAGCATTATTGCAATCTCAAGTATTTGTAGAGGAACAAGAATCCCAATTAAGACCACCACAACACTTTCACTGTTGTCTTATTGCAACATTTGATAAAGATAGTTGCCCAAAATCTATGTCTCACTCTAATGCATCACTAAGGTAACTAAGGCAATCATACATTAGAGTTCTGGAAACTATTGGAAGCCTAGGTTTAGTGTTGGGAGTGAGAACAGGGCTTTCATAGAGAAGATGAGAGATGGTCACAACTGACAATTCATCAAAACTGAAATCCTTGTGGGACAAGAAAACTTTTTTTCTGTATATCCACACAACAAAGAGAACATTAGAAGTTCAAGCTCTTTACAGTTTTCTTGCAGTGTGCCTCAAAAATTACTTTT
The DNA here is from genome assembly GCA_013398125.1 of Aegotheles bennettii. Lineage (NCBI taxonomy): Eukaryota > Metazoa > Chordata > Aves > Caprimulgiformes > Aegothelidae > Aegotheles > Aegotheles bennettii. Next base: position 96,830 of record VZRW01008609.1, on the reverse strand, counting down.
GGGAACCACTTTGCTGAATGGAAACACAGTCTACACCTCCAACCTTTCAAATGTTCAGCAACTTCTTATTTCCTTCTACCTTCTTAATTTTTATTATTATACTTTTTAGAAGAGAGCTACACAGGTAGTCTTTAAGGGACTAAAACCAAGGAGTTCTTTCAACCAGTTCAACCAAAAATTGCTCTTGTAGATTCATGAAATCAAACTATTAAGGATACACACCTATATTTTACTATGGCCTTTGCACAACAAATAGTTTAGCCACTGTTGGTGCTGAAACTGTTACAACAAATGAGGTTATGGGATTTTTTTAAAGGATAATACACTTGAAAATCTTAAAAGCAGTCAGAGGCCGCTCCTCTTTATCAAAATACACCTTTTCCAATCATCTTTTCTCAAGAGCACAAAACACAATAGCAAGGGAAAGTTGAACTCACTTGAATCAGCACAAGTTATGAATTTATGGAACTTAAGACCAGAAAAGACTTCTTGATGAAGCAATCTGAATGCCTGCATACAACAAGCTACCAAATTTCCTCTGGGCTCCCCTATATTTTGCTCTCTTCATCATATCTGAGTGACACACTGTGTTTGGTTAAAGCATGTCTTTGCAGACAGCCCTCCAGCTGAGGGACAGTTGAGATATTTATCTAGGCACAATATACATATATAGAAGTGAGCCATGAAGAGAGTTTCAGACACTCGATGAAACAAGGGTAACTAGTCATTGACTACAACCTAAAAACCTGCCTCTAGAATTATGCATATCCGTTCTGGACACAAAATCATCAGCTGTCCCTGAAATAGTTGAAAAGCTATACCATGATGTTTTTTCAGATCTGCTAGTATTAGTTAGGACATCCCAAATATGCTGTCCTATCTATGCTGCTAAACCCACTCAGTGGGTGGAAGACATACAGGTGCAGGAGTCATTATGTCTTATGATTAATGAGATGGTTAACCATACTGAAGGAATACCTTTTGTGGCCATTGTGGTTATTGCTGATAATAGTATATGCTATACATACACTCCAAGCCCTTTGTAGTGTAGGCTACATGTTTTTTATCAGAGAAACAGTTCAATGGAGTTATAAAGATGATGTTTGAGAGCCATCGTGAAATGTCAAGGTTTTTCTTCCAACCACGTAGCCACTTAATTCCTTCTTTCTTTCTAGCAAGAGAAATGTGTCCCAACACTGAAGAACAATTTCTTTTCATGTCCAGCTATTCAGTCACATACAGCTTTCCCAAACTTCCAACTGTCCTGCTAGATTAAGTTTCCACAGTGCCCACTGCCACAAAACACTGGAAACCTGGGAGTGGAAAAAAGGTTTAGCTATTCTCATCTGGAAGACTGCTGTGAGGGGAAAAATAAAAGTCTTCTTTTAAGGTTATTTTTTGAGCAGTGTGCCAGATAATCACCCTACAAGGAGGAGAAAATTAAAGTTCAGCTTATAAATGGTCTACAATAATGAGAAGTATCTTAAAATTTCCTTCATGGGTTGTCTTTTATTTCATTGAGTGAATCTAGTTTACTTATTTCAGATTTTGACTAAATGACTAAAATACATCAGGTAGGAAAGCAGACACTTACTTGTCTATACACTCTTTCATGAACTGAAGTCCATTGAGCTCTTTGGGGGAGAGGAAGAGATTTCCAACATTGTAAAATTATGCTAGTAATGTGGCTTGTAGTGACAGAAACATGTAGAAATGCTACTACAGCCGGTAATTTTTTTAAATACTTTGGAATAATGTACCCCAAATCAGGAGATGGATTCCTATTGCTGCTATGGTTGTCATTACTTCTAAGGAGTTTTTTGTAATGGTATTTGTGAAATTGAAAACCTATAGCTCTTAAGGATAGAAAGGACCACATAGAATATCTCATTTTCCCTTCTCTTTAGCACAACCATATAATTTCACCCAGCTGTGTCTCCATTGTTTGCTAAAGCATACCACTCACTCTCAGTATGAAGACTTCAAGAAATGGTAAGCTCACTGTTCCTCTTAACAATTTGTTCCAGTGGCTGATAACTTCATTGTTAGCAACTGAGGAGTATAACACTACCCTAGGTGGCAACCAGAAAATACTGGGAATAGCTCTACCTCTTTAAATGATGGTATTTGAGATAATTAATATCCCTCTCTACAGGTCTGTTCATCATAAAAGCAACAGGGCTATAAGAATTATTTATTTTAAACAACCACTACTTCTGTGAACTTTTCACATTTGTTTCTCGTCATTTGGGTTTCTAGAAGCTTATAAAATTTGGAGGCAAATCCATGTTCTGGTTTCCATCTCCATAGGCCACAATGCTTTCAAAACAATGACTGATACTTTCTTCTGTAGCTTTCCATGATTTCCATGCAGCCTTTTTTCGTGATAGAATGGAAGCCTTCTTCTCAAAATGAAATTATTCCCATATGGACTCATTGCTGAAAATTCATGAGAACTCCTGCACATGCACAAAAAAGGAGTAAGAAATGTGAATGCTCTTTGGGATGCCACAAAACATATTTCCAGATAAAATAAATAGTTAGCATTTTTGCAGACCTTTCCATCTTCAAAGCATTGGGCATGTATGCATCATAAGATTAGTGAAGTTAAATGTCATAAACGTTACTTTTCTAATGTCTGCTTAACCGTCACTGTCAGATTTAGCCACCACAGTTCAAGGAGTGATAAAACTATTATGTATGACTGATAGACTTAGCCTCTGTAGTGCACCCAGCTTCGGCAAGTACATCGCCAGCAGAATTTTTGGAAATCTCACTCCTTGAAACAAGGTTAGGATATGGAAAGTATGTCACACAAAAGCTGACTGCTACCATATATTAAGACCAGGTGGTCTTAATGGGTGGGCTACCGCCCTCTTATCTGCCCTCCCTCTGTAAATCTGTACTTACTTTGAAGCTTTACCCTTACAAGTTCTGAATCCTTTATTAGAAGCTGAGGCTCAGCAGCCCAGAGGATTAGCCTTTACTGTCTCGCTTATGGCCAGGCATGTCTGAAAGGCCTTTTTTGTGTAAGAGGTGCTTATTGATGGCAGAAGTCCTGTGGAGGTTAATTCCCAGAATCCATCCATACATGGCAATGGACCACAGTGCAGAGATCTCTGAGGAAACCTGACAGCTGAGATAGTCCCACAGCATACTGCAGCACCATGTAGAGAAGCTGTTAAGGTCCCAAAAGCAGCTCAGCCATGTTTTTTATGCCCTGCATCCAACCAAGTCAGCCCTAGCTCTAGTTCAGAGACACCCTGATACAGGTCTACCAGTTCAGTGCCGATCTCGCCATGACTGCAGCACCTCTGTAACAGTGACACATAGCCAGGAACTGCTCACTGCAGTGGATTGTTACAGCAGTCAGCACTTCAGAAATGAACACACAATAATGCTGAAAAGAAAACAAGTACTTCAAAGTTTTACATTTATCATCTGTTACACTGACAGAGAGGGAAGCTTAAGTTTGACCGATTTGATCAAACTAAGCAATTCAAGTATCTTCTACCTAATTTTAGGCCAGAGAAAATTGCAGCAATGCAGAAGCCACTGATAAATCAAAAGCAGAAAAATAGGAATTAAAGTTCAGTTCAGGCCTTTCATCTTTATTACCCTTCTTTATGTGCATATGGTAGGTGTTCAACACTTTCCAAGTCCGTATGATGGTCCCTTGTGCTTCAGGAGCTGTAGAGCTGTAGTTGTCTATAAAAAGGCAACCTAACAGTTTCCTGTGACCGCGAGTTGAATGTGTTATTTGTTACCAGCTGGTTCAGGGATAGATTGAGCCCAAGTCTTGGCTTTAAGTGATCAGACTTACTTTGAACCACTCGCTCACAGGGTGAATTCATGTATAGAGAGAATTCTGGTGCAGTATTTTCTTTCTGACTTATGGCATATGACTTCTTTTTTAAACCAATATTAAAACCAGAACCAATAATATGCCAAATGCAGACTGCATTTTTTGGAAAGCTGATACCAAACGTAACAGTAAATGAACCCTTCTCAAAGGTTAAAGTTGCTTTCATATAAAACATTTTCTACCAGGAAATGGAAGGGGAATGTTGAACTAAGCATTTAACTTGAAAGAACTGTGCACAGACTCCAATGGTTGCATTATCCTTTAAATTAAAAAAAGCAAAAGGTTTTTATGAGCATACATAGCTCTAGTTTCATAAAAAGGGTATTACGGTGACAAGGTGAAATGAATCCCAGTATTTCAGATGCTTCTTTTAACCTTCCAACAGCTCCCTCCCTGTGCATTAACTATTCTAGGGTGAGGTTTTGCAGTATGTCTCAGTTCATAGAAGCATAGAATGATTTTGGTTGGAAAAGACCTTTAAGATCATCAAGTCCAACTGTAAACTTAACACTGCCAATTCCACCACTAAACCGTGTCCCTAAGCACCACGTCTACGTGTCTTCTAAATACCTCCAGACATGGTGACTTAACCACTTCCCTGGGCAGCCTGTTCCAATGTTTGATAACATTTTTGGTGAAGAAATTTTTTCTCATATCCAATCTAAACCTTTCCTGGTGCAACTTGAGGCCATTTCCTCTCATCCTAAATGTTTAGAACAGATTCCAGCTCTATGCAAAGGATGTAAAATAAAGCTGTTGAGGATAGGATCTGCAAAGAAGATTCCCTGGCAGAGATGATTGCAGGAAACAACACAACACTGCCATGAGGCCACCAAGCACTAGCTAGGAGAGTACACTGCTGCAGTCTCATCTTCCCCACGAACACAAATCTCACTCTTCAGCAGCTGTCTGACTTCACTGTCCTAGGGCTACTCATTATAGAGGGCCAGCAAGCAGTGTCCTTGATTAGGAGTTGAGGCCATTTCTGCTTTAGTCCCACCTCTACTGGGCCACCACAAACAAGTTGCATCACACCCTCAGTCACCCCACCTATAAAATGAGGACAGTGACATCCTCTTTACTGGGTAAAGTATTTGAAGCTACATCCCATGACAGAGGCTTCTATTTACAGTACTCTTATTATACGCTTTTTTCTTTCAACTGTAGTAGATAGTTGCTGTGTGCAGGAGCTGCTCATCTAACAGTCCTGGTCCCTCCACTTCTCCCTGCATTCTTTCTTCCCTGGCATGCAGGCCCATTCCTTCCCCTCCACTTTCTCTGTTTTTTACATGATTCCTTAGTGAACCCAACTGGATTACTAAACCAAGAGAAAGCTATCCATGTTTTTATCTGGAGGAGTTAATTTTCTACCAGCTGGCAAGGTGAACAAGCTCTAGGGGTGATACAGAAACTAGAGCTGGTGGAGAAGAAGCAAGGGCTGAGAACAGCACTCCTAGATTTTCTTGGGAGACCTCAAACCCTTAAAGCACCCATTCTAAATAATGTGATTGCCTCTTACAAATACGCTTATCATTTGAGATAGTGGACCTGTTGCGCTAGCTTCTGCAAAAAAATAATGAAAGAAAGTAATCGCACCAAACAGTTTTACCACCTACAGAGACAATAAAGATAAATGGCAAACAGACATGCCATAGGATTGTTGCCCATTCTCAGGAGCAGACATTCCCACATGAGGACAGAGATCCATGCATCCATATCAAATCAAAATCAAAAAGTATCAATCAAAGTAGCAAATCATAGCAATCAAAAAGTATCTCCTTATTGGGTAAAGTCTGCCTTCTGCTTCAAGAAAAAAAAATATAAAACAATCAAAAACCCCCCCAGCTTTACACGTTTCCTTGACTCTTGATTTTGATTCCTTCACCATTTGGGGGTGAGGAAAGACATTCAAACGAGTCTGGCACATTGAGCTACTGCTGATTTGCCAGATTCCAGTGTCCTCAAGTGTGACACAGCCTTATTATTCAGTGTCCTGTATTTAAAAGCAGTAGTGATTTAATCTGGCTCTGTGCCATCCCACTTGCTGACATGTTGACACCATGTAAATAATGCATAGCTGTGTGACCACACTACTTCCATGCCACATGCTGAGAGAAACAGACAACACCTGCTATCAGTATTAGCCACATCTCAGATACCTTGGAAATCTGCAAAATGAACATCAAAATTAATTTAAATATGTTGCGGTCTCCTGCTCTGACCTCCTTCATTAGCACTCAAAGGGAACCTGTGCATCCACTGTGATTAAAAACAGAGATTGCTGATTTACATTTCACATCCTTTAAAAGCCACCCTTCTAACACTGTTGCCAAATGACTGAATTTGTTAACTGACACAAGAATTTCAACCAGCAAGATTTTTCTCTGTACAGTGTCAATGGAAAGACCACCATTTTAGAAGAAAGCTTAAAGAGGAACAAAACCCCAGTTTTAGACTACAAAATTCTAACTACCTAATTAATATGACACTGCTCCCTGATAGCATTAACCAGTCTACTCTTCTGATCCTGTCAAAATGTAAACCTACCAGTGTCATCAGGACATGCTCATTAAACCAAAGTGAAATTGTGGTTTTCACTGGGGAACATTGTAAAGCAAAGATAGCACATCTGATAAGTCACTTATTTCTTACGTGACTGTCTTTTACCATCTAAATGTCACACAACCTCAGTCATATTGAGAGCAGAAAGCAATATATACTGCTTTTCACAGCACATTTAACAGGGTTGAAAGCTATTATCTATATCACTGATCCCAAACTATCACTACAAACACCCTCATTTCCAATCTTGCGACTGCCAAGCAGAGAAAGTGGCTGATTGTATTTTTACCTTTCCATGGTGTACAACAATAGAAAACTTGCTTGTCTTCTTCATTTCACTGAGCCTATGCTGTCAGGGCAGGACCATCATACGCATTCTTCCTGTGAAGACACAGCAGAGTAACTGTTAAGTCAGGTGAGACAACAAAATACAACAAATGATGAAAAATAAAGTCTTCATAGTTTAGAAGTTAGGATGGCTGTGTTGTGAAGAACTCACCTCAGTCTTCACTCTGTGGCCAGCACTAGGGAATTGCACCTATACGCAGTTCCCTACTGACTTTAGATTCCCAAAGAATGAAATAAAAGAATATCTGTCTCCAAACCACTGAAATGTGCAACTAGATCATAATTTCTCAAGGAAAATCAGATACACAGCTCAAAATGCCTTGCCCAAATAAATTTCTGTAGAAACTTCGAAAATTAGCAAACTTAAAAAAGACAGGGAATGCTTGGGTTTTTTTGTGTTTTTTGTTTTTTTTTTCTAGCTCCTATGAGGCAGTCAGGGCACACAGCAATTTGGTTTATTTCTGCTCAAGGATGAGTACATTGGACAATATTCTGTGCTTGTCCACATTGTTCAAAAGGATCAGCATTTTGAGTGTCCCAGACTGAGACCAATTCTTTCTGTTTTCTCCATTAAGGAGACCAGGAATCTTGTGGTCTTTTTTCAAAGGAATGTCTTTGTCCAGAATCTTGCCTCAGAGATTTATTTGCACTATGTTATTTAGAACAGACAAGAACACTGGAATGACTTCCTAATTTCTTTAGTAAATCTGTTCTCAATCTACTTTATTCCAAGCATTTTTATAGACAGTTTCTTACATGATGTTCTACTCTGGAGCTCTGTAATTACACATTGGTCAACTTCCTCTTGACTGGAGCAGACTTGCAGTAACTCCAGTAAGTTGAAAGGAAAAGTCTGAGGAAAAGAATATGTTGGTTGAGAAGATAGCTTACTGTTCAAGATATGATTCCTCTTCTGACAGTTGCTATGAGTAATGTAGATGCCACTCACACAGAAGTGAGAAAGCCTGTCTTGTAGAGATTTTCTACAGTTTTTGTCTTGCCTGGGGTTTGGATTTCACAAGGCTAACTAGACTGCCCTTATCTAGGAAACCCTGGAGGTAAAGCCAGATGGTGTCTGTGTGCAAGCTGGAAAGAGTGAAAACTGGAAAAGGGTAGTGGCTGAAAACCAAGGAATAAAATCCATTGAACTAGATGAGCTGGTAAATATAAAAAGTTAAGAAATTAGCTGACCACAGGCAAAAACTAAGTATTTTGGGAGGAATGTCACATGTATTTGGACATTTTACCTGAAGTTCATTTAAACCCTCTTTCAGCAAGGTTTTCATTCTCCCTCCTCAGTGGAAGTCTTGTGAGAATATTATTAGCTTCAGAAAATTCTTCTGAATTCTTGTTGCTAGATAAATACCTGTATATGCAAGAATAAATTAATTATTCCAAACAAATCCAGGGCTAGACAAGTAGCAAGCAAAAATAGCACAACTTGCACATTCTTAATAAGAGCTAGCTCAGCAGTCAGCAGCACTGCCTGAACGGTCAACTATAAAACCACGCGTTATATGGTAACCTGATTTGATTGTTTCCTCTCTCAAAATGTCCTATTTAAGCAACCTAAAATGTACGTGTAAGTCTTCTATTTTGTGTAGCTGAAAGTGCATCAACACTGAAAGAGCAAAATCTGGGTAAATGTGAGCCAGTTACAGCAGTAATGATTCTCTTCGAGAGGAAATGGTGTGCTCTTCCTGTCATTGTGGTTTCTTTTGGTGGTGGAGGGGGAAGGAACAAGGAATATAGAGACTGTCACATTCAAAGGCAAGATCTTCCAATGGTGAGGCTTTCTTGCACTTTATCTGATGTCCATATTTACAAACTTGAGCACATGTGGTTTCACAGAAGCATTAGAAGGGAAGATAGAAGTGATGAGCAGCACATGCATGACCTGTTTCCTGTGGTGGTTGAGAAGGCTGTGCTGGATGCCAGGCCAGGCTAGTGGGGCAGCAGCAGGAGCTGTGGTAGGCAGTCAGTGACACCATCAGAGTCATGGCAAGAAAGTGGGTATCAGGGCACGGGATACACATACATACATGAGCCCAGTCAGAGTCCAGTGACAGTTATTTCCTTGCTTGTAAGTTGTGTAGTCTGCAGATCAGTTTCAAATGACACACAAAATAACATTTTTTTAAAACAAATAGCAGTTATTGTCCCATCCATACAGCATTTTGAATATTTCCTGTGATAAACAGTGCTCAGGTTTGTTTTTTTCTATTTTCTACTATCAATATTTTAGTTTTCACATCTAAAAATCATGCACAGATCCACAGAGCAGTAATCTCTGCTTGATTGTTTACAATTCCAGAGTTATACCCTTTTTTATCTGTTCACTTTGGCTAATGTGGCTTGGCGATTTCACTCTGTGTTTTCCCTTTTCAGTTTTATACATCAGATAGCAGATATTCATACTTCCCTTCAATCATATGACACATTTTCATAATGCAGAGTGGTAATGTGGCAGACTTACTTTTGCAAAAAGTTAGTCTTGATCTACACTACAGCTTTTCTTAGAAACTAGCACTAATTTTTACAGCATAAATTAGGGAGTGCAACGTATGGACAGTACTGCGCTTGCAGATATTAAATTCTATGTGCTACATTTCTACAGAAAATCAGTACTCACGCGATAGCCTGAAGATTCATTTGTTATTTAAGGCTAATTCTATTTCTGAAACAGTCTCTTTAAAGACTGTATTATCTGCTTCATCTCTGTGCTAGCCTGCTATCTCTGATACGACTGATGCTTTGGAAGACATTGCCGTGAAAGGAGACTACGCTTACAGCAGTGTGCTTGAAAGCTAATGAACAGTCATCCATCTTCTCTTTTGCAGTATGTGCTGGTATAAACAATGGGGAAATCCGAGGCTTACTGAGACTGCATTGAAAAGCAGTGAATCAGAGTTTCATTGAAAATTTGTTGAGGGTGCTGGGCTGTAATTTTAAAGGTGTTCAGTGTTCCAGATAAATGTATACTTAGCTTTCTGTAAAGAGCTTAGTTACCTTAACTCCACTTGCTGCAGTTGAAAGTGCTTTCAAGCTCCTCAAATTGCAATAGGCTACTACTTGAATGTTAAAGGCCTCGATACCCTTAAAAATCTGAACCCCAGTTCTCAATGACCAGTAGTCTTAACTTGCCAGCTCAATTCAGTCTTGAACACTGTACTGTATAAGCATTACCTACCTACCCACAAGAACTAAGCCATTACGGCCCATCTGAACAGTAACTCAGAAGTAATGAACGAGAAGTATCCCTCTTGATCTGTATTTGAAGTTGTGATGGCAAAAAGCTAACCATACCACTATAACCATCCTAACTTTCCAGTCTTCATACCTCTAGTGAATCATGCAAAAATATTTATCTTCCTGATGCTCTTTCCTCAGGCTTGGTATGAGTGATCTGATACAGTCCAGAAAATTGCTATGGAAAGATATCCTGAAACAATTTTTAATTCTAAGAGCTATGTGGGGGGTTTTAAACATCAAGAAAATGCTACAACATTCTAAGTTAGGCTTAATGTGTCTGAAACTATAACAAAGTCTACACAATCTGGTTACAAGAAATATTTTTTTAAAATTTACTAGCAATATTTTTTTTAAAAAGACAGAAGAATTTGTGCTTTTAAGATTATATCAGTGAAAGATTTATCAAGCCAAAGTGTTTTCCTTTTCCATTCCAACTAAATAATACACTATTTGGGGTAGAAAATTGGCAGGGAGTTCTGTTGGTTTATCTCTACATTGTGACGACTGATTCCTTTATCTTTTGTTTATAGATGGACTAGCCAAGCCCTAAATATCTTCAGTGGTGCTGATTCCAAAGTTTCATTTGGCTGTTGGTTTCCTTGGTGATGAGTCCTCATGTGTTTATAAAATATTCACTCATATAGAATCCTAATTTTCCCCTCACAATGTTTAGGGCCACTTCTTTCTTTTTTTCTTTCTTTCTCTCTTTCTTTCTTTCTTTCTGTGTTGTTAACTAATGAGAATAATCAAATATAATCTCTTTTTTTGTTTCATTTCTACTTCTAAGATGTCACTTTAAACTTCCTGGACTGATCATAATTACTTCTCTTAATATCATAACATGGGTCTTATTTTGCAAGCCTACCATCACTTTTCTTACATAGCTCAAGATTTAGCCAACTTTTTTTTAAATGAAATATCTAAAAGCAGTTATACTAGTTCAGCACATGACCATAAATGACCATAAACAAGACTAAAGTTTTCCCTTCTCATTATGTATATTTCCATGGATTATGTTGTATAAATGGTTATACTAGTTGATTATATGGAGCTTTCATCAGGCTAGAAAATGTAAGGCTTTGTATAGCTGAAAAATATCAGTGCTGCAAAAAGAATGACACTGATTGTTGAGACAACAGTTGGAGTGACTAATCAGCAAAGAAATTAAATAGTAGATCAGTATCAGTGTTAATTCCACTGAATTGGTATGCTGGTGTCTCTGTAACCACTACACAACAGTTAAGTAGGTTCAGGGAAGGAGAGATTTATTTTAGAAGCAGTAAAGACAATGTGAGAAAAGGAGCAATGGGCTGCAAATTACTACTTTGAAAAGCTGCTGAAAAGGAGACACACTTAGGAGCTGAAGAAAGGCCTGAAACTGGCTAAAGAGTTTTGGGGTGCTGTTTGTACATTGGGAAACTACAGAAGATTATGTTAGCCACGCAGTGGCAAGCTGCATCACTCAACAACAGTTCATGGCTGAGAACCCTGGGAGGAAGGAGGCTGAACTACATCCTGAATGCAGAGAAACGTGAAGCAAGCAAAGTCCTACTTTTCCTCCAAACAATTCCTACCCGATAGCAGTTTTTTCCTCAGTGTTTGCAGACTTTTGTACATTCCCTCCCAGGGTGCCCAGGCATGGTCCTCACTGCAGTATAGTAAATCTCTTCTGGATAAACTCCATTAGGTGTATTAGGACACAGAAGTTCTTTGGTGGACCTAGCCCTGGGTTGGATTTTCACAAAATCATCATTAAATCAAAAGTAGTAAGTATCTAATTGCTTCTGGCAATTCCACTAAACACCTATTTGCCCTAAGTGTCTTTGAACAACCAACTGCAAGTGCCCCAATTGGTCAATGCAGATTTATGGATCAGACAACAGGATGTGTGAACACACACGGAAAGACAGATCATGATGGTATGACTCTGGGAGTCTTTTCTATTAACAGGGTGAGCACTTGGTTCAGACTGTGTTTGCTCAAGCTTCCAGACACATCTCATTCTCATCAAACATGCTCATATGACTAATGGGAGTTGTACCAGAGTGTCCTTCATGCAGTCATTAATCTAATTTGCCAAGGCATTCTCACACTACTAACCTGGCATGCATCTGTCTAGTTACCATGTAAGCATTTACATTTTGTCAGTAGTTACACAGTACCAAATGTGCCAAGACCATTCAAATATTTTTGACTATTTCTCTAATACAGTTCCAACCACAAAAAGTAACTCAGCCAATTCCAATTATAAAAGAAGTGCTTCATCTGGGCATTCATCACTTGTAGTGACAATTAAATAAGTTGGGTTTTTGGAGTAGAAGTGTTAAGGACACTGACTAGAAAACTCACAATAGCCTCAGAGCTGACCTTGTTTGTCAGGTAGCTTGTAGTCACTATACAGTTTCCTCTGAGCTGTGAACAATTTAACCCCTGCATGTGCACCTGGATCAGTGTGTTCAAGGAACACTTATTTCTGCATCTTACTGACCCCTATCATCAAACTGAGGATTACCAAGTTGTTGTTTTCACCATAGGACTGTCACTTTTAGGACGTGGGAAATGTGATTCCTTTTTTAAATAAAGGAAGTCTGAGTAATTCTGTAAAGCCACAAAGACCAAACTCTGCACACACATTGATTCCAACACCTTATATAATTTCAGATTCAAAGTTCTAGTGTCTAAAATAACCTTATTAAAATCACAGAGATTTTAAGCAAACAAGTCCATCTAGGGGAATTGTTTTTCTGACACTGAGGACAAAAATCCCTGAATCAGAATACTGCACTTGAAAGTTTTATTGAGACTGTAAGAAATTGTTGTGCCTCTATCTGTCTGCTCAATATTTTGCTGCTAAGGATTACTACTGTATACAAACCATTTGGCAGCATTGCTTCCAGGTTGGAGAGCCACTGGATTCAATCTGACATTGAGAAAAGTTCTGCCTTGCTGGAATATCTATTTTTGCATTTTCCACTGGCTTGCTGTAGGATGCCACATACCTAGTTCACTACCTGAAGCCCACAACTGCAGTCTTTGATAAAAGTAGACAAGTCTGTGCTCTGGTGGAACCATTCCCATTAATGTGCAGTCTAGAGGAATGCCACTTTAAAATCATTCCTGCATAAAATATTTGCATGACCACTAGGACAGCTAGCAAGGCAGCAGGAGACCTCATGTTCTTGGGCTGCTGCTGCTGCCTGTTATCATTCAGGTTCTATCTACTTCAGCCACTACCAGAACACTAAAGCACAGTCCAGAGCAAGCTCACTAGAGTTCAATGAAAACAGAAGTTGAGCACAAGGACCTGAAAGAAGCAACTGGGGACTATCTGCTTAGCTGTGGCCAACCCTCTGGCCATACGAGCTATCCACCTAAGTTTTCCAAAGCAACAGGGTACCTCCTACAAACCTTAGGAAGCCAAAAGATTTATGGGAGATCCAGGATCAATTAGCAGGAGGAGATAATCAGCTCACCACTGGTCCACAGACAGATATGTAGATGCTGAACCTGCCAGGTCCTGGGACAACCTGAGAGTATCAATTTCAGCAGCAGACCTGGCTGCTAGTATGCTATGCTGCTCCTCACTTACTGACCAGAACACCTTGCTGGGAGGTTTACAGTGTTCTTGAGCTGGGATAGCCAGTCCTCTGGTCCTACTGAGTCACATATAGCCCATGATCTGGTATCTGAACAGCACTTGCTTCACATTTAAGGGCAGTGAGGGCTTTAAAGCCAGAATCCCTTACTGAACAAAATGAGTACTGTCAGTGCTTTTTAAGGTTCAGGGACACTGGACCAGTTACCTCCAAACCAAACCAGTTAAATATGGTGACATTTCAGGCATGAGCTGCTTTTGTGATACGGCTTTGCAGATGATGGAAGGTATGTTTTTAGGTGGATGAAAGGAGAAGAATTAGGCCAACTAAATTAATTGCCTGAACACTTCCTAGTACAGCTCAGGAGAATCAAGTTCTAATCTGAGTGAAGTGTCAGGGAGACTAGAAATAATTTTTTCTAAGCCACAGAATAAATCTGTGTCAAAGCTATAAACCAGACTCAGAACTGTTGACACCTTGTTCTTCTCTGTAGCATAGGAAAGTCTTCTCATTGAACTTTCAAGTCTACAGGGCACAAATGATGCTATCAGTAAGTTAAAGATGTTTGAGTTGTTTATGAAGAAAAGTGGCCATGATGATACTTGTAGCTCTACAGTTTTCATTTTTGTATTTACAAAATGGAAGATAATTCTTATTTTAAAGCATCCATTCCAGTTCAGTCAGGATGAGCTTAAGTGCTTAATGCACTTTAAGGAACTGTAAAAAACCTAATGTGTTCCAGCAGATCCTTTCAGCTGTAATGCTCAAATATTTAAAGAAAAAAAAATCAATAGACATGACAGAAGCATACATAAAACATTTCAAGTTTCCTGACTCTTTTATATTATAGAAATCTGGAAGACAAATAGATTCTTCTCCCTGAAATGCTTAATGTTCTCTCTGAAAAAAAAAAAAAGCATGTAGAACTGCACAGCTGATTTTCAGCATGTGACCTCTGATAAGTATCAGTTCTTAGGGAAAACGAAGAAACGGTGTATAAAAAAATAATTTAAAAAAAAAAAAAAACACACACAGAAGAAAACCAGAAATTAGACAGTGACAAAACGGCATTGAGGCAGATTTCAGGAAATACATTTTCTTTTCCACTATTACATTCCAAGATATTTTTAAATCACAGATATTGAAAACAGATTCCCATACAATTCTTAATCAGTTACAGTAGCCACCAGGGTTAGTGGTTCCTAACATGCGGCAAAAAATACAGTATTTCTAACTAAAGCCATGTCATGTTGGTATTTTACCAGCATTCCTCATGCTATTGTTACAATTCCACTAGTTTCACAGCATTTGATTCTTTCTGAATGTAAGAACATAGTATCTCCCTTTTTGATATTAACAGCAAGCAGTCTAATCATATTAAGTATGGTTCTTTTCATTTCACTATCTCAAGATACTTTGATCCTTACCCCTGATTTTGTAGATGGAGAAACTGCAACTCAGAATCACAAGATGACTCTCTGTAATCAGCCAGTGGTAAGTTCGCTATAGGGCCTAGAATTGAAAAATCAGCAAAAAGCAGCTCTTCCCAAAATTTATAGAGCCTATATGTGTCCAGTTCTGGAGTCCCCAACATAAGAAGGACATGGAGCTGTTGGAGCAAGTCCAGATGAGGGCACAAAGATGATCAGGGGGTTGAAGCATCTCTCCTATGAAGACAGGCTGAGTGAGTTGGTGTTATTCAGCCTGGAGAAGAGAAGGCTCTGGGAAGACCTCATAGCAGCCTTTCAGTACCTGAGGGGGCTTATAGGAAAGCTGGAGAGGGCCTTTTTCATGGGCATGGAGTGATAGGACAAGAGGGAATGTGTTCAAACTAAAGGAAAGTAGATTTAGACTGGATATTAGGAAGTACTTTCCTGTGCAGGTGGGAAGACGCTGGAACAGGTTACCCAGGGAGGTTGTGGATGCCACCTTCTTGGAAGTGTTCAAGGCCAGGTTGGATGGGGCTTTGAGCAACCTGGTCTAGTTGGAGGTGTCCCTGCTCATGGCAGGGGGTTGGAACTGGATGATCTTTAAGATCCCTTCCAACCCAAACCATTCTATGTTTCTATCTGATCTCACACATGAAAGATGCAGACTTCTAATCACCTCCCCCTAATTTGCACCACAGCAATGCTGCTCTTACGCATCTCCAGGGTAGCACTGCTTCCTCACTCTGAAGCTGTAAACTAGAAAATCATGAGGAAAAAAAAAAGCTATAAAAGAGACCTGAACTATTCATTGAATGGCAACAGAGATTCTGAAAGAGATCTTCAAAACCTTGCTGCAAAGCTGTATCAGCATTTTTAGGAAAAAACATTTCTAGTTAACCATTATGAAACGAAGCAGTTATTTGTAAGAGTTCAAAACAAGGGTTGCTGTCATTAATGCGGACTATTTCAGAAGAAGCTGTAAAATCCTGAAGAGGTGCCATTTACAGCACTGGATGGGCTTTCTGTTCTGCATCAACAATGCCAAGAATACAAAGTATCAAATCACACATTTCCCCAAAAATTCAGTTTGGGGATGACCAAACACAATTATAAAACTGGACAGGAAAGATGGTGATGGGTGGAAGACATGAAATCTGGAAAAGCTGGATAATTATGTTCCAAAATTGGCATACAACTTCTACACACACACACAAAAAAAAAAAAAAACTAAATAAAAAATTAGTTGAGTTTTTAATTTCATTTCAATTTGACCAGAATCACAGAATCTGTTTGTTTGCATTTTTTTTCAACAATATCACCTTTCCTTATATTCCCTGATGTTGGAGGTAAGAAAAAACAAACTACCACCTCACCAGCAGTAGGGAAAGGCTCATTCCAGGACACAGAGGGATGGTTATCCGTCTCCTGCATAAAATACAATACAACAGTGGCTAGCAAAGTACTGCTGACTTATCTGATGCAAATGCTGCAGGCAAGTTAAACATTTCGAAATAGGCTTCTTACCTTACAACAATTATTAATGCACTTCAAATTTTACTTAATCCAAAACCTGGAATGAAAGTTGTCAGTTTTATTTATATTAAAAATATATTTTAAAATCAATACACAAGATTTAAAATTAAACATTTTATTAAGGTGCTCTAATATTTGTAAAACTTCACCACTACAGCCACAAATAAAATTACAAGATTTTGGCCTTTCTTTTTCAATGTATTGTCTAGGAAATTTACAGAAATAAAACTAACCCTAAACTAACGGTGCCCATTGCCCTTCCAAAAACACTGATGTCCAAGCTCAGTGCATTTGTTTTCTTGCAAGGATGTCAGCAGTATATTTAGCACCAGGGTGGAAATAGGGGAGGTTAGACTAAAAGACTCATATTACTGCAGGTCTCATATTCCCACTCTTGTGCTGCTCCTGGATTTATGGCCTGCTTATTTCATGGTTTCTTTTGAAGCATTTTGACAGACAATTGCTTCTCTGCCTAAAACTCAGTAACTGCTCTAGTATGATATACTAGATGTACAGGCATTATGTTTCTTAACAAGGAAGGAGAGGAAGCCTTCCCCGGAAAGTGATATTATTTTTCCAAAAGAAAGTGGTGTGGGTGGTGGGTTTGGTTGGTTGGTTTGTTTTGAAGTCACAACAAGCAGATGAAGCAGCAAATGAAAGGGGAATTAACTGTATATACAATAAACACAATAATTTCTGCTGTATATATTCAACTTAATTGTAACACAGAGTTACTGTGTATGAGAGCAGGTGAGGCCTTAGACACACACAGAGTTAAATATAGAGACACTGTTGTGATACTAAAAGCTGAGATATAGCTGCTGACCACGGACAGCAAATTACAATTAAGTACACATCTTTCTGGGAAGTTTGCCAAGGAAAAACCAGGGAGAGGCAGTCGTTACTGCTGCTTTGCCTGTGCTAGGGAAAAATGGAGTTGCTTTAACTCCTACAGACAGAGCAATTGCACTCAGAGTACAAAGCAAATCAGTGCTAACGAGACAAATCAGGAAACCAGCTCAGAGGAGGAGTTCAAAGCACAGAAGTAGAAATGCTTCAGCACTGCCTGCATTATCAGCTTAGCACTGTGGCAACTGCACCAGTGCTGGCTGTTGCTGAGCATGGTGTCACTTTTTGCACGAAACCAACTCCACAAATAAGGACAGAGAAGCAGGGAAAAAACTTCAGATGTAGAGTTACAGCAGGAGAAACCAGGGAGATTAGAGAAACAAAAAAAAAAAGGTTTGAGCAGCACCTTGGTAAGCTCATACTGAGAAGAACTGAAGCCATGGAGGTACAGTGATAACAGCAGAACACAATCAAGAATATTCCTATAGAGCTGAATTTCTTCAGCAGGCAAAGGAGAGGGAAAATTAACAACACTGTCCACAGCGTAGCCCATAATGAGAAGAAGATGAAAAGGATTGCAGGCTATCACTTCCTGTATTGGACTCAAAATTGAAATTTATTCTACTAGGGGACACAAATTGAGAGCAAAAGCAATGGTAAAAGCTAATGGCAGTAGGAAGATACCACATTCTATGTTATTTCAGTACTACTTTGGTTCCATACAGAGAAACTGTCTGATCCAGCAAGAAACAGGCTGTTCTGACTTTTCAGTCAGGTTAAGATATCTTTAGAAGTATTCTACCAATCTTTGCTGGTAATACATTGTACTAATACTCCTATACTTGAGATTCAGAGGAGAAATGGCTGTCACCTGCAGCCTGAGCATGGTCAGCAGCATTGACATATTTCTGCCATTCTAACCATGGCAGCATCTAAACAGAGCAGGGTTCTTCAGCATCGATCTCTTCTGTACCTTGGCAGGCAACTTATCTCTGCAAACGCTTTCCTGGTTGGCTAGTTTCGTCCTGGGTCCAATGTTAGCTCCAGTCCTTCTTTCTACCATTCTGGTTGTTACAAGATCTCTCTTTTATAATTTCTCATTATCTTTTCAATGTTCAAAGTTTTCATTTACTAAACACCATAATTTAGACTCCTCTCAACACAATACTTCAGTATATCTTTAAGTCTATGACTGGATCAAAGAGCCTTTACTTTTTTTTTTCTGTGTGAGAAAAATCTCTTTTGGTGTGACAAGAAAATACTGGGGGCTTCATCTTGCATGATTTCCTGAGCTCCTCAGTAAGCAAGGAGCATTCATACTACTGTCTCTCACCATCTCGCAGCCTCTCACAGGGCTGGGCATCCAGGCTGTACCCAACCATGGATAATCTGAAAAAATTTCACAAGGAACAAAACAATACAGATGTAAAAGCCCAATTTCAAGCATCATGTTTCTATATAAGTTAGTCTTTCTCTCCTTTGTCATTTTTGGAGTGATGAATTGGACCTAGGGGTCTTCTCTTGGGAGATTTCCCTTTCCTGTTCCACCCTCTACCAAAATGTTGCTGGCGGCACTTTCACAGGGGTCTGTGCAAAGAAAGCAATGTCACAGGCATGCTACAGAAGCTGAACTCACTCATTCTTTAGTCCAGGGTCTCCTTTTAACTCAAATACTGTTTAATAGTGAAAAAAAGTTTGGGACCCAGAATTTACTTAACAATATAAACCAATATTTCCATGTGGTTTCTATAAACTCTCAATCCAGGAACAACACTCAAGGGTTTAATTGCACAAAAGACAACATCACCAACCCCTCATTCTTGATGACCTGTATTAACACTGAGTCTTAAATCACCTGCAAAAACAATACCACAGTGAAAAAGTAATCAGTCCTGACCTAAGCGCACATTTGTCTGTGTGGTATTATCACAAAGTTCAGAAATTTGAACCATCTCATAAATAAAGAAAGCATTAAAACTATTTGGAAGCACCCAAAGTACAGGAGGAAGCACATGCTTCGTTGCTGTCTGGCAGTAATCTTTTCCACGAGTCCTTTGCCAGTCTGACCGTGCACAAGGCTGCAAGACTGAAGTAGAAACTCATTAAAATATGCATGGGCATGCGTGTGCCCATGTTTATATACACTGTTTATATACACACACATTTCTAAGTATGTGCTAAGGAAAGAAAGGATGTAGGGAAGACTTGAAAAAACTTTTGTGCAGGGCAAACTTAAGGAAGTCAGGGACAACTGCTCTTGGTAAACTGATCTGAGATTAAGAAAAAAAGGAAATGGTCCCCTTTGATGAAGGAGTTTAGAATAGGTACAGCTGTATTGTGCAGGAACAGGAACTCGATAATAAAAACACTCTGATGTGGCATTTACCTCAAAACATCAGTGAGTAAAAATAAATACACATCCACAGAGTTTAGGCTATTCTGGTGCCGCTTAAAACACTTTAAAGCATCACAAGACCTGGAAGATCTGGAAATTAGGCTTCTAGAGATTATTTAGGGTTGCTGCCACAAGTTACTGGACATTTGTATCTTTTAGGTAGTCATGTATAACAGAAGTGGGAGGCAGCATCTATGAGTGACAAAGTTCTACGTTAGGAACCAGTTATCTAAGGAAAATTTGTGCCCTGAACCAGGACCTAAATCACACACTTTCTTTGTTGGGTTCATCTCTTTTGCTTATTAAGGCTATTTGCATGGATTGCTACTGTCCTAAAGTCGCACAAACTGAAGTGCCCTTGTTCTTACTCATTTGGGCTACTTTTTTCCAGTCCAGTACAGCTGTCAGTCAGGGTGCGATCTCTTTGAGAGCAACAAATGAACCAGATGCATAGTTCAATGGCCAGACACTTCAAGTCATAACAAGTAAGTGAAGCGAGCTAATTTTGCTTGCAAAAGAATTAGCCTTTATTAGCCACTAATACCACTTTTTGCCCTGCATAGCCCTTTAACCAGCTGCAGCTCCATTGACAACACATTTTGGAAAGATTACTAGTGGCACGTCTGGTTACAGAAAGCTTAGAGGGCTTTCTAGAGCAGCTACCACTTACCAGGACAGCACAGGAATGAACTTTAATTACCACACTGTAGGCACTCATATGAGATAAATCTTGCCATTTGGACCACAAATTCTGCAAGGCATTTTTGCCTGTGTCTAATTTTTATCATATGTGTATCACATGTATAGATATGTAGTATAAGGTATGCATATTAATAAATTAATTAATTGAGGCCAGAGCTGAGGGAGAACTTGTACAGAATTGCGTATAAACATTTTATATATGTGCGTGCATAGTCATATATATATTTATTTCTGTTTATGTCATCATGGTTAGTCCTGGTTTTGCAGACAGTGATGAAATCATCAATACTTCATATTTTTCCATCTTCTCTGTTTTGTAGAATTGAGGAGAGTCAACAGCCCAGCTGCACTCATAGACTCCAACTTCAGATATATTTTATATGAATCACTGTGATTTACAAACCCTGGTTAAACCCTGTGTAGTTACATTTTTTTCCTATGGACGTGTCAGACTGCAGTG
The DNA here is from genome assembly GCA_013398125.1 of Aegotheles bennettii. NCBI lineage: Eukaryota > Metazoa > Chordata > Aves > Caprimulgiformes > Aegothelidae > Aegotheles > Aegotheles bennettii. Next base: position 75,838 of record VZRW01008609.1, on the reverse strand, counting down.
ATACCATATAGCTCTGTGGTACTGTTATAGATCAAAAATCACAAATTAACCTGCTAGTCTAGAGGATGAGACAAAAACTCAAATCTGTTTTAACCAACTACAGTACTTCCAACACAGAAAAACAGTAGAAGGTCTTAAGATCCTAGTCAGCTGAGTACAGGCAAACTCACTTGATTTCATTTCAAAGGGTTCAAAATCCAAGTAAGCAGCAAAATTATTTTTTATTCTGAATAGTGTTTACAGAAGTAAAGTACGAGGAAGCCGCACGGGTTGCAATGCTGAGAGGGAGATCAGAAAAAAAAAATAAAAATAATAATAGTATATTAAATAAACTGCTTGCAAGTTTCATTAATTGTAGTCTAGCTTTGAAGAAGAGGGAAACAGCAAGTGTCATAGGCTCTCAGTCAAGCTGTTTAGGTGGAGAACTCAAACCAGTTGCATTTTTTACTAAATATAATCATAAAACAGACCTATGAAGGCAACTGATGTCTAAAAGTAGTAAAAAGGCCAGTAAAGGAAAGGCAGGGAAATAACCTTACTTTCAGAGTTGTGTCGTAGTCACTGGAAGTAATAGTCCTGCTGTTTCAAGGACAGCATCACCTGGCCTCTCCTATAGTAGAAAGAAGCCTCCCAACAGATGGACCACAGTTTCAGCCTCAAGTGACATCTTTATCCTTTTTTTTTTTAAACTAATTTCTTCCTGGAATATAACAGTAATAATATAAAGCAGCAATTATCATGTTCTGGCACAGCTAGGATGCTCAATACACTTTAAACCCAAACCAAGTAAAAAGAACAAAAGAGATTGAATTATTTCCTTTAATGTAAGTGATATTTTCTGTGGATCAAATGCATGGCTAGCGGCATTTCTAACATCAACTTTTCATGACTTAGAAAACTATAAGGAAGGCCTCTATGGGACAAAACTGAAAATCCTGATGGACATACTTCAGTATGGAGCAGCTGAAACATGGAATCAAACCATTACTTAGCATTCATGGAGAGGATGTATGAAACAAAGCAAGTCCTTTCTCACCAAAAGCATACCTGAGCAGAGGCAGCCAATCTGACCAGACCACAGGCTGTGCCAATAGAAATAATAAATACATATCCCCTTGGACAGGATGAGAAGTCGTGTTCTCCCTCCTGTCACATGCCAGCATGACTTTGATAAGCAAATAGTGGGTATACATCTTATCAGGGGCTGCAACAAAGAGCATTTGGTTTTGCCTTTCCGTCTGATCACATTCTACAAAGTCTACCATAATGGATTCTCAGGCTAGAAGTCATTAATGAATGTAGTTACAATCACCCTCTTTTTATGACTCGATTGGACAGTATGTAAAAGGGTAGGGCCCTTAAACATTCCTCTTGCACGGTATAGGAAAAGTAAAGAATCCAGCTGATGAAATCCTAAACATCTCATGGAAATGCAATTCCTCTCCCATCTTAGCAACACCAATTCTCCTCAATAGTGCCACAAACAACATCTACCTTTGCTTTTTTACTTCACTTACAACCACAGAAATACCAACAAGACTGCAGGGCTGGTCTTCTAACTAGCTAATTGCTTATACCTCCCCAAAGCAAATTTGAACAACATGGTAGCTTGTCTGGCAGTTCTGCTGCTCCTCTCACTGATGCTGCCCAGAGAGGGCAATAAGGATGGAGAAAAAACATTGTGCAGGAAAAGCTGCAAAGAAATACCTTGTCAGTTTCCCTTGCAAATAAAAAGTAGCTATGCAAGGGTATACCTGCTTTGTACAGCATACAGAAAGAAACCAAAATATTTTAGAAAGGATACCTGCTGCAGAGTAGCAGGAGCAAAGATTCACATCAACTTCAGTGAAGCAGGCTAAGATCATTGGTGAAAAAGGTAAACATACTTCTTAGGAAAAGCAAAAACAAACAAACAAACAAACTTGATAACATGACTGAAACGAAGGTGAAGATAAACAACACTTCCTATCAGTGCAATACACCTACAACAGAGGGAAACAGTAGCAAAGCAGGGAAGCCACATTGATACCATGCCCACAGCAAAGTCTGGCCCTGAGAATACATTTGCCATGTACCACAGTCAAAATAAGTGTCATCTGTGCTGTGTGATGCTGCCAGGGATACTGACAGTCTCAGCAAGTTTCTGGATTTGATGCATCAGGCATTGAGTTGCCATTGACCCACATGGAAAGGACAAATCTGAAAGGAGGGATTATGATTGGCACAGGCGACTTGGATTAAATCTGTATGATGGCAAAAATCAGGCTCAGATATTTTGCTTATATTTCCTCTCCCTTCCTCCCAGCTCCCGGAGCTCTCATGATTAAAGAACGGAGAACAATTTCAGATCTCACACAGAGTCAGCATGGCATGGGACAGGGAGTATGAGCTAAAGTAATTTTATGGATATGTGCTTCCAAATGAAATCAGAATTTCCCTAGCCCTGCAACCCTTCTGCTCCCAAGGCTTTCTCAACTTCTGGGGGCTATTGGTAGTTACATAAGGACTTATTTTAAGGAATAACTGGAAAATTGCTGTAATCTGACTCTCATAAACAACAAGTCACAGCCTAAAGTGGGACACTGCACTGCTGAACACCCATGCAGTCTGGAAGCACAGAGGCCCTGCAGCTGGGGCTGGAGTCACCAGGGGGATTTTGCAGTCCCCTTATCTCCCATGCAGTCAGGTCCTGGGAACAGAAAACATGCAGTTGTGCTTAAACTGGAGATTTAATATGGAAGGACTGCAGTTACATGAAAACTCTGTAGAGGGATCTTCCCTGCCACCTCCCCCAAGAAATTAGTGTTTATTTTTCCCAGGTCATACTAGCAGAGCAGTTTGGTTATCAGTTGCACAGACATTTGGGGGACTTACCAGGTTATAAAATACTGAAGTGAGATGATTATTCAGCAAGTGCCTTCTCCAGTCAACACAGTCACCATCTATGGCTTACCAGCCAGAAACTTCGAGTCATGAAAACACGGGCTGTTGTCTAGTGAGCCACATATGCTCATCTCCAGCCCACCAAAATATCTACCACAGCAGAGCTTAAGTGCAACACTGGTGCACCCTAACTTTCAGTGAGGCATACGAGTCAGAGACTGTTATATTGTGTTCATCATGTGGAGGTGATTCTCCCCCTCTACTTCACTCTCGTGATACCCCACCTGGAGTACTGTGTCCAGTTCTGGAGCCCTCAGCCTAAGGAGGACACAGAGCTGTTGCAGTGAGTCCAGAGGAGGGCCACAAAGATGATCAGACAGCTGGAGCACCTTTCCTACGAAGACAGGCTGAGAGAGTTGGGGTTGTTCAAGCCTGGAGAAGAGAAGGCTCTGGGGAGACCTTATAGCAGCCTTCCAGTACCTCAAGGGGTCTACAGGAAAACTGGAGAGGGACTTTTTACAAGGGCATGGAGTGACAGAACAAGGGGCAATGGTTTTATACTGAAAGAGGATAGGTTTAGATTGGATATTAGGAAGAAATTTTTTCCTGTGAGGGTGATGAGACACTGGAACAGGTTTCCAAGAGAAGTTGTAACTGCCCCCTCCCTGTCAGTGTTCAAGGCCAGGTTAGATGGGGTTTTGAGCAACCTGGTCTAGTGGGAGGTGTCCTTTCCCATGGCAAGGGGGTTGGACCTAGATGATCTTTAAGGTCCCTCCCAATCCAAACCATTCTATGACTCTATGAATTATCTTGATGCTTATACGATGCAAGCTCTTTCATAAATTGTTCACTTAGGGGTTTTGGCAATGGTTTTGTGTTATAAGGCTTCTTTTTATATCCCCTGCTGCCTCTTTCAGGCCCAATCCACCCATTCTTTGCAACTATTAATAAAGTATCTCTTCCTCCAGCTGTGAGAGCAGGCTTTGCAGCCTGTTTTTAAGCTATTGTTGCACTTTTAACAATTAAGACTTCACAGCTTACACTTAATTATTTTCTCCCTTGACTCCAAAATGCATTTTTAAAGGAGCTATATCAGCTGACATCTAGTCTTAAAAATAGGCTTTCAAAAAGCTAAAACCTATAGAAATGCTTCCGGGACTTTTTTTTTTAACTCAACTTCAGTATTTCTTTTACATTAACTTTCTTCTGCAACCCAAACAGTACTGCTCTGTAGTAGCAAAAAAGATTTTGAGGAAAAAGCTAACTCTAAACCAACTATCCTGACAGCACTCATGCTCATGATGTTCTTTTTAAAAGACTGTCCTCTTGCTGCCCCTGTAGTAGCTAGATTCACCCACACAATGGACAGAAAGATGGAATACCTAGGTTATATATACATTATAATATATATTCTGTAGCTATTACATCTATTACCCATATGATACAGTCAACACTGATCTCACCACCATCTTAACAGGAGACCACATCTTAATCTGAGATAAAGCCCTAGAGCAATTAGAACATTACAGAAGAAAAGTGCAGAGTCAGGGTGCTGTCACACTGTGCAGCTTTGCTTCCTTTAGCCTGCACCACAGCAGGATATGCATTCCAGGTTCCAGCACAGCAGTACCAAAATCTGCTGCCTCAACTCAGCAAACCAAAGATCAGACACTGAAATGATGAGTGAACAAGGATTTTGATTGCATCCTTATTTTCTTCTTTCATTTTTCCATGCCATATTGACACACCACACAGAAAACAGTTTTAGAATATGTATGCTCTGCACTCCTTTCAAGGGACCCTAGTCTAAAATTTCTCAAGTTTGGACCCTTAAAAAATTGAGGCACTGAAAATAAACAACCACTGAAAATCTTGGCCTATATCCCAGTAGGGAGTGAATCTAGTCACGTACAAAACAACCTTCAAACTACACAAAAAATAAGTATTAGAACACAACAGGCAATATGGAAAAAAAAAAAACAAAAACAAAACAAAACCTCAATATGATGCAGCAACTAAGATCATGTAGTTCTCACTTGTATATCTAATTGATAGTGTAATTGATCACTACTTGGTTTGTTAGTCCCCATCGTGAACCAGAGCCCCATTGACTTTCTGTCCATTGAAAAGCAACCCAAAACAGTTCCTAGGCCATCGAGTTTAAAATATGTAACTAAGACCCAATACTCTGTCATGTTTTACCTGTGCCGTTTCCTCTTCTTTATGGAATGCCTGAAGTTAAGAAGTCCCAGATTTCTTTTATTGACTGCTGCCATTTCTTTTTTCAGTTCACTTCATCTTCCAGAGGAGTCGTTACCTCTGTAGTTCTGGTGTCATTTTTAATTTAATGAGAATGTAAAGCTAGACAAAAGTTATATACTTGACTAGTATTCCTCTTCTTTTCTTTAAGCATACTCATTCACAAAATCAAAAAGCATGGCCAGAAGTAACAGGAAACACCAGTTCTTGAACAATAAAACCACTGAAAGAAAGAGGTTTACAAGCCAGCTCTGGTCCACACACCACAATGTAAAAGCTGTTAGATTAATTTATTTTCATTGTCTAGTATGGAAAAAGGAAGGAGAGAAAGAAACAGAAAGAAAAAAAAATCCTTGTGCATCATTATCATAATTAGAGCTGAAAAAAAGATGGGAATTTAATCCTATAAAATACTTTGGTATTCAACTTTCTTTTTCGTAAACTGGGATGAATAAGTAAATATTTATTTTTTCTTTTTTAAAAAAGAGTTTCCAATAAGAAATAAAACTTTGGGGGTTTGGGAAAAGAAATTCCAATTTTTAGTATTCATGAATTGGAAAATTTTGTTTCAATTTGCTGGACTATTTTCCAATTGCATTTCTCATGAGAGCTACAGGAGTGACCGTTTGCATTCCTTATCCTCTTCTATGGGATAATGACTGCCATAATGTACCAGACTGCTCAAAAACAACTAGGATTCTGCTGCTTTGTTGCAAATACCAGTTGGCAAGCAAGCTCACTCCAGCAAAGAGACCGGGAGCAGTAGGCACACAAACTATAAATCGAGTAAAGAAATACACCACAAAAGGGAAATGCAGAATTTACTCTAAACTAAGTAGTCTCAAAATGGAAGGCTCCATTTTCTTTTCTGAAAAAAAAATAAAATAGCACAAAGTTAAAAAAAATGTTATTTTTTTTCTCATAAAGTGAAATTTTTCAGAAGTTGCATTATAATATCATCATGATGGCAGATTCCTGCCCTGTCCAGATTTGAATCCCTGGTGTTTCATATTCCCTAAAAGATAATTTTGTTATCAAAATCACCTTTGAATATGAGGCAAAAAGCAGATTAGGGCACAAGTTGTAGAGAAGCTTTAGTAGTATTTTCTTCAGGTCTAATCAGGAAACTCTCTATGTTAGAGGAGAATACAAAGCTTAGACTTCTGAACACGTAGCTATCACAATGCTATTACAATACAGGGAAGCAGGTCAGTTTGTTAGTTAATATATAGAGCTGGCCAACAGATCTTCTAACTTCTTTCCAAGCTCTGCCACTGATGCATTGTAGCTTTGCAAAAGTCACTTTGGCTAAATTTGAAAAGTCTAACAGGACATCTATTTTCTTCCAGAAGATGTGCAAGACATAACTCATGTCTGTATAATACTACAGAGATCCAGAGTCAGAAACTGACTAGGGAAATGGGAAGTGGGAACAAATATAAGAAATGCACATACGGCGCTGTTCAGTAACCTTCTGTTTGGTTAAATAGCATGCCCTTCCTCCTGTAGCTGTATTGAGTGGTTCATGCTGCACGCCATAGGAGTTCTATCACATCGGAATTACTTTTCTCCAGCATGATTTAACATTATTTTACTTGTAATGCAATGTTTTTAAATAGAAAGATAAACTCATGAGAGAAACTTTCAAAATAAAAATTCCTCTTGGGTTTCCTCATGTATTTTCTTCATACAGACCAGACTGCTGTGCTCCCCCACTTAGCACAGAAACTGAAGAGAAGGATGTGAGATGAGACAGCTTACAGTCTTGAAGTGCCCACAGTTGTCTCAACCCTCCTGCCTAGGCTCAGGAAAGCTTTATTGCATACTAGGATGTAACTGTTGCTTGAATCTGGGCAGGAGACAAACTTCACAAGCCCAAACCACAGACGGCATGCTTGCCTTCACTGTACAATTCACCAGGGGTTGAAATCTGGGAGATACCGTTTGGAAGTGGCCATGATGTCACTTCTGAAGCACAAGCTGTGTTGTCCACAGGCAAAAGGCAGGAAGGGTCTCTGGGTGCCAGCGTACAAAAGGAGGCTGTATGCATGAGAGCTCTTATCACTGGCAGACTCTAGGACTTGCAAAGTTAGAGCAATGAAGCCCAAAATACATATATATGCAGAACGAGCCACAAACATTCCGCCCTGATGAAAGCACAATGAGGAAAATCTTTCCGACAGATTCACAGCTGGTTTCAATCTACAGCCTAAGCATATCTAATGGGCTGCCTTTATCAGAGAAGCTCTCATAGGGTTCTGGCTGCTACTGAGGGCAGTTTGCCACCGTGCAGACCCCTCAACAAAAGTCAGAGAGGACACTGTGTACTCCCTACACGAACTGAGGCATGGGGTAATAGAGACCATCTGCTACAAATTCTGGCCCTACTTGCACCTTTAGTAATCCATTTCAGCTCCTAAAATCTTACTGCAGTTAATTAGCTGTCCTATTAAAGTATCAGAAAAATGCAAGATGCGCCTCTAAAGAATCTTATTTCTTCTTACATGACTCTTAGAGATAAATTAAAGTTCTACTCATGTGAATACAGAAAGTAACACTCCTGGGTGAAACTCTGGCTTCTCTAGAGACAGAGTAATTCTTCTGTTAGGAGAGGTTAAGAGAAGCAACAGTATTCAGTAAAAGCGGGACCTTTACCTTCTTTTACAGCACATACTACTTACTAAAAGAGAAAAAGTTCAAACCCCCGCATCCATTTATGAAAATTTGCACAATAGGGACTTGCTGAGGAGTTATTGTGTGCGTGTCATGTAGTAAGTAAAAAGTACTTCAAATACACGACTTTATTTTCCCTCCAGTGGTTTACAGATTTATCCTGGGACAATAGAAGTTTACAGGGAAGGGGGAGATGTCTGTGATTAAGGCGGCTTTCAGCTCTTCTTCCTACAGATACCCCGTGGATATTGCTGTATTCTCCAGAATCTAAGCTTCCACTTAAAAAACAATGAAGTTTCTAGCCCATCTGGGTTTGCGGAAGCAGAATGTAAACAGATGTACTGTTGTCTTATTTTAGAAGCTATAGCAAGCCAGACTGAAACAATAGCACTAAGAAATGTCAACTGCTCCCATTCATCTCAGTGGGGTGGGGTGTTAACTTTGAAGCCTAATTGTGACCACTTTAAAGCCAACCTTTTAACCATTTCACTGCTATTGCCACACCAGAAACTCCAAAGTAATGAACTTACCCAGCCTCTGTATTTGTATGCATTACTCTGAGATCTTCCATTCACTTGAAAAGGACACTGCATTACAATCGAGCTAGTTTGAATATTCTTTCACTTAAGAAGTTAGCTAAATTGTTTGCTACTGTCTTTCAAAATTAGGGTCAAAAGAAAGTCAAGGGTGAAAGGTTAGCTTCATTTTTGATGCTCTCAAAAGTGCAACACGTGGGATTTCATGCTTTTTGCTTTGATCAGGGTGCTCACAGCTACATACAAAACTGAAAATAATTACTATTCAAATAACACAGCACCATCAATTAGGAGTAAAAAAAGAAATCCTACTGACATGGTAACACATAATGGCATGGCAACAATAAAAAAGGGGAAAGAGCATGGAAAAGGGTGTTCAATTTTCAAGAACTTATGACTGCCTTTACCTTAAATCTAAGGTGCTTGGGGCCTGGTTCTGAGCATATGGAGAAGTTGTCCATCTAAAGACGTTTTACAGCCCATTTCCAAGAAGTTGGTACATCATTCATCAGTAGTCACTCTGAAGTCAACATGTGAATTTTCCTCTGGGATCAACAGTTGAAGACTACCAGTTCTTGGCATGTGTTTTTGTAAACATGACTTCAGATACTGTGGGAATTCATGCTGAAAACTACTATGGCAAGCTACTCTAACATGTATCTGTGCATTCAGAAGCCCACCAGCATGCAGCTGGACTCTGGGTCCCAGAGGCTGTGCTGCTGCAGGGCGCAATGGAGATACCTCCACTGGGCCCGTTTGATGAGGCTGTTTGCAGCCCACCTGCCAGCCCTTTGCTCAGCCAGCCCTCCTGACCATCTCCACTGCAGGACTTTTCTTCAGTCTCTGCCCTTGTGTCTGCTCCAGGTCATGGGGGCACAGGAGCGCTGCAAAACATATGCACTATGTTAGTAACTCTTCCCAGCTCCCATTTCTACAGTTACATCTGCACTGATGATCCAGCCACAAGCCTTTTCACTTGTCATTTTCTTCCTAACATCACACATATTAGGCTGAGCAGTCAACACTAACACCACCACAACACTACTCTGGCCATCATTAGTACATCCACATTAGGTACCTTAGCTAGGTAATACTGACATGTCTCAACGTACCCTCAATGCAGCCACAGCCACCAGCTCAATGTGAGTGAAACAGGAAGTGGAGTATTGTCCAAGTCAGCTACATGGCAGAGCTAAGGGAATGGTATCACCCAGGAAAAGGCCTTGAGCAAGCAGCTGAGACAGGAGTAACACCTCTAGCTCATAGAGCAGCAACTGGAGGAAAGCGAGGTGGAAGGATCTACATAACCCAAGGTACATTTACGCAGGATAACTTCTTGAGCACACATTCTCATTCCTGAATAAAACTGTCTTCACTTGGTAAGGTCTTGAACTGGTATAAGAGTGCCTACATGTGGTAAGGAATAGGGCTATTTTGGTAGAAGGGGGAAACTTTCCTCTCTACACAATGCCTAGGTGTTTGTGGAAACAAAGCCCTAATTCATGCAGTTCAGGTTCTTTCGCCTGCTGCAACAGACAATACTCTGACATTGTTATCAGCACGTTATGAATGCACAATCCTTCCACGTGTAACTTCCACTGTAAGCTGGGCATTAGGGTGTTTGGAGCTTACTTTAATAAAAACACCAAATCCAAAAACTTCTGTTGCCAAGTATCAGTGTTTCCTAAATGTTGATCTTTAAACCACAACAGAATATTTGTGAAATGCTCATGATAGAAATCTGAAAATAAAACTCTGTTTTCACTTAAAAGCCTGCAAATGCTAACTTCACATGCGAAAGACCTGGTATGGAAAGACAGAGAGACACCTTCATTTCCTATTGACTTCAATCAGCTGCAGCAGGGTGATGTGCAGAGATGCTGAGTAAGATCACATATTATTTCACAGAAGCGTTTGAGTTCTGTTGAACACGTTTTCTGCAGATGCTTAGAGGTACAGAAGAAAAGCAGCTGAAAACAGACTTGGTAAGTTTACAGTTTTACTTTATCACTGTATTAAATTCCCATTCAGCATTGGTAAGACACCACACACTTCTTATAGAAAGAATAAACAGCCTCATAAAAACGAGACTCGTCACTCTTTGCTTTGCCTTGCATGTCTCTTCTTTTCAACTGCTAACCAGGAAAACAACCCCCTGACAGCTGGATGTGCAGAAGCCTGTGCCGGCGGTGTCCCAGTCCAGAGAGACACTGCGGGCTGGAATGCTGACACTGGCAGGGCTGCCACCGCGTTTACTTAACACTCATTTCTCTCAGTCTGCTTCAGACCAGAAATGCAGGCAATGAAAACCCATTCAACCTTTGAGAACCTCGGGCCACAGTGGTTAGCAGATCGGGGTCTTTGCAGGTACATGAAAGAGGCTTTCAGAAGACGTTCCCATTCAAGGGAGGTAGAAAGAGAGCCCCCAGCTGTCTCTGGTTACCTTTTATTGGCATGAAAAGGGGCAAAGTTTCAAGACAAATGAAAAACAAGCTTTCTAAGATTCACTGTTCAACCTCAAAACAAAAGCTCAGCAAATTTAAGCTAAAGGAGCTTAGTTTCATTTCTTTCAGTTTAGGAATTTATTATAGTGAAGAGAATGAAAAAGCTGTGTCAAGTAGTGGATTAAACATAACCCTGAAACAGAAGTAGAGTGGAAAAAATATACATTATTAATTCAGCAAGTTTCTCAGGCAAATAAATAGCAATTGGCAAACACATGAGAAAGTGTACCATATTATGAATGAGGTGGGAGCCCTAGAGACAGAGGATATAAAGAAGGCAGAGGTGCTGAATGCCTTCTTTGCCTCTGTCTTTACTCCTGCAGGCTTTTCCCAGGAGCCCCTGATCCCTACAGCCCCGGAAGAAGTCAGGACAAAGGAGGAGATTGCCTTGGTAGATGAGGATTGGGTTAGGGATCAGTTGAGCAATCTGGACATCCATAAATCAATGGGTCCGGATGGAATGCACCCAAGGGTGCTGAGGGAGCTGGCAGAGGTCATTGCTAAGCCACTCTCCATCATCTTTGGTAAGTCATGGGCAACAGGAGAGGTGCCTGAGGACTGGAGGATAGCAAATGTCACTCCAGTCTACAAGAAGGGCAAGAAGGAGGACCCGGGTAACTATAGACCGGTCAGCCTCACCTCCATCCCTGGAAAGGTGATGGAACAACTTGTTCTTGGCACTATCTCTAGGCA
>VZRW01008609.1:50867-63477 GCA_013398125.1 Aegotheles bennettii | reverse complement strand
GGAACATCTCCCTTATGAGGAAAGGCTGAGGAAGCTGGGTCTCTTTAGCTTGGAGAAAAGGAGACTGAGGGGTGACCTCATCCATGTTTACAAATACGTAAAGGGTGAAGGTCAGGATGATGGAGCCAAGCTTTTTGCAGTGACGTCCAATGATAGGACAAGGCGCAATGGATGCAAACTGGAGCATAGGAGGTTCCATGTGAATATCAGGAAGAACTTTTTCACTGTGAGAGTGACGGAGCACTGGAACAGGCTGCCCAGAGAGGTTGTGGAGTCTCCTTCACTGGAGACATTCAAAACCCACCTGGATGCGTTCCTGTGTGATGTACTCTAGGTGACCCTGCTCTGGCAGGGGGGTTGGACTAGATGATCCTTCGAGGTCCCTTCCAACCCTAGAATTCTGTGATTCTGTGATTCTGTGATTAGTAGGTATCCAAGGATCTTTGGTGAAAACATTTACATCGTGATGATGGTTGGACAAAACAGCTGCCACAAAGTATTATTAAGTAGAGGGTATGATCTGTAAACACTCACCACCCAAATTAAAACAAGGTCTACTGAGATGGTGGAGAGATGCCTCATTTCAGGAGGCAGGCGTGATGACTGTGGACAGCCCGGTGCTGCCTTCCCAAGGAAGCCAGTCCAGGGCAGGGTGAGGGCATGAGAGTAGCACTGGCAGGAGTGTCACTCCCTGGAAAACCACCGGCCAGCAGACACTCCTGTCCCTCTGAGCCACGGGTGCACAAAGCCCACGAAATCCTGCAGTGTCCCAAACTTTTTACAAACCTGAATGAAACCTTAATTTGAAAGCCTCACATGATATGGTAGACTCACCCCCAGGTGTAGCGGACACCCAGATTCTAAGTTCACTCCATGCAGTGCCTTGGGAGAGAAAATGGATGGGACAAAGCTTCCCCACAAGTATTAGAAAACCCAGTGCCCCCCACGCAACCATGAGCAGTTCGTTTACCACCCAGCCATGCTGCATGGTGGAGCACAGTGTGGGGACCCAAGGATGGCTCCAGGCACCGGTTCTGCAGCCCATAGCACAGCACAGCACCTCACAGCAAGCACAACATGGTTCTGTATCAGGGTCAACATGCACATTCGCTTGTGTGGGTGAAGAGTTAAGTCTCAGCACAGCATCAAGTCTTCCACGTTCCTGCTTCACAGGATACATAGTACTGTGTTCCTGTTTTACAGGATCTTCTAAGGAAATGTGAGGTCTTCAGACACTGTGGGAGACGGGACCCCACAAATACAGATCAGAAATACAACAGTGAATTTAACAATTTAACAGATTATGTCTGTCAGGAAAACAAAATTAATAATGATAATACTTAATATTTACTTACTTCTCTAAAAAATCCTGTTGTTTTTCTGTAGAGGTGTACAGATATTACCTAATCAGTCACCTGAAGACACATGGCCAAAGCCTTGGCTTCTTGATGAACTGCAGAAGTCTTTTAAATTGTGACCACACTCCCTGAGGTTTATTGCATCGAATCTAGGCAACGCAAGTTTAGCTACACTTGTGTAAATACCTTGAGATAATTCAGAGCCCTTTAAATTTCAGTTTTAATTTCATGTCAGCATGTTGCTTAGAGGTAAGCTAGCCAGAAAGCAATCTGGTTGAAGCAATGATCTGGATCACTGCATGCTAGCTATCACCTTCATAGACAATGAGATATAGAAAACCAGGAAGAATTTACTTGGAAATTCATTTGGCAGTACTGTAGGATTTGCTGTAAGGAAAAATATCCAGGAGTTTATGTAATTCCTTAAATCTTTGAAGAGGTGAAATGGATAATTTAGAAAAAGTTCTTAGAAACACTTAAGAAGAAAAATATTTTACTCATTACAGTAACTTCTTTTTTTCTAGATCATTCTTTTAGTCTCTTAACATAGCTTCAAACAAACATGGCCTGCCAAATATTTTTATCAGACTACTTCTGATCTTTAATCTCTCTTATATTGATCTTATCTTAATAAATCATTTCACATTCTACATGAATCATTAGGAGCAAACTATAGCACTTGCAGGCAGGGCATACAGCAGTCATTTGGCATTACTGTAGGTGATATATAAAGGGAAAGAAACAATGGTCAAAATTTAGAGTTGATACCAGAATATTTTTAAATTGCTGGATAAGGCCTTGATTCCCATCATTTGTCAAGCAATGCTACTGAAGCTGACCTTAAAAGCTAACATTAAATGTTATGACAGAATATGATAAGGTGCATTCCTACAGAAACTTTACTCAAGTCAACAGAAGTCATCACACTGACGTGAATAGGATTTAGTTGAATCCTTGTGTTCAGTGGTGTAACATGTGCACTAAGTGGAGAGAAAAAGTCAGAAGCAACATGATTTTAATCTCATAGGCTCAAAGGCTGAATTTATTCTTTTATCTCAGATCTTCTTGCAAGACACACGATACATTTGGGACACTACAATAAATAGAGGTAAATAGATCAGTATTAGTCTTACTTTCCTAAAAAGAGCACTTACTGGCACCATCCTTTCATCTCTTCTCAGATTTTATGTTGGTGGCAAATCATGCAGGTGGTAGGATAAATACTATACCAGGCATCTGCTAAGAAAAATGCAGTTGTATTCTGCTATTAAAACAGCACTCTTTCTTGTGTTTTTGGTGGCATTCACCCTCCTATGTAACATTCTGCTTTCCTGGTGTCCAAATACATATGTCCCAAACAATAATCAGCCCTTTTCTCATCCAGGTAGCCCTCTCCCACCTGCTTCCTCGCTTGCAGAGTTCTTTTAGCACTTATTTGGACAAGTTACTATTTTAACTATTATGGGTAAATGTATGCTAGCTCCTTGTAGAGGATGGACACTGCCTGCACCTGAGCTCCCGCCCACATAAACAACATTGGCAGACTGTTTAGGAAAGTCCTCCGGGTTCACATTTCTGTTACTGGGCCAAGTTCAGTTCTGTCATGTGCTACTTGACTTCTCCTGTTTTCTCCTTGATCCCATGCCCTTTCCTTCTCCTCTCACACCCCCTCCTCCACCCCAAGCAGAAAAAAGGAGCTGGTCCCACTGGAAAAAATAAGAGCCTAACCAGAGGCTGCTATGAGTCTGGTCACACAGTAGCACAATAGTCCTGCCAATTAACTTGGAAGTCCTAATCAATTCTGGGGGAAGTCTACTGCTTACTTAACACATTGGCTCAGCAGAGAACTAGCAGTCTTTGAAAGGATCTAGCTTCATTCAAAATGAAATATTTTTTTGCCCATTTAAACACATAAACAGCTGCACCCCTGTTTTAACATCCTTGCTAGCCAGGGCAGGAGAATAAACAGAAAGCTTTCCACTGTCGGCCTTCAATGAAGAAAATAAAAGTGACTTAGGAAAAAACAACCAAGAAATTTAGCACTAATTGTGATTAGAAAACACTAAAGAATTTGAAAGCTTTGCTTCAGATATCTCACCATTCATTACTGGTTGCACAGGGAACCCACATAAGGAGCTTGCTAGGGAGGCTTTATAATCTGATTCCCAAGGAACTGTAATAGAAGACCAAGAAAAAGGTTTCAAATAATGAAATAAAACAAGTTATTATCAGTATCATTGCATGGACATTGAGCAAAAGTGTTTACACACCATGAGATAGTGGGTATTTAGGAGTGTTCTGGTAAATATTTTACTGACTCATTTCTTAAGGGTGTTTTTGTTAGAAGGAGCTCTTGAGAAGGAGACACTAGGCATATTTTAGAAGATCTTGCAAAGGTAGTTGCAACAGAGGTACAGAAACAGATTAATGAAGAAGATTAATGAAACTTTAGATACTATCAATTGTTTATCCGAATGTCTGCGTTTTCTTTTGTTTCAGAAATTAGGCTTATATGCAGTATCTGTCAAGCCAGACAACCATAAAACTCTCTCACTGTATCTTGACAACTCCTCCTCTTTTCCTGTAGTTGAATGCTAGCTGTGCATGAACAGAAAACTATTACTATGTTCTTACATATCTTGGGAAAAAGTGTCTCTTATTTTGGGGAAATCCTTTTCTTACCTGGAAACATTGACACAGCATCACTAAAATCCAGTACGAACACACTACTGACACTTCATGCTGCTGCCACTGTCTCAAAGAAGAGGCTGAAACTAACTTTGTATACAACCCTAACTCCTGTGAAGTAAACTTCTATGTGTCTGGGTTACACAAAAAATTCCCTTCCCATCGCTGAGAAATAATTCCCTACCAATTGCACAGTGCACAAAACCAGAAAAAAACATTTTGGAAGAGGAAGCAATAGTTACAGCATAACTATTCTATGCTGCACAGAAAGAAGGCATAATTAAACTTGTTCAAAGCACCTAGGTTGAACACCTTATTCTTATCATTTATGCTAACAGACCTCAGCCAATTGACCTTTATTTGGATAAGTAACTTTGATGACCTCCAGGTCATTAAAGCATTTCCCCCTTCTATCTATCATTATGCAGATCAAGGACTGCAAATTTTGTTAAGTCCTTGGGAAGGGGTTTTCCTCAAAAGTTTTAAAAAAGTCAAAGTATTTAACTTTCAAAGAAGGTGCAGTGAACTTGCATGAGAGACTTTGCCTTCTTTCAACTGTTGTGGATTTTTTTTCCTGCAAGGTGACACTAGCAGGATCAGTTTCGGAAAAAAACAAAAAACAAACAAACAAACAAAAATGTTGTGAATACATAATATAAAGTAGGTAGCAAAGAGGAACACAGGAGATTCAGCTGCACACAAGATTCTGCACCACTTTACAGACTTTGCTATGTTACAACTAGCAACTAGCGATGGAGGCCTGTATGGTTTCTATTTATGGTTGTCCAAAACCACATGGAAGATAAAAAGACACAGCTGTGAGGTACCGTGGGATGGGGTCTCAGAAAAACAACTCCACTTTCATATCTCAGTTGGGTCATGCTTACACAACAGAAACAAATGGTTGGTAATTGAATCAGCTGAACTGGACTTGTATAAACAGGACCTGCTGAAGTTTAAGTTTTGTCCTACAATTTCCAATATTCATCTGCAGCTTTTTCTAAGAATTTTGTATTCCTGGGAATTATGAATCTTTCATGAGGCCTCTGATGAACTGTGAGCACATAATGTGAAATTAAGTGATTGAAATTAATTCCTGTGTCCAGTCTGGCACTCAACTAGCTTAGCTTCAAATGTTGAATTGCCTATTAAATGTGCTAAAGGTAAGCTACACTAAACACTAATTAAACTATTTGTAAATTGTTCTAAGATGTTTTAATACGTTTATATGCTTTGTTCACAGATGTTTCCAGGATTTTAAGTAGTTTAATTTAATATCCCCAGTAAAGACTAAGCCTAAAGGCAATACATGTTGATGTGATCAAAGTGTCTCCCTTCCTGAATGAATATAAAACTCAGCACAAAATAACTAACACAATGAATAAGTTCTGTGAAGTGATATAGCCCAACAAATCACAAACCCAGGAGAAGGCCTACAGGTAAAAGACCCAGCCATTCCTCTCAATATCATCCCACAGTTCTGACTAGAATTTTCAAAACTAAAAAAAAAAATAAAATCCCTGATCCCCCTTTTGCTCTAAATCAAACAAAAATGAGTCAGAATAAAAGGATGACATGATGCAGTCATACATCTATCATTAACACACCTACCAAACTTCCTAAGCAGAATCTCACTTCATATGAAGTCTCTGCTTTTTTCTTGTTCACAGAAGCATTATTAACAGAAGTGCTATGGATTGATTTTCTACACAGACCAGAAAGTAAATGTCAACTGCATTTCAGTATTTAAAGTAAGCAGTCTTGGTACCTATATTAATATAATCTAGTCTATATTCTAACAGGTTTCCCTGGAAAAAATATGCATATCTGAACTCCTGGGGATGAGGAAGAGGTGGGGGGTGGACAACTGTTGCAGACTTTGCCCTAAAGGTAAGAAGAGGAAGACTGAGGATGTATCCCAGAGGCTCTTCCATTTCCTGTCGCCACTGCAGGAAAGGACAAGAATTAAGACTGTTCCTGTCTGCTGCTGGCTTACTTTGTATATTCACTGGTGTTTCATTGCTTCAGCCTAGGGCTCAGTGAGAGCTTTCTCACCCAGGAGTCTGTATCAGTTATTAGCAGCAACACCACAGAGGGAAATCTGCAGCAGCAGTGCAGTTCTTTCAGCAGTGCAGGAGAGAAGCTACGGAAAAGAGTGAGGTGCTGGAAAATGTCAAGTCACCTGCCCATCCATAGCAAAAACATCTGTGTGTATGTGTGCATGTGTCTAAGTGACCATGTAATGGCCCATGTCTATGTTAGCAACCTTCCTTAGCCTGTAGAAGTGGGTGGCTGCCTGAAACCTACCTGTTGGGATGATCTCTGGGGTGCCCTGTCTCCAGGGAATGCTCTAACAGGTCACAGGCAGAGATGACCACTTCCCAGTGCATGGGAATATTCCCAGGTAGAGCTTAACTAATTACTGCTATTTACTCAATACTAATGTCTTTTTAAACTACGCAATCCCTTCCTCTTTCAGAGGCAGTCACAAGTAAACTAGCAATCCTCTGTTACTAACAAGTTGCAAGGATAGCTGCCCTCTCCGTTGAGCCCCAGAACAAGTTGCAGGTTTTGGGGGGTTCCTGAGAAGAAGGTACACCTCCACATCATCAAAATGGACAGATATCCTAGAATGGACTCCCTATATAGCATCTTACAATTTTATGTTATAGGCCTTTGTGATAACAATCCCTATAAATTTTCAAGCTCTAACACACACATGTGCATCACAAACAGTCTCTCACCAGCTAGATTTGCATTCATTGTTACACCTTAACCTGAAACCTCAGGTTTAAATAACTGCCAGCTGATATTATCAATGTTTGGCTTATGAGTCATTCAGCCAGCAGGATGGGCCAAGGAAGAAAACAGCACCTTTACAAACATGCCCTAATTTTTCTGCTGTCATAGGGAGTGGGAGAAGCAGGGAGAGGGCACAGGAAGGATTTGCAGCCTGAACCAAAATATATGTCCCATGCCAGGGATATTCGTATTGGCACATGTAATTTCATAAATCAGATCATGAAGAGAACAGCAGGAAAACAGCACTGGGACATTAGACCTAATGTTTCAGTATAGTTTCAAGTTTCAGCAAGAAACTTTCTGCTAGGTTGCTTCCTATTTAAATTTGCTCCTTCACATAAACCCTAGATATTTTTTTTTATTTTTTCCTCAATGAGGCTCCAGAAATTTGAAAAGAGGGAAGGGAGAGGGACATGACTGCTCTGGATTGGGCTTTACACAAAGTCAGGTCATTTAAAGAGGAACTGTCAGCTCTCACACACACATGTACTAAGGACAGTTCTGCTAAAATCAGCAGAGCAACCCACTTACAGAGAAGCACAGAACTGAGTTGCACTCGTGACTCTTTTTCTTCTTAGCAGAATTCTGCACCGTCCAGGAGCCCAGTGGACTCAGCCTTGCCAGGTGCTGAGCACCCTGGCCAGCCACTGGCTCCAACAGAAGCAGCAGAGACTTAGCAGCAGAGAGCAAGACACAGTTGCCAGCCTCACTCAGATTGCACAGATACGCAATACTCCCAGACTGGAATCATCTGGGATGCATTAGGCTGGGAAATCTCACGTCTCTGCTAGCATACCTGTTTTTCACTCAAGGCAAGTATCGTTGCAAGAAGAGTTATATGTCAGATCGCACTGATAAAATCGTCTGACAGAATATGAGTTGTTCAGTCTTATCTCAACACTAAAATTAAATATTTCTATGAAAATTACCCTCGACTTTTGTTGCACAAAGCAAATAAAAAACCATTTGTTTTGTTTATGCTGGTGGATTGCAGGTATCAGAATAAAACATAAGGAGGAGAGTAGAAAATTTTGCATTATGGCACTAGGTGATTCATTATGTTTTATCTGTTGCAAAATCATTTTCAAGGGTATCATATTGTCTGTAAACTATCATAGCTTCTAAACCTGATCACAGCTTCAACAGTAACAGACCCAAACCAGCATGCAAATACTGATTTCACGTCTTGTGTTCAGATCCTGCTAGCAATTGTTCACATACAAGCATATTTAAATTATGAGTGTTTTTCTTATCTGCCTCCTTTACTCAAACATATGGAACCTTACTCACACTTTTGTGGTGTCTGGTTAATGTTCAGGGTTTCAACCTGAGAACAGCAAGGTAACAGCATCTTTTACATATTTTCAGTACTTCCTTGCTTCAGCCAAATCAAAAACATAGGCAGCACTCAGACTTTTGCCATGGACAAAAAACAGCCCCAGAAAGTTGCCTGGGCTCCCTGTGTGGTCAGCAGGAGTAGGCAGGCCCTTCCCAGGGGCACTTATTTCCACCATCACCACCTCCACCCCCCCAAATTAAGACAGGTGGGATGAATTGCCCTCTGGACATGCTTATTTAGCCTCACTGACTGTAAACAGGGCTTAGGTGACCAGATGCATTGCTCAAGATAGGCAAGATTAATCTGTTACTGGAACTCAAGCCTCGGGGGGAAGGGGAAAAAAAAAATCACATTCAGTCAGAATGTGGGTGCCTTTTCCTTTAAAAGCAGTAGCCCTACCCTACTGATGTCCCAGGCTGGGATCATGTGGCCACTGGGAACTCTACAACAGCCCTGACTTCCAGCTATTTCTGGTGCAGGACTTGGTGTTGATTTTCGACCTTTTGGAGACCTCTTTGTGTAAGGTAACACTGCTCACTCACTCTCTCCCCAAAAAGCACAGGCGATTAAGCACAGCAGGAAAGTGAAAGCAATAGCAGCATTCCATCGGACAGGGAAGGAGTTAAAGATGTGAGGATCAGGAAAGCTGACTTTCTTAAGGAACTCCTACAGTTTCAGTCACTTATTAAAAAAGGTTTTATATTTCTGAGGTAAGGATCTGTACTTCCTCCCCGTTCTGAAGCTGTGCATTTCTCTGTCAGACTGTGATGAAAAGGGCCCTCCCTTGCTCATCACAAGCCAATGCTGAAGTCATCCTGTTATTCTTTTTCACCTTGCACACATGTTGAGGCTTCTCTGTGGAAGTCTTGCTGAGACACAGATCTCTTATTGTGTCTTGTTCCTCTTTGCTCATGAGGTCTTTTTTTTAATCCCAGATTTCTTTTGTGCATAGTTCAAGCAAGAATATTTCCGGGATTTCAATGAAGGGGGATACATACACATAGACAATGGTGTATGATCACCTATTAAAACCAGAAGACATTTCTATGAAGAGGGTATTGTAAAGAGCTCTAAGTAAAAGGTCTCACCTCTTGTTTGAAAACTCACATGCTGTGCCTAACTACAACTGATCAAAGCAGTAAGATAGGGAAAATGAGCCCCTTTTGCACCACAGCAGGGTTTGGTAGGCTGCTGCTTTTGGAAGGTGGATGTGGAACCAGCCACAGGGAGATTTGTCTGCAAGAGACTCCTCTCCTGCCTGCATCGCTAGAGAAATGCTGCAAAGGCTCAGCATAGCTCACAATACTTCTCCCTGCTGGAAGAGAGATATGCAGAGACTACCTCTGCTCTCTATCTTAGGTAATGTTCATCCCTGGGGGTGAATTTAAGGATTGGATTTATATGGACTATCTAGATTTTTTTACCTGTTGTTATGCATTCTAGCCTGACCTGTGAATGTCAAGGCACTGAAGGGCATACACGGCTGCAGAGGGACTCCAGCAGCCACCTCCCCTTGCCTGACCAAGTCACTTCCACGTACCCAGTCTGTCCTCCCAGTACAGAAAGACATGCCCATTCATAAATGGGCATCACCATCATTTGCCAGAGGAGGTAGAATTCATAGGCAACCTGAACTCTGTGCTGCAAAGACATGAAGAGCACTGCAGGTTTCAGACCACTCCCAAGATCAGTTCAGATATGATGCAGGTTGTAGCCACAGGCTTTCCTTGTGGGAAGGAGAGAAAATTGGATAGCTGTATGTTATTTATCTTTGGGGTGGTTAGAATGATGAGAATAAAGTGAAGCAAGATTAAGTATTAGGCTGTCTCTGAGAGATCTTTTCCACTTGTTAGGAAGTTTCCCACTGAGCTCCTGGGAGGTGCTGAGCCCCTGAGGACTCCATGCAGAGGCTGGAATTTGCAGCCACAAATGGTACTGTGTTTCTGTGCAAGGCCTGAGATATCAGGGAAGGTATCAGTGGAGCCTGTTGCTACTGATACTGTAAGCAGAAGACAGAAACTGTGGATCTTTTGTTTATCAGCCCTCCTCAGTGTACAGCCCCTTTGTGAATAATAAGCCACCTTTCTGCAGCTCTTGCATAGTGCAATGCAACATTTTCAGGTCAGCTCAGCTGAACTGAATCTGCAATCACCTTATATCAGTGCATTAAAACAGGGCTGATAAGAAAAATGTCGGTACAAGAAAATTCTGAGGAGCACAGTGAAAGAATAAGTTAAACCAGAGAGGACGTGTTCCTACTAACAAATGCAAGTTAGTTTTGGCTGGTCTTTGCATCTCAGATTTGCTACTCGCACTATGGGAATCATATTGCCTCATCACAGGGCTCATGTGAAGCTGTGCTTACTCATGCTCGCAAAGCACTTCAAGATCAGAGAGAGCAGGGTCTGTAAAACCATAAAGGATACTTCATTACCATTATTATTTGACCACAGCAATGGGGAAATATACTTTAAAAATACTTCAGTTCATTAGTTCATTACTATCTTTTAGTAGCTATAAGTTCAGGTGAGAACCTAAAAGTGAAAACCAGCAAGCTGCAAGGTAGCAGGTTCAGACTTCATATACCTCAATATAGGCCTATTTTATTTTTTTTTAAACTGTAGCTGGTGCTTACTTTTAATATTGTTTTTAATCCGAAGGTAACAAGTAGATGCAGAGGTAAAGCAAATGCAAATGAATTTGGGACTCACCCTAAAACATCTGTCTCCCAAAATGTTACCCTCTGGCCTACATCCCGAGTTGCTATCCTTCTCCCTGCAAAGGCTTTCGGGGTCTCATTAACACACCGGGCAAGTCTACACAGCAAAAGGCTGTTAGAGATCCTGAGGTAGCTTTGAGGAAACTGGCTTGTCTACATGGTACATTGCAATGCCACGCACGGATGCTAGCTTAAATCCCAGAGGCAATATAGCTGTGTCTGTATAGCAAAGCACCCACGCTAATTAGCCCTGCCCCTGAGGATGCTGCAGGAATTGAGCTAATTAGGTATGCTGAGAGGCACCCCTGTTAATTAGCTCAGGGAGAACACAACACCACTAACAGAGCTTCCGATCATGGTGTTAGCTCAGGGATCTCTACAGTCTACTTGGCTGTGTAACATAGCCGAGCCCACGGGCTCTTTTGAGCATCGTTCTAAGAACTTAAATATCTTCCTTCAATCCAGTCTCACCATATGACCCTTCTTTTGCAAGTATTCACAGGGGGTGAAAATAATTAAATAAACAGATTCAAAAGAATGAAGAAAAAAGCCAGTATAAACCTCACTACAATAATCTAGTAATATACGTGTTATTAAATTCAGCTACAGGTAGCAACATGCCTATGTGGAAGCACTGGATATGCCTA
This sequence comes from Aegotheles bennettii, assembly GCA_013398125.1. Classification (NCBI taxonomy): domain Eukaryota; kingdom Metazoa; phylum Chordata; class Aves; order Caprimulgiformes; family Aegothelidae; genus Aegotheles; species Aegotheles bennettii. The sequence continues at coordinate 51,924 of VZRW01008609.1, read as the reverse complement.
ACCCATCTTGATAAAAGGCATGCTTTGGCTAGTGGTGCATGTTTTGCAAGCAGTGTATCTCCAAAGGTACTGTTAACTCAAGCCAACTCAGCCATAAATACAGACTATGGTATATTAAGTTGTAATCATGCAAGATTTTCCATTACAAGTTCAGGGCTGAATGAAATCATTCAGACGCAGGCCCACACCTAGAAAGATGGAGCTCCTGGGAGAGTGGGTTTGTCCCCTTCCTTTTCCCCCAGTTTCACCACGTGTAAGAACAGGGCTGTTCTGGCTGGTCTTTCTGCCTCCTCTCTCCATCAGACTCCCGGCTCAACAAGCATCACTGTCCATGCCTTTGCACAGCATTCGTAAGACTCTCCCCACCGCTGCCACTATCTGGCTTGGCTGCCAATGCTAAGCAACATACGCAGTTATGGCTCTCAGTTCCATGAGTTGCTATACAACAGCACTGGGATAAATAACAGTCTGTCCCCATTATGAGACTATTGCTAAGGAGCACTTCCAAATGCCATTCCAACTACCATATTACAGGTATACATAAAAACACAAAGTTAATGCCTTCCAAAAAGAAAACGTGTATGCTTCTTGTCATTCCAGGAGGGGTTTTTTTATGGTTCTTGTTTTTGAAAAACAGATCACAGTGATCTCCAACTATCTTCCAGGTGTGTGCATAAGAGCACCCAGTTTCATAAGAGCACCATATGTTTCAGAAAAACATTTTGAAACGTAGGTAACTTTTGAATAGGAGCTAAGTCCTTAAGTCCTGACTTGAGTTCTCCATCACACTGCAAAAATGCACAGTGACATTTTAAATGAGCTTCGAGAGCTTATAATGTGGAGTTGCTGGAATATTTGAGACAACCAAAATTTTTAAGAAAGTGGATATTATGAAATGTTAAATACCAGAGAAGACAGAGATTTCTTTTGGAATTAATGTGGTTCCACTAGACATAATACTTAGGCTTCTGTTAAAGATGGCTACATTTTAGATGTATAAAAGCTAAAAAATTTCAGGCTCTTACCTTTTAGGTTCCCAAGAACTTATTATTTAAGA
>VZRW01008609.1:0-50839 GCA_013398125.1 Aegotheles bennettii | reverse complement strand
GAGGTATGTGTAATATATCTGAAAATCATACTTCAGTATTTAATCTCTACTTTGTATCTTTAAAAAAAATATCTTTAAAGTATGGTTTCTGTTTACATAGCTTTATGGTACTTGTCTAAATAATATAGTGTACTACAGCATTTACTAATGCAAACTGGGATATCTCACGCAACCTTGACTTTACAACAGAGGCTCTGGATGTATACCAGATGCACAAAACAGTCATTAACTTGATATGATATGAGAAAGGTGTTGAAGTGAATAACTTATATAGTAGTAATAGTGGTTCTGTCTATGGACATTTTATCTTGCTCTTGAACAGCAAAAAATACACTTTAACATGCCTTGTCTCCAGCCAAGTTTAGAGTGACCTAGAGACTTCTCAATTTCAGAGTTTGAAATCTGCCCCTCAGTTTATACTTGGCCACTGCTCAGACCAAAGCTGCAATACATCACACCATCTTACAAAGACCTAAAAAATAGAAGAGACTGAAATTCTAGGCAGAAGCATCTCCTGATTCTATTAAAGGCACTACTGTGTGCCAAAATAATGAAAATACCTCAATTCTGTTTCCAACTGTACAAATAGCTCAGATTTTCAACTTTACTGCCAAAGCTTGGCTAATACCCTTCAGTTTGTCCATCCAGTTTTACATCTACCAATAACTATTCTGTCCTCTTCTATCTAATCAAAACAAAACATGAAGCACAAAGGTTATCAACTTCCAAAACCTCTTGTGCATAGACAGACCCATAAGGTCTCTGTCAATGAACAACAGCTCATCATTCATTCTCATTATACCGGCACATAAATCTTCTGAGTGACCAGGGAAACAGGAAGCTTGCTACCCTCATAACATTCCTTGCGTGCCTGCTGAAGGCTTTGTGTCTATACATTGTTCACGATTCCCAGAGACACAGAGTTAAGAATAATTCAAGAGACCTAACAAGGAATAGGAGGGAATGACCTGCATATCAACTTTGTCAAAAGTCCTCAAAACTAATTGCTTGAGGTGGTTAGGAAAATAAGAGAAAAACTGTGATGGTTATCAGTCTTATTTCTCAAAGGCTGAATGGTCTTAGTACAGTTTTCACACCATCTAGAAATAAATAAATAAATAAATAAATTGTGGCTAACGCTATAGCTGAGGCTCATAGTTTTATTCAATTTGGAAACCCCTTAACAATTTTCTAATGGAGGTGCTACATGGACAACAGCTTCATATTTATTGAGTTACCCTGCACTGACCTCCTCCAACTGCCCACAGAAATAAGAGGCCCACTAGACAACTGGCTGACTGCCACTGAGCTACAGAGACATCTATGTGACAGAAAGCCCAATCAGGTGAGCAGCAGTGTGTCCAAGGTGCAAACATGGCATTTCCCAAAAACAGCATGCTCCAGATCTCACTTATGTGTCCATACAGACACAGTTCAATCTTTTTGTACAAAGGAAGAACTGCCATTTCATATAAAAAATAAACATCTGTCTGCCCTCCAAACTCCTAGAATTATAAATAGTTTGAGTGACAAATACTTCTGTCATAGTGTTCAGGATACCTTCAAAAGATATCCCTAGCACTGTATGTGAGTAACCATCGCCTGACAGTTCACCCTTAAAAATATATTCTGGATAAACTTCTTGGTTTGAACAAGGTATTTTGTGTCTGTGTCTAAAGGAAGAGAAGAAGCTGGAAGGTAGGTTGTGTTAGTCACTGGTACACTTTTCAGGGTGACTGGTATAGCTTGGTATCTGTGCTTTGACAGTAGTAAGAGCATTAAATTCCTAAATGTCGTGTCCTACGTTGCTCAACAGGTTTTATCACAGAAAACTGAGTAGTCTCAATGAATGAAGTCTTATATAGGATAATGTTTAAAAAAATTTAGACGTTATTTGCATAGATTGCATTAAGTTGCTTGTTTCCCACCCCTCCCAAGCATTTCTGTGCCTTAGAAATAAATTATAGTCAGAGAGTTATTAAAATAAAATTAAAAAAACAAAAAACAACAACAACAACAAAAACTGAAGTCAATCTCAAACCACCAGACAAAGCAAACAGTACTGTAGTCTATTTTCAGATCTCTTCAAAGTTATTCACATTCTAGTTGTCAAACAACCATGCATCTCCCAGCAATCTTTTTTCGTGAAATTCTGCTATGGTGTCTTCCACAGACACATTAAATTATTTCCTCTTCCATATGTCAAGGAAAAAATAACAAAAAACAAACCACCCTAAAGTCATATGTGTTTCTCTTTAAGAAAACGGGTCTCTCCACTTCAACTTAATAAGGAGAACAGTCCTCTGTTAATGTAGTCATGTTACAATTTCAATAGTATCCAGATTAGGAAAGTAGTAGTATTGGCAGCACTGTCATTGTCACCCAAAGTAGAAATATTCCTTCTAACCTTTTTTCAGTTCCAGCTTTCCTGGCACAGAGTTTCAACCTGTACAAAGCATATTCTTTGCTAAATTTGTAACTATGTTCAGAAGCACATGACTTCAGAGAAGCAGAAGGAAAGCTGTGCGAAATACTAACGTTTAAATGCTCTTTCAAAAATATTTACTGTCATTTTGATCCAACTGGAAGAAAAACGGAGATGAAAGGTTTGCAATAGCAGCCTGCCTCAGTAGGTAGAGCCTGAATATGGGATTTTGCCTGGTTTATTTAAAGTCTGAGCAGCTAGCAGCTGGAGTATGTCCCACATGCTAACACTCGGAATTCCCCAGGGAGAAGGTTTGTTTCAAATGTAACATCAGCCCTCCAAAGCTGGTCATCTTTCTGCTTTATTAACTTTACACACTCCATCATTGCCTCAAGTCTCAATGATAATGCACCTATTCTGGGCGATTCTGAATCTCCACGTCAGCTTCATATGAACTGTTTTTGATTTAGATGCAATCTATTAACAATACCTACTCGCACACACATACACAGACCGGCCAGATACTGAACAGACGAGGTCTTGCTGACTTACACTGCAGCTGTGACAACAACTGATGTCACCTCCTTTGCAGAAATTTCCACAAGCGTCTTCCAAAGGCCAAGTTAAACGAGATAGAGCTTATCAGTTTCTTTAAAGTGCTCTGGCTGAGACTAGTCCATGTGACCCCCTTCCCGGCCACGGGGGTGTGGTATGTCACAGCTCCCCTATCAGCTGGCACATGGCGGTGGGAGATATGAGACAGCAGAAAAGTAGTAGTAACAACATCACCCGGACCGCCAAAGGCAGAATGAACACGCTGAGTAACTTCAGCGTGTGCGCACTTTGCAAAAACAGGTGGAGGGTTTTCAGCCCTGACTTCTGCTTGCACATCCCACTCGGCACAGATGGGTGGTAATGTTGCCAGCTACGCAGTAGAAAGGCTATGGTTTGTTAGTGTCATATTAACGCCTTTAGCAGTGAGTTTCAATTCTATTTTTTTTGCTTCCCAAAGTTTTCCCCTCTTTTGAATATTCCATGGGTAAAAAAGAAATTACTAGCAGGGATATTCTTACAAAAGCAATTCCTTAAAATAAATTCACTGCCTCTCTTCTTGAATCAGAAATATTACAGAATTTCAAAAGATACCACCAAGTGTTTCAGGTATCCTTCACTGCCTTTAATTATGATTATACGATCCGTTGCAAAGACTTAATTTTTAAAGTTTTCACAATGATTAATTTCCTCAAAATATTAACTAGCCAATAACATATTAACAAAAGCATATATTTAAAAATTTGCAAAACACCTAATTAAATGTTTCATCTTTGCTAGGATAAAAAGGCATCTTACTTTCAGTAATTTAAAAACATAGCCATAGTAATGAACATCGCATTCAGACAGCTTGCAGTTTTCACCCCAGGGCTCTCCCAGTTTCCCTACATGGGCCTGTTAGCACAACGACAGCCTTAAACTCTTACCTCCAGCTACTGATCATGTTTAAGTTAACAGATGTTGGTAACGTACCTTTTTTCCTCACAAACGTACCCCTTCAATTCCTGAATTTATATGCATTTACCCCTGCTGTCACCATTCCACTGGGCTCCATTAATAATTTCCCCTCAGTAAACATTTCTGATTTGAAAAAGCTGCAAATACGTTTGGAAAGAGAGGAAGAGGGAGAGGGGGAGGGGGAGGAAAAAAAAAGTCTGTTGAGCAAAGACAGACACCTTTTTGCTTTTTTTTTACATTTCAGAATTTAGGGGATTGCCTTCCTCTTTGCAGCACAGCCATTTGCTTTTTGAAGTGCTGTACCACTGGACATATTGCATGAGTATATTCTCCTTTATTCTTTCTTCCCCCTTCAGGTTGTCATGCCAATCTGCTTCTACAAATTCATATTCTGCATGGCTAAGAATTCACCTTATACGGGGACTTTTTGAATCAGCATAGTTACAGTCACTTTAGTTCACTTTGGATATGCCCCTTGTGAATTGTGCTATTGGTGCCAGATAAAAAAAGAGTCTGACATACAGCATAAATTCTGGATCTAGCATATCAGTGAAAAGTTTAGTATGCAGGTACACAAGAATTTGGTGGCAAAGATAGTAAGAGAAGCTGAAATTCAGTCTTACCCTTCATGCCTGAGGCCCTTCTCCTAGCCCTGCTTACTTGACACAACTTTTTCTTTTTAATCAAATTTTCTGCAGTTCTGCCAGATTGCTCCAATCTTACCACAATCTCACACCTGTCAAGAATCTCACTGACTAGTCTAGCCAGCTCATACTAGATGAAAAAAAAAACTAGATCACCTTTACCCATTTCCTCTTTCAAAGTTAAGTGTCTGCAGATAGAAAGTAAGCTTTCTAGGGCACAGCCAGCCTCTCTTATTTCAACTATTTTGTGCCCAGCACAAAATTGTGGCTAGAACCTAGATGGTAATGCCATCTTGAATAATATTTTTTCAGGTGTTGGCCAGAGGTTTAAGAGATAGTTCCAGCAATGAATGTATTGGAGTAGCCAAGACACAGATGCTTCAAACAGCAACATGCAGCAGTTATATATACAATGAAAAAAGACCTTCTTCAAGAAAGCTATTGAGGACAGCTGCAGATCAGTTCTCCTCAGGGTTCATCAGCTTTTTTCATCTTCTGTAAGCCAACCTTGGGCATGACTTTAGAAGATGATTAAACTGAAGATTTGTGTGTCATTGCACCCTCTCCAACTCCAGCTGCAACTTTTTATCCATGAAAGCCCCAGGATTCATGATCCAGGATAGAAGCCTTCCTATTTATGATATTTCCTTAGCATGCTGACAACAATCATTTCTCCCACCATAACCTATTTCTGAACCATCTTTGGTTAAAGATCCTTAATCCTTGCTGGAACTGTATAAATAGAAGCATGGATAACCAGCCACCTAAAAATCACTTGTGAGCCCTGGGCTATGACAGACAAAAGGCCTTTTGATATTCTCCCCAGCAAGCCTTCCACAAAGGTATAATGACTTTTGTGCCCAAATTCACTTTCTTTTTATGCTGTAGGGATGCTCTAAATGGTCCTGTTATGTCCAGGACATATATGTTTTATATGTAATCCTGCCCATACATATGGTGAGATGCCAGCTGTGAATCAACAGAATTTTTAAAGCTTTGCCAAAGATACTCATAGCTGTGAGTAGCACAGATGAGTGCTTTAAGCACTGAGAAAGGCCCTGCTTTCTTCACACCTGAAATATGGGCCCATAGCCCCTACACCTACAGAATTCACAAGCCGGTGCAGGATAGCTCACTCACAGTGAATTTTAAATGCAGACACATGACCTCAGATTCCACCCATAAAGGGTGATCTGTACTGCAATGTTTGAGACTTACAAGTGCAAACATAGCAGAGGCACTACAGGGCTTATGTGAAAAAATAATTATTCCATGTAGAAAGGAAGTTGGCTTGCTTTGAGCAGAGGTGTTAATAGGCTAACCTTTTTCCCCAACACCAGCCTGCTTACCTGAAAATATGAAAACATCTACTGACGCAGTGCTGGATTTATTTGAGATGGGTATCGTATCCCACACATGTTAAATGTCTCGCTGCATTTTGGACTAAGATGGTAGTTAATCTAAATGCCAGTTATAAGAGTCATTTACTAAAAATTAAGCCTTGGACAACTGTGCTGCAATTTTAGTAATTTGGGGGCAGAGAGGCATGCAGATCATAGTATACGAATAGGGCTGAATTTAAAAGAGCAACTTCAGAATAGATACTTTCCCCTCTTCCATCGGGTTTAGGATAGTTAATAAAAGCTGGATCTTGAATGACAGTAACAAGAGAGGGACTTGAAGCAGAGAAAACTTGCTTCATCCCAGAAATCCAGCAGAGTGAGGGTAAAACCAGCAGCAACTCAAGCAGGGGAAAAGGTGGAAGGATTACAAAGTTCTATGGTAGAAAAGGTATTTGGGTCCCTCCCAAAGGCAGCATAACTTTGTTTCCAAAGCAAGGCTTCTTCTCCTCCTCCTGTCTCCAATATGTTTCAATCACAATCAATGGTAAATCCCTAGCAGTGGCAAAAGTGAGAACATTTGAGTAGACGTGGCATTAGCAAATTAAGCATTGGGCCATTAGCTGTTTTGACTGCACTTGAGTAACGTTCCCCTAGCCTCATGTCTTCCTACATCAGCAGCAAATTACTTTCCTCTGCCAGCATAAGCATGCATGTAGTAAGTCCCTAACCCTATCACAATGAGTTGGGCCTGAACATGGAGAAGACAAAAACCTACAGAAATTGTTTAAGATAAGCCAGACCCTACTGAGAGAGCGAAGCAGTTATGCAGTCATGCCTGCAGGCTGGGTGGGATCACAGTGACACTGAGGGTGTGGGACAACCTCCTGACAGGCTTTGTTTCCAGCCAAGCTGCAACAGGCATAAACCAGAAAACACCTCATCAACAGCAATACAAATGTTGGTGTCTAAGAGCAAAGCAAAGATACAAAGAAGGCAATGACCAAGGGCACTTGTTCTCCCAGCAAATCCTTCCTACCTCAAAGAGATGGAGGCCTGACATGGATTGGCAAAACATAGAAGTCTGCATCTCCTACCTTGCAGTTTAAGTACGTATCTAACTCCTGCTTGATTCTGAAGGTCTTTTGGATAAACTTTGGGTAAGGATAGGAAAGGATCAACTTTGTCGTCAGGTTGGATACACTCTCCCTTACCTTTTATTTTCAGTTTAAAGAGGTTTAGAAGAGGGGTAGTGCCTAAGGTCATACATTTGTCTCCAAAAGCAGAAATGTAGATTTAAACCTTCTAGGACACTCAGTGGAAGATGCTGCTGGTCAGCTGCTAATCTGTGAGGCAGAAGCTCCCTGGACATTCACACCTCAGTAGAAGTCCTCCTGTAACTGCTTCCCTCAGCACTCTGTTGTCCCTTGTTTTAGCATCTCTGCAATTACCCAGTGACTCCAGACCTAGAAGTGAAAAGAAAAAAATGGCACTTACATCACCTACTCCTATCTATGTAACTCTTACATCTGCTTCCATGAATTGATGCATCTATTTGGCTCCTCCCAGAACTGAAATTGTCAGCACTTGAGGGACAACTTTGCTTTTGCTGTTTGTGGGAATGGGTGTGTGCATTTGGGTGTGTTTGGTTTTTAGTGTTGGTTTTATATGCTCTAAAATAAGCCAGTCGCAAGGCTGCTAGCTTTATAGAGCTACACAACATAGAGAAATAATTTCTCATCAACAGCCCAAGGCAGATCATACAGGGTCATTTGCTAAGATGTTGGAATGCTAATACGTGGTATGTATGAGCACCTTTTACATGTATCACATACATCTACTTGCCTAGAAGCAAATCAATAACTCTCTACACCAAAGCTTGCCTTCATCTGCTCTTATTAGAGGTGGGATGGTGCCCTAGGGAGGGCCATAGGCATTCCATTACTTAGGATCAGCGCCTGAGCAAAATCGAAAGGCTGCTAAAAATAAGCAACATTTGCTCATTGGTATAAATAACAAAAGCGAGAGAGAAAGGAAAACAGAAAGAGAACAAGATGAAAATGAAAATTGGCCCCAGACCAGGCCTTGCAGAATGACTAGTCACCTCCTCATTGCCAATTCTATCACCATCTCCAGTATGGGCAAGATACTTTCCATTGCCAAGTGCTCTCAGCTTCTTTCCTGAGAAGACCATTATTTGCAGATTCCCAGTGGGCCTGAGCATAGAAGGTAGCTCCCACAGCACACGTCTTTCCCTAGGAGTTTCAGGGCTTGGGTATATTGAAACAAGGAGGCTGCACTTCACAAGCCAGCACATGATACTGATGTGGTCCCTGCTGTAGCTTGTGAAGCAAGCATTTTGTTTATCTCTGTTTTGTTTATAAAGGGAATTACGGAGGGAGGCAAGGGAAGGGAAAGGGTTGCACTTCCATGAAGTTATCATCATTAAAAACTTTGTCATCTCTTTATTAAAATAGAAATAACTTTTGGATTCCCATTTTTCTAACAGACTTCCCTAGCAAAGAGTTCCCAGAGTACACTTGGCTGCGTATTCTGAAGTACTAAAGTTGAGAAAGCTAAGAAGTGACTGTCTATATTTGGAGGAAAATAAGACAACTGAGCTAATTAAAAATTCACCCTTGCCCTGTATTCCTAAAAGCACTATACACCCCCATGGCACCAGACATTTCAGGGTGGGCTGCCTTTTTATACAAGTAGAAAGTTTAAAGTCAAGTCTGCTTCTGGCTACTATTCATTTTAGGGTCTCGCTAATAAAAAGGAATAATAATTGGGAACCAGCTCCCAAGCAGCACACTCAATTTTTCCTCTTCTTCTATTTCATGTATTCTATTGTAATAAAACACACACACACAAAAAATATCTATTAGCCCTACAATTAAACAAATAATGGTATTAACAACTCCCACTCACCGCCTTAAGCAGGTTTAGCTGGGACAGCTGAGGCAGCTGTCTCTGTCCTGTGTCTCTGCCAGAGGTCACTAATCTGCAGCGGGATCAGCTGATCCTCCTGGATAAACTCCTGAGCAAATGCAGTCTACAGGCTGCAGCACTAACGTAAACCACCTCCAATTTCAGTTTACTCTGGCAGAAAGCTCCTAGAAAAATAAAAGGGAGGAAACCAAAGGCTGGTAACTGTTTCATCTCTTAGTATTAGGTAAATCCACCTTTGATTACATGTCAAAGCCCTAAAAAACAGATCAGTCAAGAGCTTTATAATAATGTTCTGGCTTGCCATGAATTAACGTGAATTCTCGTAATGAAAAAGGTCACTGGCATAACCATTGAAACACAACGCTAAAACAAGAGCTAAGAAAGGTCCTCTAAAGTTTATCCAGGTATGTGCAGACTTTAAACATTTTCAAAAATAGCTATAGCTTCTGACTCCGTGAAATGAAGCTACTTCCAAACCTAGGACTAGGACAAATTTGGGTATCTCCATATGGCTCTGGCAATGTTGTAATATCCAAAACACCATAGCTACAATATGAATTCTTAAACAGTAGAAATATGAGAGAAGGACAAGGTTCCTACTCCAGTGAGGTTATTTTTCATGTCAGATCAACAGATGATTAGCTCAAAAGCTATCAATGTCTCTTTGGCATCCAAAGTGGAGATACAAACACTTACAGTAGATTAGCTTACTGGTAACTACAGAGAAAATAGCAGGTGTTACAGTTAAGTTGCTGGTGCACACATTTCACACTGTCAAATTCCCATGAAACAGAGAAAGAAGTCGGGTTTTGAGTAATGGTGTGAATGACAAGAGTGCTAAATAGCACATACCTTGAAAGCAGGAAAATAATACAAAAGGAGTGCCATGGTCTCCATAGCATGGGGAGTGTGTACAACAAGAACAGATTAAAAAATGAGGGCAAGATTTATTATGCTTGGTCTAGAGTGTGATGCTATAAGGAGTTTGAAGCTGGGAGTTAGGGGAAAACTGAAACAACTGAGAACTTTCAAAAGCAGAATTATTTGTGATATCTGGAAGGGTTTTGTTTTACAGCACTTGAACCACACTTACGTAGCTGCAATACCACAAAGTCCTGGCCTAGGTGCACTGTGCTGAGATGAGGGGATCTGTTGTGGGTTTCACTGCACTTGTCCTAGCCTCCTATGTACAGTTTGCACTGCTATGGCTTCAGCTAGCCACAAAATATCAAATCCTGACACAACCACCTCGTGCGCCGCCCCTCTCATGCCACCCTTCCAAACAGCACAGGCAAGCCCTTCTCTTGGTCACATCTGTAACTCTGAGTTACAGACAGCAGTTAACACTGCAGCTAAGGTAAATTCAAAGCAGGTATATCTGTACAGAGACAAGCAGGTTCTGGTGTCTAACATGTAAACCCTGCCCAAAGTCAGCCTCCAAAACTGCCACACTCTGTTTTCAGGACTATCTTACCGAAATGATCCAGAAACACTGTGAGTACAAGAGAGAAGGAGAGGGAGTGTGACACCACTGGCTTGAGGCACTTGCGGCAAGGGCAGGCATGGTGCCAGCCAGGTCCCTAAAGGCAGAGGAGCCAGCTCCACTCCAGCCCAAAGCAGATCTCCCAGCTATTCCTGTCACAGGCCACTCCACAGAGCCTCTTCCAGCCCGCGGAGGAGGTCACAGGCACATGATAAGGATAAGCGGGAACTGAAACGAGATGTCACCCAATTAATTTCCCTTTGCGTGACCTATGTACTAGATTTTCTGGCATCTCAGAAGGCACAAAGAGAAACCCACTGGAGTAAGCAGGGCCCTGTGTCAGCAAAACACTTCATTTCTGAAATGCCCAGGCTGGCAGAGCTGCAAAGGTAAGGATTGCTCACTGTTTCCAAACGTTGTACCACGTGTTTTGAGAGATGACTACGAAGGGGCAGGGAGGGCAGTCATCTCATTTTCCTGTTCTTTAAAAGAACTTAGAATGTACCATGAAGATGTGAAAGCTGCATTTTTCTACTCTCAAATCAATACAGGGAGAAGGAGTCCACTGGCTTATTTCCAGGCAACATGTGTACTATGAAACACTCTGTGAATGACTAAAGAGCAAATATGATGACATCATCATAAGCATCATAAAAGCAAAAACCAAACAAGAAAAAGATTTATCTTCAGCTTGCCTAATGTTAGTAGTACAATCAAGCAAAGAAAAAAAATAATCTTACAATTGCATTCACTTAAGAATTGAGGGAGGTCTGAAAATACATTTAAAAATTAAGGTCACCAAATCTGACCTTCTGTATTGTTCAGCCAATGAAATTTCCTCCACTTACAATTTTGTCCATGGTTTTTGCTTGCTGCAACTTTTTTATTAAATATTTCAGCCAACAAAAGGAAATAACAAAACCAGAAAGACAAGACAAGACATTCTTTTTCAAGGAAACTGGAAACGAGTTTAGCAAAATGGGTCAAAGGAAATTCTGGAAAATACAAGTCAATCCTACAGTTCAACTTAAGCCAGAAACTACCAGTCTACATACAGTTTTTGTAGCACTTCTTAATAGACAGCTCAAATTTGAAATCAAGAGACAAAAACCAGAACAGTCACCCAGTGTGGATAATTAGGCCAGCATTTGGGACCTGGGAAAAGGCCACACTAATAATACAGTGACAAACACATGTATTTGCCAAAGACCACACAGGTCCCTTTCCAGAAAGACCTGCATTGAGAAATGCAGGAGCCCGTTACCTGTTTGTCCACTAAAGGTGCAGGTTAAAGAAAGGTACCTGATAGTAGGTGGCTGGAGTTCCCTCCTTTAGATGAGGCTGGTGGTGGCTTTAGTTGCATTGCAAGGAAGCAAAGCAATGGAAGAAGCCCTCCCTCACAGCGGGATTAAGAGAGATTGTAAACAAGATGGAATCATGCATCTGTATAGTCCTCAGAAGAGGAAGCAGTTAAACTAGGAGAAAAGAAGCATAGAAGAGTGGTACCAGAAGGAAGCAAGGGAAGGGAGTTGAGGGTGTGGACTCTTTGTCAAACTCTGTGATGCTTCATGGCCATGTCTTACACCCTCACAAAAAAGTGAAGAAAAGTTTACAGCAAGTAAAACTTTTGAAGGGAAACCACACGTATCAAGGAGGATTGTTTGCAGCCAGACTTGTGCCCTATTTTATATCTACAAATTCAAAGTAAATGAGAGGTCATTTGGCAATTGCGTGAAGATGCTGCCCCTCTGAAATTCCAACCCTTCCCTCAGTTCCATGCCATGCCATGCCTCCTATTTTACTTTCTAACAGCTAACTGGCAGAGAAATCCATGATGTAAGCTAGTAACAACACAAAATTAGCTCTAGCCAACTGTGAACTCATTTGTTCTTTCTATTTGCAATCTCTCCTTTGCTGAAATATAAAACTTGGTACGAGTCAGCATATTTTGTCACATTTAAAATGTGACAAAAGTGCAAAAGCACAAATAAAAGTTATCACTAACGCAAAAGATGAACAAAAATTCAGGCTAGGGACAACCATGGCAGCAGAGAAATGCCTGAACTACTTTACTGCCACCTTTCATTTTCTAGTTCTATTCTGGCCTTTTTAGCTCCAAAAAATATTTTAAAAATTCTCTTCCTGTGGATGATACAAAAAACACCCCTAACCATGCTGATTTGTGGACTAAGACTTTTTCTACAAGCTTCAAGTATGTATGATTAATAGCAATATAAACACTACTTGCCAAATCAATCTGTACTAATCTAATCTAACAGCATCTAACCACTCTCCATGTTTCCCTATTGTTATACCCCTATGGAATAATTTCGCTAGCCCTCCCCTAAACCCATTGCTTCCTGTGCTTCCTGCATCTCAAAGGCATGCAAATGAGTCCTTAACAGCTTTTCCCTCTTTGACACACATTTTTTTTTCTTTTTTTCTTTTTTCTTTTTTTTTTTAAACAGGCTAGAAACAAACACACATGTATTTATTTACATTGTGAGAGTCTCCAAAGGCTCTATCCAGCGCTGTGGTTAAAGCAAACAACCAATCAGCAAAGCAAGTCCAGAGCTGAAGCAGCAGCAACGCATGCACTGAGCTCATACACTGCCAAACTTCAGCATGTGGGTACCTGCAAGACAGAGAAGTGCTCACCGGACTCCAGCAGCACTGCAAGGTATAAGTGCCTTCTCCACTAAATAGCTTAGTATTTGAAGTTTGGAAATGTGTTTCCTCTTAAGTAGTGTTTCTACTCCTTACATTGTCATAAAAACTGGTTTCCGTCACCTCCATCAAAGTATTTGACCTATTGCAACAACTGAATACAACCTTTATTCCCAGTCAGTTAAATTTACATGAGTAGGTCAAACATTGGTAAAATAAAAGCCAAAAAACACACAGACAAATGGAAGTATGGTTTATTGACTTGGATAAGAGAAAAAAAAAAGTCAAGGGCAGCATTTAAATAGGCCCCTAAATCTGTACTGGGACACACTAACTAAAGCCCCATCCCTCTGAGAAACTGTTTCAGTTAAATAGGATCATTTTGGTTTAGTAAGACCTATTTTGGTTAAATCCCAGGCAACGTACCTACAAAGCAGTCTGCAAACTTTCAACAACAGAGCCAGCACGTAGATCTACCAGGACTGTCCCCCACAGGAAACCACGGGGCTGTCAGTGTTGACTGAGATCCACTTATGTCCCCTTGTGACACGATTACTCTGAGCAAGCACAGAAAAGGGTTCATTATTGGTCACTGTTGCCATCACTGCCTCTGGCAAAAATTTACTGCAATAATCAGCATACACCGCTTACCTTGCTGCGTAAAGTGCGTCCTTACATCTGTCTGAATAACCATGGAGTCACTTTTTCTTCCTGGTTGTGTGATACAGCTCCTGAAAATGCATCACTTCAAGACAGAATAAAAAACAAACAGCAAGGCTGGCACTAGCACAAATGAGAGGACTGCCCCTCCTAGTCTCCACATCACCACACTTCGCTGTAAAAGGTGACGGTCAAAACAGCAAGAGCTGTCAAGGGTTAGTTTTTCCATGGGGTTTACCTAGTGGGAATATTTAAGAAAATAAATCCAGGCTTCAGGTGAGGATGCCAAACTGTCATTGATGTTAGGCAGGGGTCACTGAGGTGCCCTTTCTATACTTAATTTAAGCTTGAGTTTGTATGGGAGAAGGGAGAAGGTAGGAAATTTACAGCTGAAAATACAGATTATTCCTGAATTTGGGGGCCAGGATTTGTGTACCAACTGAATACAAAAGACCTCTCCCATTCCCTAATCAATCAAAACAGATATTTCAGGAAAAGTGGGCACCTCCATTTATTCTCCTATACCACCTGCAAATATCTAAACACATTTAGGCTGAGCTTTAATCAGATGACTGGCAGAGAGAATCATCCTGTTCTTGTAAGCAATTCACTGTGTGGCCTTAGGTAAATCACTTGCATATGATCAGCACTAAAGAAGAAAGTTTTCTGCTCTTTTTCTTTTCATGTATAGAGGGGTTATATAAAAACAGGCAGCAGTACTGGCTGTTAGCCAGGAAAAATAAAAAAAATAAAAAAGAAAAAAAAAGAAAAAAGTTGATACTTCTTTATTTATAGGGAATCTTCACTTTTTTAGTTTTGGAAAGATATTTTTAAATGAGATCACTTTAGCACAAAAGACCACTGCAAGTAAGTGAGAAAGGGGAAATTTCAGTTGGACCTGGCGACGACACAAATATCTGAGAAAGTATTTGAAGAAAAGCTTTCCTTAGAGAAAATGAGGGATTGTCATAGCTCAGAAAGAAGAGAAACAGCCATCTAAGACCTTGACAGAAAATACAATGTTCCTCTCCCTTGCCTTTGAAGGTCACCTTTACTCTTGATGATATTCTCCCTCTGTAAAAGGGGTGAGCAAACAAAAATGCGTCATATAACATCTGCTGATCTTCTGTACAGAACCAAGTTTCCCATGAGGTTCCTTGGTTTTTCCTCTCACTTACCAGCTATTGATACTTCTCTGCATGTCCAGAAACCATTAGCTTATTATCAGTAGAATAGGCAGATGTAACTAGTAAAAGATGACTCTGCCTGTAGTTCTGCTTTCCAGAACTGCTGTTTGAATTAGGCAGCACCAAGGATGGATTAAAAAAAAAACCTGGGTGAAGTGCAAGATACAGCTGGGTCATAAAATGAAATTGGCTTTTCAGAGGCCCCTTTCCCTGCACCCCAGCGCTGCTGTGCTCTCCAGGTGCTGTGCTCATGCCCTGTAGATACGCATGAGCTGCAGCACAAAGCACAGCTCACAGCTAATTTGGATTTAGCCATTTCACACTTGCAAGCCAAGGATTCAAAGCCAAATACCCGGGCCCCCCTCCTACCTTCCAACACAGAAACAATTTAAAGCAGATCTAACACCTATGTAGTACTGATTTGGTTATCTTCAAAATCCCCATTGTTCTGTTTAAAGAGCATATCCTCCTAGAATAGCCTTCTTTTGATAAACAACTCCTTCTGCATGTCAGCCAAACAACAGTTTTGGTCTTTATCATAAGTGGACCAGCAGCAGAAACAGTGTGTGGCGAAGTCAGGGGGAGGAGGGGGTTTTAGCTGAAAATAGAGTTCATTGTCAGCTGGACTTTAGACTCAGGTTTTTAAATAGGTTTTGGAATGTGGATATGAAGTAGTTAAAAGTTAAAAGTAAAAACCTACCTCCAGACCTTAAAGGAAGGAAGGTCTGGAAGAAACCTCTACTCACAGGCTTAAAAGCATGGCAGGGTAATGGGGCCATTTGTGTGTTGTACACGAAAGTTTCTTGTATAAGAAGATCAAAATATTAAACAAAATATTAAACAAAATATTAATTCCTCAGGAAACAAACAAAAAAAAACCCCCCACTTTCTTAAATAGAAAATCACAACCCCAGAGAACCCAGTTTAAAACAAAGTTTAAAAAAAGGGATGATGAAATTTAAATACATATTGGAAAAAATGTAACAACAGATACATACTTTTTAAAAGTTGCATAGGGAGATTTCTGTGCCTTTTAAGTGATTTGCTGGAAATGAATGCAGGTACTACAAAGTACTGACAATTTTTTTACATTCCAGATATGCATTTGGTGGAATTTCTGAAGTGTTTATGAAAAATATTAACTCTTTTCAGTACAATATCATTGGCATAAATTTATAATGACACTACATGGTTTGATTGTATATTTTATTTTCAATATCCTCTCAGCGTGGCTGAAAATGGTTTTACTTCTTCAATTCTTAGGATTAGTAGATATGCAAATGTGATACATGCACTCTGAAGTCTGTCACAAGAAAATGTTATTTTGTGTGTTCTTTAAGAGCAACCTATCCTAAGAAAGCTGATCCTTGAAAAGCTGATATGACCGATTTTAGTAATCATGAGCATGTATGTGAAATAGTAAAATGGAAAAAATGTACACCCAAACACAAAAATAACAATCAAAGGAAAATACAGGCTAAATACCATTTATAGTCTATCTTCTGGAAACCATGCAACTCTTGCAGTATCCACGTGTTTCATCAGCAACTCCATAAAATTTTCCTTTACTTAGAGAAGAGGCAGTATTTCTATCCTAGTCTTATGTTAAAAAATGCTCTTAGGTCAACAAGCTGCCAGGGAAACCACATCACTTTGTTCTAAAATGTTTGCTGAAAAGCCATAAGTGGCCTAAACAACACAACTTCAACATCTTCAGCAGTGCTATCTCCTGTCAGGGCTAACTGACAGCACACCCGGGCCATGGGGTGATCCCAGCTTCACAAACAGGCCAGACTTTGGATAAGACAGTCGAATTCAGAAAACACTGGCGGTCAGTGCTGCCTGGTTTCTAGGTTTCCCACCGATAGAGCATCTGGGCAGCATTAACTGTGGCATCCTGTAAACACCGGCTGGATGATGATAGTGTATAACGCAGGCAACAAAGTGACTGTGTAAGACTGTTTTTCCTCTGTTTAGGTGGTAATCAGATGGCATAGCCAAATGTTGTGCCTGTGGAAACGAGCTCTGGAAGTAGTTAAAGAAGTGTTTACAGCACAGTTTGCAACAGATAAGGAGACAAGATGCTCTTCAAAAGTCAGGAAAATCTATCCGAGCATAAGTTTGGTTGGTTTTTTTTTTTCCTGTTCAACACCAAGAGCCAGAGATACATCAAATGCAACTTCAGCCAGGAAATCGAACTGGCTTTTCAGCACATTTCCAGTGTTAAGGGCTAGCAAACTGGGCAAAGTCTTAGTCCACTAACATCTTATGGCAATGTTCCCTATTGGTAAAAGAGGTGACAGAAGTTCTCAAAAAATCTTATTTATAAAGTAACAAACATTTCAGGTCTTGTCATTACTATTTAAATAGGCCAACCAGCCTATATGCACATACATACATGCAAATCATCAGATGAGATGGGGAAAACTTGAATGTAATTGTTGTGTAATTGATAGGAAGGAACTAATCTTGATTTGCTTTTTATTAATTAATTTTTCTGCATCTTTGTGGGAAATTTAAAATATTACCTCAATTATATTTTCTAAAGAAATATAAGTTAACTCCATTCATTCAAGGCTCCGTACTGAGAAATGAGTACCAGCAAAGATTCACAATTGCTGAACTGATCTTCCTCCAATTTATGATCATTTAACCTCCCTGAAACAACTAGAGTATTTGCTGCTGCAGAAGAACAACTGTTTTAAACCCATTTTGGATAGTCTTTGCTGCAGTTCGGTGGCTGAATAGAGGAGGATGACTTCATGTGGCCAGTCTTCAAAAGTTCTACCTAGACTCTCACAATATGAGAATCTACTCTGTGTGGCTTATTGAAAATTTCATAAGTTATAAAAAAGATGCATCAAAGGAAAATAAGTAATTCTTATAAATGTAAGAATTGTTAGTGCTTGTAAAATCTTAGAAATCTGCTATTATTACGAGAATAGTTGGCATTTTATGTCCATCTCTGATTCAACTGCAAGAAAAGAGATACAAACTACCTACCCATGCAGACACTTTTTGTTTACACAAGTTTGAGCTTTGGGTGGAGTTTTTTGTTTGTTTGTTTTTAAACAGAAATAAACTACCTTCAAATAAAGCATATGTTTTTTCTTCACGTAAAGAAAGATAAATGCTTTCCATGTCTTAGAGTCAGCTACAACTGAAAGGGGCTTAGAGTCCAAAAAAGGAGAAAAGCAATTGATTTCTTTTTAAGGAAAAATATTGGATTTATCTAGTAAAGGAAAGATGTAAATTTAAGGACTTTGAGCAACATAGTTGGGAAAAAAGGGTCCATGAATTCATGTAACATGCTGCAGAAAGAAAAACACACACGTGCAGAGGAAAACTAATACTTTGTTATGGAATTAAACGGAGATGAAAATTAGCTGCAAACTAAAGGTGAGGAGGAACAGAGTCCCAATTTTGGACCTAGGGCTCTGCCAGCATGCTTTAAATATTCAGAATGCAAGATCAGGATCATCAAGATTGCTGTGAAGGGAATCTAGGTTCATTTCAATGACACAGACAAATCCTTTGAGGAAATCAAATAATACCAGAGAAATGTGGAGGCCCACCAGACAGCAGAGGGGGCTTAAGCAAAAATAAAGTCCCCTGTTCTCAATGCTCCTTGGTGTAGTTTCTACAAAATAAACATTCTTCTCCCACTTTCCCTTACTTTTCTTTTTCACAAATTTGCAAATTCATATGAAAAAAAGAGACGAGATTGCATCTGGTTTGTCTATGGCGCCATTTGTTGCTATAGGGAGACTACTGGGAAAAGGTGATGAGTGGTAAGTTGGTGAATGATATTAATAGACAAACAATAGACAAATTGCTTTCAATGCTGTGGTTAACCCTTTAGTGTTCACATTTTGGTTTCTCCCTCTTCTGTGGCAGGCCCAAGCAGCAGATAATTATTACATTTCCCTGGACAAGCTGCTAAATATTTTCCTCTCCAAAATGTTAGCATTTTTCTCCTTTTCACTTCCACCAGCACTGTGTACTTAAAAACACTGTTGGAAGCAGTGGGAACCAACCCACCAAAATGGAATTTTTTTCCTGGTTCAGGTCCCTAAGCAGAACTGAACAATGTTTGAAACTTCATTAAGAAGGGTGGTTTGTACCTTTGGCACAAGTCAAATACCATCCAATGTATTTTTTTCCTGAAGATGTAGGTGAAGAATGCATAGGTTTAAAGGAGAAACTCCATCACTAATACCCACCAAGGAAACAGAGTTGAAACATGCTAACCACTAAGTACTTATTGGAAAGATACAATTTTGGTGAATGCAAAGATTGTCCCTTCAAAAGCCTTTAATAATGAAAAAAAGGCCACATAGAAATGATTTGCCATTTCCCAATGAGCACATCAATTTACTTAATTAAATATTGCTTTCAAAGTTCCAGTCACAATAGCTCTTGTCCCTTGCCAGTTGCAATAAGAAAGATACATTGAAGAAGGATGTCAGCTGAACACCAGCATTGATGTTAATGCCAACTGTCCAAAACCTTGCCAAGTAGCTGACGTTTAGAGTGAGGACTCCCTCGTTTTCAGCTCTTTTTAAGGCTTTGTCAAAGTACTGGAATTCTAGGAGCCCATTTTTGTGCATTTTGTAGAGACATACAAGACTTTATATTTTCAAACAGGGCAAGATCCATCTACCATACTGAAGTTTTTTAATGGAAAGCATTTGTGTCACAAATTATTTTTATTTCAATTGCTGACTACCAGATTTTGGTCCTACATTTTGTTTCATTAGACTTGAGCTCACTTTGCAAGTGTACTCATATTTTAATTCAGCTTAAAAAATAAACAACAACTTCCCTCCCTCAGAATGCCAGTCATTCTCTGAAACAAATCTCCCACATTCAGATCACTAGAGCATGACACCTGCATTTTTTCTTGTTTTTTTTTATTTCTGCAAAGGACATGGAAATTCAGATGCATTCCACTAAGTACATGTCTGTAGTTTTGCCTGTATCTTCAATTAATTCCAGTCCACAAATTTTTAGTAGAAGAAATTTTTGTTTTCTCCTTCATCTGAAAGCTATATAAGGGAAGAATCCAAGAACAAAACCAGTTTTCAGCAATAGTGACGTTATGAAGGTCCCTGATTGAAAGGTCAGATCATACAAGGAGCAATGTGAAGCACAGTGAAGACAAACCTTAACACCCACCACCACTACCACCCCTTGCTTGCTTCTTTTTCACTTTCAGTGATAGAGACATAAAAAGCAGCAGTAAGATTTGTCCAGTGACACTGGAGGCAATGTGTGATATACACACCTGTGGAACTTGTTTAGTTACCAGCAGGCTTAATATCGACTTCGGCTCCTCTGAAATAGAAATTGCATCAATGGTATTTTTTGTAAGTGGGTGCTTAAGCCCAGACTTCTGTTGGGGCTGACTTTTAAGGCGACATGCATAAATAATTGGTTACTTATGCTGCCTAATCACTCCCTTTGTTGTCAAATTCATTCCAGAAGCATCTGCATTTTAACTTTGACATACTGAAGATATGCAGCTAAGACTCATATCTTCTCAAAATTAATTGAATGAATTTTGACATTTTCCTCTTGACATCTCAAAATCTGCACTGTCATTCCATCCAAACTCAAAAGTATAGGGAGCATACACAAAGTACAAAACCCTGTCCTTCTGAAGTTACATTCAAGGATTTCTTTCTTTCTTTTATTTAAGACACCTTTAGTTAATCCTACTTTAATGCCTAATATCAGACAAGTGATCCTATTACATGCTTGGGCATAAACCAAATTATTTTATATTGTAAGGTCTAATCGTACCTGGAAATTTATATTTTAGAACATATCACTCGTAACTAATCAAACAAAGGTTTTCTTTAAAGAGTAGTGAGCTCCTTAAAAGCACTATGTGTCAAGATTCATTTATAGTCAATTATATTTTAGTGTAACACAAACACAGACCATGCCCAATAATAACCTAGCATTTTTAAAAAGGAGTTATAAAAAAAACCCCAAACAAACAAATCTAGTCCTAAATTTGTATGACACACACATAGGTCTTTAAAACAGTATTTCCACTCATTTGAAGCAGAGCTTATTCTTGTAGCCTCATTATCTGCCTTAGCGTCTCTCAAGCAGTTAGAGACTTGGATTCCAAATGTTTAATCTAAACACCATCTCAGGATTGGAACAAATGTCACTGTGGTATACAGCCATGGGAAGGGAGGGGAAAAAAAATAAATCTGAACTGTCACTCTTCAGACCTACTGTTGTCAGAAGGAGCAGAGGGTGCTGAACACCTCGTAAGCCTGAGTTCTGGGTTTTAATTTAATTACAACTGTAATTTTACTCAGAAAACAAAAAACAATAACTGAATGTCTTCTTCATAATTCCCTAGTGCACAAATTGCACGTTGCATGTTCTCTCCATTGCTTTGTCCAGGCCTCCCAAGCCTTAGAGAGACTGTTGCACCATTTCTTGAGGCATTTGTCCCGAAGTTTCAATGGCAAACCAAGTAAGAGGCAGAGAATAAAAGGGACTATAACAGCAGAGGGTGATTCTCTCTGTTGTGTAACATCACAGCTTGAAATTATAATGAAATTAGTCATACAGAAAAAAGCAAACTTATAAATCATATTACATATAAAAATGCTTCATAATCTGAAAGAACTCCTCATAGTCCAGTGAATTAATGAGCCAGTTTTAAGCAACTCACACCATGAAGTTTTGCCTACAGAACCAAAGAGGCTGGATGAACAAACATGGGAACGAAGGACCAAGTGTTAAGTCTTTGAACTTACAGGTGTGATTTAGTGCCTTCAACATTATGAGCATCACCGGGTAGGTACACTGGGTACTCTTTACTGATGCATTTTTGCCACTTTCATGCGATGCTGGCTAACATCTGTTTTCAGTTTCTCCATCTGAAATAATGTATCATTCTCACCCTGATGACCCAGCTAATATAACCTAATGCTCAAATAATTCTTTTGCATCTAAAATTATTTCTATTTTTTTCTACCAACAACTATGAGACAAACAATTAAAAAAAAACCAAAACCAAACAAAAAAAACCCCTCTATGCTTGCATTTACAAGCAAAAGTCTTACCATAAGTCTTCAAATCTGCTTTTTTCCCCGATATCTACATACTGCTCAACAGATCCCAACATCTGCCATTGCACCATTTAATCAATCCTGGAAAACTGCCATTTATTGCACACCGAAGTAAAGAAAGACTAAGAGCATTTCTTCAATACAGTGCAATTGGTCACTATTACTTACTTCAAGAGTCTTTTATGTGCTCCAAACACTGTTGACATGCAATGTAACTGCACTGTGTAACATGCTGGAAGGCAGCAGCTAACTGCACAGTTGTAGAAAAAGAAGAATGTAGTGAGTCAGGATAAAAACCCAGCTCACCCAGAAAATGCTGTGTGCTCTTGAATTTTTTACACAGAGCAGACAGACCTTTCCGACTTTGTTGTTTTCGAGGACGCGTCAGATGCTTCATGTCTCAGTAGAAGGCAGAATTTTGTTTCTCTTCTGCCAAAGGATAAAGGGCTGAATCAACCATTGCTACAGGTCCTGCAATCCCAAGGAGCATGTAATTTTCCAAACCTAAAACTGGGGGGCTTTCAAGTAGCAGCAGTGTCTTCACACACACACACATACACACTTTAAAAAAAACAAAACCCCCAGCTCTTTCAATGTAAGCTGCTCTTGAGAGCTCTACATTGTGCTATGCTTTTTCATTCATCCTACTTGTTTTTATCAAGCAAGGATGACTAATGTGCTATTGTGATGCACTCCTCTCAGAAATGAGGCCAACTGAGGCTGCTTCCACCGTAGTTCCATGGGTGTTTAACATTAAAAAAGAGCCCTCAGCCAGGCAATGGGTAAGTCATTACACTCAGCTTTAAAACAACAGGCCCCATACATACACCATGCTCTCATGCAAATCTGACCTACATAACGTTGAAATCTTCCAGTGTCAGAAAGATTTCACGAGTAATCCCATGTGTCCCATAGCTGTAAAACTGGTGTTACTTTAGCACCACAGGAAGCACCGCGTTTGCCTCAAACAGCTTATGGTGGCATGCTTCACCCCTCTCCCTGCCCTTCCAGCCTCTTACAGTTTGGCCAGGGACAAACGTCTTCAGAACCATTTATCCTATGCCAAGAAATGCTCAGCATACACAGTTTAACCACCTGGGAAGGGCTGTAATAACTCTTTATGGCTAAAAAAAAGGGAATATTCTCGATTGTGTATATGAGATCAACATGAAACCGCTGACTTCAGCTGAGCCGGGGTTTTACTCCTTATCCCTACAGAACTGCTGAATATTCATTTTAGGCCCTAAGATACAAAGACCAAATGGCACCCCAGAGCAAAAGCAACACGGAAGATAGTATTGTTTTGCTATGAGAATACTTCAAATCATTCCTTGAAAACCAGACTCTCAAAACAATTATGACACATTGCTGACCTCATACATGAGGGCCAGAGTATTTTAGATAGACTCTGCTCCAACAACTTTTACCAAATTCAAATGTTTCAATTTGAATGAGGCCTTGATTTCTTTAGACTGAAACCTGTTAATGCTTTGCTTTGACAGAAAATTGTAACAGGTTTCAACTTTTTAAACCATTCTTCAGCCCAGAATAATGACTTCTCTGGAACACAAGGACATGAAAATATACATTTTTAAGATGCATATCTATCCCCAAAATCCATCTAGTCTTTTCAGCTGACCATGTAGGTCAGTGAAGTTTGTTGTAGCATACGTCATTAGCTCTCATTTCACATTTCAAGACCTGCAATTTGTCACTCTTTCTGCCAAACGAACCCGTCTTCCATTGCTTTTGCAGACTTGCAGTTTCAAACTCAGCTCTAGAACCGAGCACTTCTACACAGAAAAGGACTCCTTACTTTTGACATTCACATGGGCCTACAGTTATCTGCACAAAAAGGTTATTAAAAGAGCATTTTTAATAGTACTAATTATTCTTAAATAAATTGCTCAGCCATAGTAAATACAATCACTTTATTAATCTCTTCATGGAAATCTTACATTTATTCATGTCTCATTAGCCTAAAAATCCTTCCAGCATGCTTATCATCATTCATTGTCTTTGTGAATTAAAAAAAGAAAATTTCTTACCCTAATCAAAAGGATGATACGCTCCTCTGAATCATCTAATGAAACAATACGTGCCTCCACCTTATAAGGATGCCTTATAAATCTCCTTCCTTATAAGAAGTGGGAACAAAAGGAATAAAAATGTTAAATTAGATTAAGTTGATTAATCTCTTGGGCCCAAATCAGCCATATCTGATACTTGGAAATGAACTAATGTGTCACAGGATAAATGTTTTATAAGCTGTCAGTGTTCAAAAGAGTTGCAAATAGATGTGTTGCTCAGAAAATTAGTATTGCTCTCACAGTATCCCTTAAACAGCACGAGCAAAAGCTTAAAACAACGTCCAAACACAGAATAAAATCATTTCTTCTATACTAGGAATTTCCATATGATATTTCACACGTGCTAATACAGCACCTTTTCTGACCCCAGTGAAACAAGATTGTGAATAATAAAGTTCCCAGAACATATCAGCGGAGAGAATTTTAGCAGCAGGAAGAGAGAGCTTCATTCCAACTATCTAGGCTTGAAAAGAACAAATTTATAGTAAAATCCTCCTTAATAGTATGCAACTGTGTAATGCATTTCTCCAACACCTATTTTACACTAATTCTTTATTGCAAATAGGCATACCCAGAAATACAGAGTTTTGGGTTGTTTTTTCTATTTTCTTTTGCTCTGACTTTCACCTAACTATTTTGATCTGAAGTAAGAAGGCACCAGGAAATATAAAAACTAGTAACTTACATGGTTCTAAGTTTGACTGTATTTCACTGTCTTCTTGTGGCAACATGGAGAAGGTTAAGGACAAATTATTTAATAATGATCTTAGCTAAAGAGACTATAAAAGTTTGAAAAAGTCCTTACCATGCTTGCTGAACAAACATACAGCTTCTCCCTTCATGAGCTAACACTGATCTGAAAGACAAAGTCATTACTGAGAAAAAATCCCAACCTAAATATGTTTGCTTTACTTCCCCATATTATTTCATTAAAGGGAATGAAATCATCTCTCTCATTGAGATTATTTGACAAATGATCCTAGGTATAGCAGGTGAAAAGTTAGGCATTGCATTCAAGTCATGAAAAAATGCTAATTGTCCTGCTTTTTCTTTTCCACCACTGACTTGGTACACAGCAATTTTCTAATGCTCTTGCTAACAATAGCAGACAGGAAGAGTGCAGTTCAACCTAGTTTATGTTTAGGAAGAGGAGCACTGACTTCCCACAATTACTCCTTGAATACAGCATGGAGCCAAAGGAGCAGCAGGGGAAACAATGGAAGGCTTCCATGTGCGTAAGAATATTGTTTCTCTCCTTTGAAGAGCTTGTCATTAGACAATCCCACAACATAAAGGAGACTTTAGGAGAAAAGAAAAACACTGATCTGTATCTAGTGAATAAAAGCAAAATTGCAGAACAGTTGTGATGCATTGATCACGATGGAATAATTTCTCTCAGAGAGTTCCTGGTTGTTTCCAGAGACAAATTTAGATGGTGAATCAGAAAAGTGGAAAGGTTTGCATAACAGAAATTTCCTAGGCTTTTCTTCAACTGGTCTTGGCACTTGTAGGTCCCCTTACGTTAACAGTTTGGTTCACTAACCCACCAAAAACTACCCAGGACCCATCATCTGCCACACCAGTGAAGTGAATGAGTGTGGTAGCATGCTATCCTATGCACACCAGTGCTAGCAGCAGGGAAAGGGAGGGATGGGCCCCTTTTCTCAAAGGTGAGGGAGTAGATCTGCTCAGCTGCACTCCCGAGTCACAGCACCCAGCAGCTTCTGCCCTCTCCACCACAATATAGATCACTGGCAGGAAAAAGAAAAATATATAAAACAACAAACAAGAAAGAGTACATTTCCCCACCTCATTTCCATATATGATCCTTATGTTATGCACTGTTATTGGGACTATCACTATAAAGTATGTACCAGAGATCAGAGAGAGCAAGAGAGAGGAAATGAACAGAGGAAAGATGCTCTTTGATTAACATATTGATTGAAATATGGGAGATCTGGGCTAATTTCTGTAATTCTTACATACTTCCTGCATGACTGCAGGTCACTTCTGATCTAATAACTTCTCCTGCTCTGCATAATTAGCTTATCTAGCAAGAATATTAGTATTCTTATACATTAATACAAGCTTTTGAGGGCAGAGTTTGCCTATCACATGCAATCACATCTTATTTTAGCTAACACAAGAAAGGCATGCAGTCTAGTATATACAACCTCTGTTAAGTAATATGCACACAAAAAAGAACTTTGCCCTCCTAAAGCAACATATCTGTCCTTTTGCTGTATTTCCCATCCAAAGAGATAATTCACTTTATGGAACCAGAGCACTAACGAAACAAATATATTGACTTGTAAGATGCAGGCCCAAACAAATTGTACAACACCCAGAGTGGAGTTAAGCAGTGATGAACAGACTGCACAGACTGCAGAACACAAAAAGGGAAGAGTCATAACACACAAGTACACATGAATGCAAGGGCTGAAAAGTCACTGTCAAACATTTAGGGATTTATTATTTCTTTACAGTTTTGGACTTTGGACCTAAGCATTTTGATGTTTATTAGTTTATTGGTTTTCTCAGTTATAAAATTGACTAATCAGTCTGCACTAGTTAGGATCTGTTACTTTAAGCAATCTTCATGAGAAGTGCAAACAGAAAATCCAAACTCCACAGCTGAATTGTAAGAGCATTGCATATAAATAAGCATAGAGACTCATTAGTGTGACAAAACGCTATGTTTGTACTAAAGTATATCAGGAAGCCAAGTTGTCCTTACTTAGAGCACATAACAACTGGGGCCTATTGGGATTCCTCCTCATTTTGTACTTCTTCAGCAGTGGGGATGAGTGAACACATTGGAAGGAGAAGAGATCCTGATAAAGACATAGGCATGTGTAGGTTGATTAATGCTGAATGACCACGTATGGTTGACACACTCCAGACTCTCTTGCCTTTTGATGTGTATTTTAAGAATGAAGGCATCTATTTGTGTGTTTAAAATTGCATTAAAACCCCTAAATTAGAGTTGCTTCTTTCACCAATTGTAAGAGCAGAAGGCTAAAAGGTTCAAAGTAACCAGCTTCTCTTCCAGAGATCCAAGGTTAAGCAAATAAAGTTCCTCAAGTCTCAATAAGCTGTTATCAGCAATAAAAAACCAACAACCATATAATGATAAATACAGCAGCATAAAAGCAACCAGGCTGAAGAAACTGGAAAAGCTTATCAAACTGAAGGGAGGAAAACAATACCTGGTCAGTATCAGCTCAATATCCATGACAGAAACCTTCATCCCTTTCTTTTCCTTCCTTGTCCTTTAGCCTATAAAAGGCACAAATAACTGGTATGTTACTGATGTACAGAGTGCTCTGGATTCCAGTGGTGCTGGTACAACTGATCCCAAGGTGAGGTGCAGCAAACTTAGGCTTGTGTTTCACTGATGGAAGATTCAGGCACAATTACAGTATCACACTACCACCACCGATAGCACTTCACTTTCTAAGGGCACTCTCCTTCAAGTACCTCAAAAACTGTTACAGGCAACATGGCATGAACCAGTGAGGCAGGCAAATATTATCATTCCTCATTATAGTTTACTTCAGTGAGAAAGAAAAAAAAAAACCAAAAGCCCACAACACTCGGATCTCCTGACTCCCAAAGCCTTAGTTCTCCTACCCTAGTAATGTAGAGACCTGAATCTGAGAGCAAAAGGAAAATTTTTCAGACCTACCCATAATAGGCTGTGCTGAGAGAAGCAGCTGAAGCAAATGGGAAAGCTGCCCAGGAGATACCAATATAAGCACAGCTAGCAAGGGCTTATCTGAGGGAGAGGAAGAGCTGTGTAACGCCTTCGACCCTTGAGTCTTCCAGCACATGCACACTGGTTAGGCGTGAGCCACTTCTGCAGATACACACACTCAGCTGAAAACGCTGGCGTAGCAAGCGATACAGCACTGCTGCACCGCTTGTCTGAGTGAGCGTGGGCAGCGGCTGCGTCAGACAACCCCATCGCAGCTAGGAGAGAAAGAGAAACAAAACCCACAAAGTTCCACTCATCTTTCTTGTGTAGACAGTAAACAGTGCAAGGCCTCAGCATAGTGAGGTTCAAATCTGGGCCTAATCTCACCAGATTTTGGAGGCGATTTACACAGGTGGTTTCATCCTTTTATGTTATTACTTATTTTGGAGGGAAAAAACCCCAGTGTCTAGGTCTCTTTAAAACTGTATCTGTAATTTGTTTCATCTTTCAGACATTTCCTGTGCAGACTTGCATATTGACCCCCATTCACTGAAGATTTTAAAATTGTCTAATAGCCAAGGGGCTTGTGAACAGTGACAAAAGAGTATGTGGCCCTTAATATTGGCTGAAATGTGAAAAGCCAGTTACATTATCAGTTACAAAATGCATCGATTCTGCAAACTTAGAGGGTTCCTTCTTTCATGACCTGGCAGAGTTCACTACGTTGGGATGATGGCATATACTTGCTTCCCCATTGCTCCAAGAGTTAATCATTAGACCATTACCAGTAATGCTCAAAATGCTGAGAACAGAGAGAGAGCAGTTCTGTCAAAGGTCTGGGAAAAAGACATAATGCGAAGTCCAAGCCCTATCAGTGCAGGAAGATGAAAAAATACTAGTCCATTCCCGCTGAGATGGCCTCCAAACATACAAAGCAGTTTCCAGTTTGTATGAGAATGCATTTTGTTTCATTTTAATAGGTACTAAGTACATGCAAACAGAAATACCAAAATTAAGATGATCAATCTGCAAGGAGGAACGCACATAAAAAGAACATGCGTGCTTAATCGGGTTACATAATCATAATAGTAATTATTAATTGCATTATAATTATTAATTATAGTGTAATAGATCTCTGTCTGTTCTTTTGCAAGGAGCTTAAAACAATTTCCACGTACTTCATTAACTTATGCAACAGAAAGGCATTCCTAAAACTTTGTGGCTTTTGAGTGGCAAATCCCATTTCAGCAAAACTGTTTCTTTCCACAGAACAGCAAAACTCCAGTGACGCATTTGACTGTCTTAATAAGATGCATTGTGATTGAACCTTAACAAATCTGGAGGAGAGAAAATACTCTGTAATGAAGATTTACATTATTTGGGTTTTCATTATTATTAAATTCAAGACAGAATGTATATATTTCCATATATGTATAAAGTTATGTTCTATATTAAATAATTACATACATACACACATATTTAAATATATAGAACATTTCAATCTCTACAGTTTTTCTGGGACAGAAGTCTTTTTTCCCACCAGTTCTATTCTCAAGCATTCTCCAAGGCAGACACTGCAGTTGCTAGTTATAGACAGGCAACTAAGAACCAGATTTAAGAACTTGTCTAGACGTCAGTCAGGACCAGTGGCAGCATGGAGAGCAAAGCCTGCCTCTGGCTCTGCAGCTTGCTTTGCTTTCACAGGGCAGAAATTTGCAGTGAAGCCTGCTGCAACACGTCCGAGGCGGTGTCACACTGACCTGGTGTTGTGCAGAGTCACCTGCGTGCAAAGGGCAGTTCGGGCAAACTCCACCGCTTCCTCCCCTGGGGCTGGAGGGTGCAGGTTTGCATGGGGGCAGTAGCAGAGGGAGGCTGTCTCTCACAGACAGCACCCTAAAATGGAATTTCTATGAAGAATACAAGTATCAAGCATGCTGCCTGTCTCTTATATGGATTTTTATATCTCATGAACACTTACAAAGTGGGATGTCCCTGCAAATCTGGCCTAGGTAGCTGTGTCACTTTGTGATAGTCTTCTGCTTGCCGCAGCCTTTAAGCTCTGGGGACTTAGTGCTGCTTCAGAGGCCCACTCTTCTGTATCGCCTCCAGGCAAATTGTAACTGACAGGGTGCGTGCAATGTTATGTTTCCTAAAAACTTGTGTTTCTACCCTACGTTGCTTATTTGTCAAAAGTAGAAACTATCCCATCAGTAAGTTGTGCATCTCTTCTTCTTAAACGACAAAACAAACCAGATAATTTTAGAAGGCATGAAAAAGAAAAATAACTTTACTAGTAGCATGGGACTCATATTCCACATTTAAACATTGCCAAGCAATGAAGCCATTCTGTACATTTTACTTCATTGAATTTGATCATGTTTGAATCCACTAGGAAACTTGCCTCAGTAGCTTAAACACATGGATGTCTTTTCTGTTTGGATCCTGGAGCGGTCCTCAGAATATACAAGCTGCAACCAGGAGGAGCTGCATCGGAAGTATTTTCTCCACTTCACGTATTAAAGAAAGAACCAGGAACATGACATTTTTACATATTCATCTGCAACTCCAGCTTTTTCTCTCATGAAGTCATAAAACCACACAACATGCCTACATCACTGCCAAAATTCAAAAACTATAAATAGGTCTATAACCTTTTGGTTCAAATTGGAATATGGGATTCTTTGGAAAAGGCAGAAAGGCAAATGGAAAATTTATTATTCAAAAAATAAACAATGTCCCTTCTATAGAGGCATTGTAGCACATATGTTCAACAGTAACCAAATGTGATGTCAAAAAAAGAAAATAACCCAGATGATTTTTGGGTGAAGATATAAACAGCAGGAACAGACGAGCATTTAAAAATAAAGAGCCTATTATATTCAAATGAAACAAAGAATAAGAAGAGAAAATAATAGGCTATAAAAATATATCTGTCAGCGAAGCTGTTTCGGGACTGAACATTTCCCCTGTGAGATTCTCAGGAAGCACCAGGCACCCTCCAGGTTTAAAGCTTTCATCCCTGGGCTCTGAGCTATATTGGTTTCCTGTATAAAAGGATTCAAGACGAGAAGAAAACATTTGACCGACTGCCCCAGCAATCATACAATGTTTTATACTTTGTGGAGCACTGCCTAACACAACACAACCGAGTATTGTTACAGAGGACTCAAAGAGTCCAACCAATTATGTCCCTTCATGGGTACGGCTACACTAGCCTTTGATCACCAGTTCTAACTACCAGCAGTAAAGCAAACACAAATCTGCAGACAGCATCAACAAACCTTGCAGTGGGAGGGAACAGAGATACTCAGTGCCCAGTCGGCTTTTTCGTGTCTTTTTTCCCCCCCTTCCCTAAATCCCCATCAAAATTATCTGCTGGTTGTCTTCCCTAACTCACAGGCAGATTCAAAGCAACTGAGAGTAGCTTTGCTCACTTTTTAAAGTAAGCAGCATTTTTTAAAAGCACACTTCTTCAGCAGAATTCTCCAACCGAGGCAAAATTCAGTCTGCTAATTACCTGGAATTCATCTGTGTTTTTATTAAACTTTGTTTTTACACACACCCGTACACACATGTAAAACGTGTGTTCGTGATCAAAGAGTTTGTAGAAACACACTTCTCTTTACTTCACTGTTTGCTTACTGTGTTGACTCTTTCCTGAAGATTTTCCCGCTAAACACAATCTAAACACTACAAATTTTCTGGCAATCTGTGCTATTATTTCACTGTGATCTCACAGCGCAGGATTTAATCAGTGAAGAGGTCCCGAGTGAGTGTGTGGTGAGTATTGCTCACCCAGCACTGTAACTTGGGCTTTTTGTTCCCACAGCGCAGAAATTCAACAAAACAGACCTCCCATACCCAAGAAGCACATAGTCTTTTCAAGCTCAGAGGCACAGCTTCAGCATAAAAAACACAGTGGTTTTCATCATGCAGAACAGACAGGTTTAAGGCAGAGATCTGAACAAAAGATTAGGAAAGGCAGTCTGGTCCAGCGGTTAAGCCACTAGCCTGGGACCTCGAAATCCCGGCTCTGCCAGCGCTGCCGGCAACACAGCCTGCGCTGCTGGTGTCAACACACAAAATCACATCGGCCTCCAGCATCAAAAATACGCAGGGCCTGAACGCCCCTGGAATAATTTAGAGTCAGGCAAAGT
This sequence comes from Aegotheles bennettii, assembly GCA_013398125.1. NCBI lineage: Eukaryota > Metazoa > Chordata > Aves > Caprimulgiformes > Aegothelidae > Aegotheles > Aegotheles bennettii. The sequence goes on along the minus strand of VZRW01008609.1, from coordinate 18,928 downwards.
ACCTTTGAGGGTCTGGGCGTTGTTTACTTTGTGCTGCAATAACTGTCCATAAAATGACAGAGAGTAACATTTCCCTATCTCGCGGAGCACACCTCTGTAGCAAGGACACCCAGCATAGTTGCTAAAGCTGGGTGCTAAACTGCTTCCAAGAGGCATGAAAACAAAAATGAGGTTTCACATCAGCCCCATGCCACACATCTACCCCAAAAGAGGCACAGTCTAAGTAAAAGCACAGGGTTGCAACCTCACAGACCTGTGAAGAATTAAATAAAATCCAATTCTGTCACCCTCGTGTCTGTGGTCAGGTATTTCTTAATAACTGGTGGCTGCTAACAGGGCTTTACGCCTGTTGTCTGCTTTGTCTGGCACATGATTCAGCTCCTGCCACTGTATAAAGCACTCAATTTATTTAGCGTGTTTCCCTAACTGGCAGAGCCAGTCCTCCCTTCCCTTCCAGCTCTGCTGCTTTAAACACCTCACAGTGCATTTCACTCGGGAGAAGCCCTGCTCCCATGGCTGGCTGGCAGGAACCTGTCTCTCGTGTAAATAAAGGCAAGACAATGCTTTTTTAATCACACTACCCAGAAAATAAGGATCTATTTAAAACTTTCCACGTTCTCTTCAGGTAAAAATTTCCATACTACTATTTAAAGTATTCTGTAACAAGCATGCCAATCCAAAATTTAGGGTGGGAGAATATGAAGGAAAGGGAGATAACTCTTACTTGTGATGCACTAAAACAGGAACAATGTGACTTGGATTCAGTTTCCAACTTACTATAAACTTCACATACGTTCTCACCACATCTTCCCAATACTTCTGTTCCTTTTGCACATGATCCAGATGATACAGCATCTTTTCTGTCATCATTTGTCTATTTTATCTATTCAGAATATAATCTGGAGAATAACAAATTCCTCTCACTGGGAGCATCTACAGACCCCACCAGAAGAAGAACACAGTGAAAAACATCACTATAACACAGCCACAGGTTTTTCACTTTAGTAGCACTACTCACATATGGATGAAAAAATAGTGCATGCCAAATAGGAAGTAAAAGCCAAAACATATGGGTAACAGCCAAGATGACAATGCAAGCTTTATAATTTAGAATCAGTTAAACTCATGCCTTTATGCTTTTTTACAAAATAGTCTGCATAACTTCTAAGCAAGCCCCCACGAGAAAAGGAGAATCAAAGCACTGAGAAAAGTCAAAGAAAAATCAAGCATAGAACAAAGACTGAATAGAAATCAAACTCAAGCCCTTATGTAGAAATGGAGTAGGTAATACAGTATCTATACAAACAAAGCTGTATTTAAATAATTACAGACCTATAATAAATTGGGAACACAGTAGATGTGTGAGAGACATACAAGGTGAAATTGCATTTAATACGGTGATTCATACTTACTCAGAAAATCTGCTTGTAACTGTACTTGTTGATGCCAGGCTGCATTTTATTCAAACCAATAAAATCTTTTGTGTGGTCACTTGACCTTGCTATTTATCTAATTTACATTTAAGACAATAATGTTGCTTAGTAATTTAAAAAGGAAGTGTTTCCACCCCAGAGTGTTATCCCTGCATCTGCTCTGAAGAAACTCTAAACTGGAGAACACTGCAAGTGAATGGGAGTTCTCTGCAACCCAGTTCATAATTCTCTCTCTTAATTGGTTGAGCTCCAGGGTATTTAAGGTTTTATATATCAATTCTATCCAGAATGCTCAGAGGAGACAAAATCTGGAGTTATCCAGATTTACCCAATTTACCCAATTTAGAAGAAAAGTAAAAGTCTCTCCTAAACAGGCTCTAGGGTACCAGGATACAAACAATGCACAGACACTTAACATCTGTTCACGGTCTTACTTTTAAAAGACTAAATTCATCTTGATATTCTGGTCATCAAATGTCAGTACAGAACAGAGCCTGGGACCACTGTGCAGCATCTTCAGCCAGACCTTACTGCACTAGAGACAGGAACTTCACAAGCTGGGAGAAAAGGCATTATGCCTTGAAAATGATTCCATCTTTCTTATACTAGTACGCAAAGGTGAAAAATGCTAAGTGATCTTCTGAAGAAGCTGCCTCTAACTAGCATCTTCTACTGTGACATGAATGGAGAACTGAGGCAACTAAACACACAGAGACAGTGGAAGGCAGTAGCCTGTTTTTTCAACCTCATATTTTCCTTCCAGTCACTGTAAAGAACAGTGTTGAGTTTTTTATATAAAATACAGTTGTTCCTATTCAGTCTGTGAGAGACCACCGGTTCTTTCTTGCTAAATATAAAACAGGTATAAAAAAAATATCAGAATAAAGTAGACCCCCTAAATGTCATGTTCAGTGAGTATTACCATACTGACAAGTAGTCCACCAGCTGAGGCTGTTTCCATCTGGAGCCTCTCTGTGTGCATACGAGCTGACAGCAGAAGCTGGCCCAGGCCACAGGGTGCATCAGGAATTACTAGCACCACTAGTTTACACACTTCTGTTCAAACAGTCTCCTATTTTGCCACCCATTTTCCCTGGGTACAAAGCCACCCACCTGTATTCTATGCCACAGTCCAGTGCCACCTCACTTGCATCAGTGCAACTTTGTGGAGGGATGTGTATAAATAAAACAGGTTGGATCTGCAGATCTGAGTCAATAAGAAAAAAAAAGAGTTTGCTGCTGGATACTTTTCTGCGTGGAAATGTTTAACCTGGATCGTTTCAGCACAGCCCCACAAACAGCTGCATCAGCACAACCAGAACAGCAACAAACTGCAGCGCAGTAACAGCCACGAGAAGCAGGGGTGGGAAAGAGGAATTTCTTGGAGCTTGTCTTGTGTCAAATCCAATTTATTTAGCAACTAATTACATCCTTAGAGTTACTAAAGAATGGGAGAAGGAAACGATCATTACTTTTAAGAAAAGATCTGATGTAAATTATTTTATATTGCTTGTACTTACACAGGAAACAAGACTTGGACATACTGCACTTTCTAGTTCTGTTCTGAACTGAACTAAGAGAATTGTTCCTTAAACAATTCCTGGGAGCCAGCTGATCATAACTGGTGAAATTCTCTCAAACTTGTCAATTCCTGAAATGTTTCCTGTTTTTTCCCAAATGACACTGTGTTCATGCAGCAGTAAGGACACCAAGGCACCTGCAGCAGCTGATGCAGTGTGCCCCTGAACAGATGATGCACACCAAGATGTGATCATGATCCTCACAAGAAGAAGGCAGCAGTATACTCCTTTAAAGCTTGTAGGTCACTCCTTTTGCTTTTAAATGGTTCAACAATAAAGGATTGACAGTACTGGTTAAAAAGGATACCAGCCTCAGCTGGCTTTCCCCCCTCCACCTAGAGTTGCTGCCCAGTCATAGGTTCTACATATATCTGCTCCTCAACTGCAGTTCACAGCCCAGGGTAATAGGCAGTGGGCATTAGGCAGTGGGGGCTGAAGAGCTAATACATACATTAATTACAGAAACTTCTACTACAATGTTTCAGCAAGAGAAAAATGCCCAATAACAGCTAAATCCAACAACAACAAAAATCAGACATATCTCTGAACCAAGTCACAGAGCTAATGCCACAGCAACGTGTAAAGGAGTACTTCCTTCAGTTTGCAGCATGTAACTGCAAATGTACCTTGGCTTCCAGAAGTACTAAGAGCAGATCATACTATAGGGGCAGGTGAAGGTTCAGTCCTTTTATAAAGGAGACCATGCAGTTCCCACCCCTATAGCTGCAATTTTCCCCAACAGCCCAGGTCAAAAAATGTTGGGTCACCTCTCACTTGAAAAATTTAATATAGCTCAACTTACACTTGTTGGCAAAGTTATGAATGCCACAGAGAAGATAAATGAGGAGCAACTGTTCACCTTATCTCAGATACAAAAAATAAGGAACATTCAGTGAATTTTTAGGAGAACATAATTAAAATAACACTGGATAAGAAAGAAACCCACTGCAAACGGGTTGTTGCAAAAGCATTCAGGACAGGACTTCTTCAGTTCAGACAAATTCCTGTAGGATAAGCCTCCCTTAGTAACTGTTATGATTTGGAGACACCCTACAGCCCAGAAGTCCTACTTCCCTGCAGCTGCAAGGGTGTACCATATATAGCAGCAAAATATGTGCCATATTTCCTGTACCCTCTCTAAAGCTATTGCCCCTGTTGGACAGAATACAGGGAAGAGGGTGTGAGGGACTTTTCATCAGGAACAGCATGGCTCTTCTGAACAAAGCACATTTGTATTGCCGTTGGTTGTGTTTGTCTGTTACGTCTGGAGACTGCAAACACTGTGCAGTTTTCCTCTGGTGAGTACACAGAGCTTGGCACAGTGGTGCTCCTATCATGATTGCAGGCTCCTTATATTACTTACTGCAGGGCAAGCATGGGAATATTAACAATTAGTCACTGACTCAGATAAGGCGCTCATAAATTCCCCATCCAAAGCACTGAGGTTGTATGCAGTATAAACCTTTCTGACTCACAGCTAGAGCTCTTCCCTTACTCTGGCATATGTGTTCCCACTCTCTGGCATAGACCACCACTAACACTTCCATCACCGGTTCCAGGAAGTGTTTGTGAACACTTCCAGGTTCACAAAACTCATCACTACTTTTTCAGGTTATTTTTTGGCTAAATCAGCTCCCTGAAACAGTGCACCAGAATTGCATGAGTATTGATGCTGGTGCATAAAAAGGGGCGATCATGTATTACTGCAGATGGGAGGCAAGGAAATGCTGAGGCTGACAGAGCTCACCTGGAGCATATCCTGAATCTTGACTAAGAGAAAAAGCTGTGGCCATCATGAACCAAAAGGATTTTCTAGGCCACAGAGTTTTGAGGTACCCACCTCAGCAACTGCCACCCTGAACTTCTCTTCAAAAATTCAGAAAATAAATTTGCAGGACAAGGCTGTGGAGAGATGGGGAGATCAGAGTGCCCCAATGGGCACATACTTGGTAGACTGTGGCAAACCCAGGCATATACAAAGGTAACAGCAACTGCCAGACATTAACTGCTATGCACAGGAGTCCTCCTTCCAAACATCAAACAACAGAGACTATGTTTGACCCCTAAAAATTAGACGTAATTGAGTGTTCTCTGACAAGCCCCTTGTGTCATGTGCAGCTCCTGTGCACAAAAAACGGCAGCCGTGGGATGTGGGGGCAGGAGCCAGCTGGAAGCATTTGCTGTGCTGGTCAGAGGTTCACTTTACATACCAAACTGATCAGAAAGACACCGGGGGAAACCGATTTCTCTCAGACATCTTTGGCAATTCATATTACTGCCAAGTGTACTCGAGGGTACAAATACAACTCTCTTGTCTGCAAAGTCTTCCCATAGCCTTAGCACGCCAGTTGCCCAAAAAGAAAATTGGATATAATTTTACTGATAGGTTTCTCTGCTAAAAAACTCTTTTCCTTTTTCAGGTATATATAGATTTGTTTGGTTCTCAAAATGCACCTCTTAGCAGAAACAGCCATCAAGAGTAGACAGCAGTGAAAAGCTGTAAGTAATACCAGGCTACGATTTATATTCACCAAAACACTTGGAGCTATTTAAGGAAAGGCTTCAGCACAAGGAATTCTTCCTTCAAACAAAGCCAGGCCCAAGGAACACTTCAAGAGGTTAGAAAATCTGCACAAAATATTGCCAAAGCAGCCCCATGATCAGAACAGAGGGCGAATAAGTCTCTTGGGACAAATAGCCCATCTCCTTGCTCCAGGTAGCCTGTCCAAGCAGTTCCCAATAATGTGCAGCAGAAAGCACGGGGTTCAGCACACACGCTCTGCAGACGGGGAACTAACCGAGGTCAAGGGCAAAGGGTTGTGACAGCTTTCTCCAGGGCACCTCTCAAACTACCCACCTTAACCTAGCTTTCTACTTAAATTGACTTGCTAAACTTACCCAGGGGTTTGCAAAGCCTGGGAGGATTCCCCAGCTGTCTTGGGCTCAGGCTCTTTTCTGAGCAAAGGGACTTGAGGCCCAGGGCCTGGCTGTCATTTGTATTTCAACAGCTATTGACCATATCATTTTCATATCACAGAAACTGTTCCAAATAGTTAAAATATTCTCCCTCAAACCACTAAAGTTTAATTTCTCTCATGGAAAATTAAAATAAAATAAAAAATTAAAGAAACACTGGCATGTTTCTTAAAATCAAAATGTTGTCAGATCAGACACCGGCACAGGTTCAGACCTAGCATGTGTGAGGCTGCCTCAAAGCAGAGCCCCAGACCTAAAACTGAAAGAACAAACAGGTCTGGATCTCTGTGCTGTATTTTTTTTTTGAAACCAGTATCTTTCCTCCCATGTACATTTCTCAAAGGTAATGAGTTAGGCATTTGCTAACGTAACAGGAGAGTGTAGGAGTACAGCACTCCCAGGAATCACACCCAAACAGAACACAGAGACCACCAAGACGTGAGGTAACGAAGAAGGCACAGAAGTAAGAAACGTAAAGAACCAGTGAAGGATGAGAGCTAGAGGAAAAACTCTGTACAAGTATTGCAATGCCTCAAAGTGGTGGGAGCCTCAGGCAAGTGCCTGTTGTGTTGGCCAGTAGGCAACACCCTGTTTTGCCACTTAAAATGATAATTTGAAGAGAGCTCTATCTCCTATAGCCCTGAGGACTATCTTAAAACTTGCTCTGAAAGTCACCTTCCTCCTCCTGCCACCTTGTGTGTGTAACATCAGTAGAGTGCTACAAAATGTGGCACAGGGACAATGCTTGTGGAGACCTGCCCAGGCATTTTTAATTACAATGCTGTCTGAAACTGCTCGGAGCAGATTATATATGCAGATGTAGAAATGCCTGGGGTAAAATCCCAGCCCTGTCACATTAACAGCACCCATGTTCAAAGGCTTGCTGGAGCTTTGCACAAGAAGAGGACCATGCACACAGTTTTGGCTGTATATAGAGAAACCAGGGAATTATCTCAGCCGATGGCCCCCAGATTCCTGGTCACTGGCCTAAACTATGGGTGAATAATATCCAATGTCAAGGGACTGAAACACTCAGCTCTACAAGCTGGCTTGCACCTCCACCAGAACAGTTTTAGGACTCTGAGAAAACAGACAACCGCTTAGACTCTGTTGACACTCAGTTGTCAGCTTCCCACTATCTCTTTTAACATCATTTGAACCCTGTCCCACTGCTGAAAATGTGTGTAAATGTCAGAGACTGAGGGCCCCACAGCAGTCAAAACCACGTACCAGCGATGTCGAGCACTGGGATTTACAGCCCGCCGGGATTGAGCAACCCAGCACCCTCTCACAGGCTTGGGGACTCTCACCACAAGGGGACCTGTAAGAGTCCCTGGTGCTCAGCATCAGCCTCTCCGGAGGCAACAGGAACCAAGGTGATACTGAGCCGTCACTCCACTGTGGTCCTGCTCACTTAGCTCGTGTGAAGAATTTACTTCTTGTATGAGGAAAAGCATAGTGTTCTCTTAATCTGTGTGGACTGTGGGGGAAAAAAATATAATCTGATTTTCTCCTTTTCCTTCTACTCCATTCAGTCATGATTTGCTTTCCTCCTGTAAAAATCCAAGTGTGACAGCCTAGACAGTGTCACAGAAAGCACGCAGGCCCAGGGGAAGGCGAGTCTAAAGTGCTCTTTATTTAGTTTGCCTGAGCTCAGACAAAACAGAAAATGGAAAGAAACCTCTAGAGCAGAAAAGGAGAACAGATCGTTTCGGCATCTTCAAAGAGTTGTAAGAAAAGACTGAAGGGTCCCCATCGAGGCCATCAATCCAAATTCTAACAACACTGAAGAAAAACTTCAGGATACTTGGAAAAGAATATCAGTGTATAGCACACATTTTATAGCAAATCTTGGTTAAGCCAATCTGCCAGACTCAACAGTCCCACTGGGCTCTATTTTCAGATTTTGTGAATACTTGCAGTTCAACACAGTTTTACCCAATTTCCGGCTTCAAGACACACCAATCTTTTAGGAAGGCTTAAATGTGGAGACTAGGCGTGTGTAAGTCAGCTAGGCCAGTCATCAATCCCTTCACAAAGATGCAAACATACCACACGTGTGCTGCACATCTGCCTTACCCTGTAATGTCTGCAATCAAGGATGACCACAGAAAGCATGCCAGGTATTTCCAACCAGCTGCTAAATCTGAACCGTTTTGCTTATAGAAAATCTGCCAATTATAAAAATAACCTAATTCCACGTGGTTAGCAGTGGGTTGGGGGTGTGTGTGTGTGTGTGTGTCAACAGAACATTAGCACTGCTGTCCACACAAAAACATGTTATAGCCAAGAACATTTAAAAAAAATCTGGATGATATACAAGGAACACCTTCGATTTTCTGCGCGTGATTCACTGAATGTATTTCTTCAGCTGATCTAAATTATATTCTGCATTTTGAAAGTTTATTTCAAAGGCATTTATAACTAAAAAAAAAGGAAAAAACTGAAATAAGAGCCTTCATTGCCACAGAGTCCTCCTCCTGTGAATAAAGGCTATTGCTTCCTTTGAGGAAAGAAGAAATCACAATGCCAATGCTAATAACATGTGAAAGCTAACAGCCAGCTCAGGTCAGAACAGAACTCCTGCTAAGACTTGATGAACTTTTCAAATTTGACCTAAACGTGGCAAAGCCCGAGGTTTCCTAAAGCCACAGCAGGATCTGAGGTACTTAAATCCTGAAGTTGCTACAATGACTGTGTCAAGGACAACTGTATGGTATCTAGCTTTTTCTGATATCTGCAATTATTCAGTTATATCAATAAATGTTACAACTAAGCTGAAAGAGTATTGAGGATGGGCTGGTTTATTAAAATGCATGTTTATTTTTTTAAGTTTAAGGGTTATCCCTTGAAGTGTGACCAGTGCAAAGATGTATGGTTCATTCCTTCTCTTATACACCCTGGGCTGAGCGACATTTATGTGATGTCCTGTTTCAGCAGGAAAGCTTCTAGCTGTTTAAAGGGTGATGCTGAAATGTGTGACATCCTCAACTGCCATTTCAGTCTTAGGTAGCAAGTTAGTACCAACAGGACTGGTTTATTCAGGTAGAGCTAACCCCAGCCTACAGACTGCCTCATCATATTTATGCTGCACTGTACCAGAGCCTTTCTAAGGAAGGGTAGTGAGAGTCTGGCACCTCTCTGTGTAGCCAGACCAGGGCTGAAGCACTCGCACCTCTTCTGCCAAAGACCACAGAGAGTTGCAAACAAAGCACAGAGATGTTGGAAAGCATGTGAATAACACCAGGTGCAAGCTGGGAAGAGGTGAAGGTGGGGTCCTGCAGTCACACACACCATCTGAACTTCCACAACTGAATGTCTACAGAATTTTACTACTTGGAAAATGGCTTGGCCTTACATCATAAACAAAGAAAACCTTTCAAGTAAAGCAGTATGTTCGTTCTCTGTTGACTTTAGCTGTATGTTTTGAACTAAAGAGAGCAACAAGAAAAAAAAGCATGCAAGGTGGGGATGAAATGAGAAGAGAAAGACATAAGGGCAAAAAGCTTAAGGGTAAAATCTCTAACCTTTTTCTTTTACTAAGGGAAAGGAAAAACTTTCCTCTATTCATACTACTTACTACTGTTATTCATTAGCGACGTGATTGTTCAAACTCACTGAAGCTGTGAACACACTATGAAATGCAAACTTTCTCCTTCATACATTTAATACATTAGAACTTAATTCTCTGCTCAAATTCTTGAGTGAGGCAAAGGTCTCAGCCTTGACCTCCAGCACAACACAACTAAAAGGAACTTGGCTACTTGATGTGAAACAGAGCTTCCAAAACACTTGTCACATAAGCCTCAATAAAGCCATGATAAATGCTTTTCAGAACCAAGATAAATGAGAATTCTGGAATAACCTGAAAGTTCAGTCCAAGGAAATTAATCTATGAGTAACAATTTTCCATCATATTCTACAGACAGCATGTTCATTCTTTGGGAGGACAGTGATTTCATGATGGTTATTGGGAGATTGGGAATAAAACTCCCTTCATTTTGATTAGTTATGTTCCTCCCCAGTAAGTTCCGTTACGACCTTCAACTTTACAGTGCCCAACTGACTTGCAGCACTGCATTCAACAGTGTGGCCAACGTCTACCATGTGTGCTTTGCTCTCCCTCCGAATGAATTTTGGAGTCCTGTGTGTGCAGGGTAATCTCGTTTTAGCACACATGCAGCTAGCTGTTTATGTTAGTAACAAGCGATGGTGCAGCTTGTACTAAAAGCAGTGTCGTATTAAGACTCTTCTGGGGAAGTTAACGTCAGAGTTGAATCACTCTCACAGTTCATCATTGCCAAAAGTAGCATATCCCATACTCCCACCCTGCCCTTTCTTCTCTCCATCCCAGTCATGCTAACACACCCTTTCTCTTGCATCAAACTAATGTTCATCAGAGCCTTCACTGAACTGATTCAGTTCATTAACCCAGGAGCAAACAATTCACTTTTTTGTCACGTTTGTTTTCTTCCAGGCCAGTGAGTTGAGTCCATTTCACTCAGGGCCTGAGGGGGGCTAGACTTGCTGCTGACCAGGAGTAGGCAGCCAGAAGCAGGGAAGAAGAGCAGTAAGTTGAGGACAGGGCACCAGATGCCTCCAATGAAAAAAGACATGATCAGCTGTAACATGTCACTTTACCTGACTGAAAAAGGTTTCTTTGCAGCCGAGGAGTGAACCTGCCAGCTGCAGCTCTCCTCCTCAAGCTCCCAGCAGTCTGCCACAAACCCTTATTCCAGGCCAGTAGGGACCCTGACAGCCAACAGGAAGATTTTGAACCTAATCTAATAATTTTTGCCCTGGCTTTCCGTAGGGTAAGTTTGATGCACTTGCAACAGCTGCCATTGCTGAAGAAATACACAGTGTGGCTTTCTGTGTTTCCCAATGGCTAACAGTTTTAAGACTGCTTTTATTGACTAGGCATTTCATCACTGGGTTGGGGGTTAAAAAAAAAACAAAACAGGTCTGCACAGATTGAGTGACAACGGAGATACTGCAAAGAAACAAAGTCTGCCATATTATCAATCCTAAAGGTTTCCTCTTTCTACACTTATTTCAGATCACCTGCCACTCCTTGATGACTCTTGCTCCTTGCCAGCTTTTAACACAGCTTCTTCTTATTTGCCTGCCTTCTCATGCATGAAGACCCTCCTTAAATACCTCTACAGCTGCTACAGTTCCCGGCCTGTTATAATGCCTCTAAGACCATTCCCCTGCCACCCATGTTTACAAGAGATCAACTACTAATTACAAGCTGGGATGCAAAAAGCTAGCACTTATATGTTTGTATTTGCATTTGCACATGAATATGTATCAAATGCATATATACTTAAATATGTGCAGTATTTTTAATATCACTGTTTCTCCTTTTCCCCCATTTGTGGTATTCCAGGGCATCCATCTAAGATGCACTGGAGCTTAATTCCTTTGACTTGTTGGGAAATCCCATTTTAAGGCGCAATGCTTTAATACACTGGAGGTTCGTCTAATCCCATCCAGTTTATTCACATAAAAATAACCACACATCACTAAAGCTGACTCTGTGTGAGCTGACACTCCCTTCCAACAATGAAAGCGATTTGTTACTTTTCCTTTAACAATAGTTAGGAGGGAAAGGCTCCTTCTCCACAGCTGTTTCTTGAAAACCTACCGGTACACTATGATGACTGACAGACCTTTCACTAGAGTACGTTGGATGCTTATTCATCATGAATTGATCCAAACCCTTGATAACCTGATAAAAGATGCAGTTGTCTACTTTGTAAAACAGCCAGGATTTCAAAGACTGTGTAAAAGAGTGGATAGGATAGTATTTAACCCATTTTCTCAAAAGCAGAGTTAATCTGCATAACTCATTTGTTCAGTGATACTCATCTACATATTAGCCTTACACACACAATTTGACCTCCATTATATGTAAGGTTTAAGTTTAATTTTTGGCTTCTCTTCCTACTGTGTTTTCCATCCCAGGTGGATTGCTTGTAACTTCCCAGCCAAAGTAAATGGGTTCAATTCATACAGCAGTTAAAGCTTGTGCAAGCGGTTCCCTTGAAACCTTTCTCTGCTGCCACCACCACAGCATCTGTGATACCATCAGGACCAGGTAGAGTTACCATCTAAAACAGAAACTTTTCCAAAAGTCACTCTTGCCACCTTTCAACTCCACAATGAATTGAAGCACTGCTGCTGTGCAGGCAAAACCCCTGCTGGAAAAGCAGCTCTGAAAATTATAGAGGAGGAAAGCAGACAGGTCCCTTTAGGTGGTAAAAGAGGTTACGGTTTCCTTCCAATAACAGTTACCATATCCTTTGATATTCTATCTACTTTATCATTTTCCCCAGTTTTGCAGAATAGCAGCTGTGATAACATAGAGCCCATCTTCTGCACTGCCTGTCACTTCACGGTGGGAGACTGGTGAGGACAGAGAAAACACTTGTTGGGAGCCTTCAGCTTGCCCCAGCTAGGAGGCACAAGATGAGTCACCAGCTGAGCTGGGAGTCAGGGGTCAGCCCCTCTGGGGAGCCACCGCGCTGTTCGGTCCACTTGCAGCTAATCCCCGGAGAGTGGCTCTTGCTAGAAGATTTCTTTATCCCCTTAGCTGAAAAAAAATAACAGAGTTAACAAGCCCAGTAAAAATCCATGACTCAGGCAAATCCTTAAGGATCAAGTGGAGAGGGGGAGGGAACATAAACTAATCCGTGAGTCCAAAACGTCTTTTGCCAAAGCCTTTTAAAAAACAAAAACTTCACTAGGGTCTCCTCCTTAGTGGCAATTACAGGGGAGGCATTTCTTTTTTTCTTCACTAAGAATCTCTTCTCAACAACACAAACAAGGGTGCCCATTGACGTGCAGTGTTTTCTAATCCATCTGACCAGCTGGCTTTGTATGTCTTTTATACATACTACAGGAGAAAAAAGAACGGCTTCTCAGGGTGAAGAGCCTCCATCTCTGCAGCGGAAATACTGGTTTGACTGCTGGATGGCCTGCAGTGTTCCTGGGGAATAGATACACATTTTTCTTTAATAGAAACATTTACAGTACATGGTTTTGAATATCAGCAGTGACTCACAGGACTTATAAATGATAGTTTCTTCTTCCCCAGAGAAAATTACAAACATCTTAGAGGTTCGTTCTGCCATTAATTTCCAAATCTGAAAACATCAGCCCAGGTTTTCTGGGTTTAAAATAAAAGCATTAGTGATGTCACTAAATTTCAGTAAATGCTTCATAAATAAACAAGTGGACAATGCAGGGCAGCACGTACACAGCAGAGAGCAGAAGGGCCTGGAGGGACCTGTGAATTGCCTGCAATACCAGTTCACAGTGCTCATTTTCTAGGTTGATTTCTTGAGTTGTATGTGGGAAAGATGAACCCTCAGCTGCTGTCGACCCTTTCAGTGGTTCCTAGCTTGGGCCAGCGCTAGCGCAACAGCTCAGTGCCGCAGAAAGCGAGTGGCTCCCTCCATTCTGTGCCAGCCATGTGGCCCAGTCCTCTCCCAAGGGCACCGTCTCTGGCATTCACATTTTCTTTCAGAACCAATACTAGCCAAAAACCCCAACCAACCAAAAAAAAAAAGCCAAGAGAAAAGAAGAACTATCGGTCCCACAACAGCTGGGGATGAAACACCGATGTGGGGGCAGGATCCTTCCCTTTCCATAGTATCACTATTCTCTTTTGGCTCAATCTACATGTCCCAGGCTGTATCTTTACCTTCCCACTCCAAGCCCTTAGTCCATAATCACTCTCTTTTCTCAAAGCAGTGTATTTAGAAAGCATTTTGGCTGTTGGCTTTCCTGTCCTATTATCCATTCGTGTTTGCCCCCCCTCCTTTTTTTTTTTAAATAACCATATACAAACTATCACAACAGTGTTTGTCCCAGCTCTTTTCACTGAATATTAATATTTGTAAAAAAATATCATTTACATTTCACATACAAAACTTGCACATGGATTCAAGTGTCAGGAGTTTCTACTTAGCACATTTCAAACATGGGGAACATGCACTGTAGGCTGGTACAGAGCCCTGAACACACTTGGAGCAAATTAATTTGAATTTTACACTGGACAACATAGCTTTACCCCACATACCATCTACTCAGCTAGATTCAGTTGTCTGAATTTTTGATAGACTTCAATGTTTTCGTTGCTTTGTATGATTCACACCAAATAACATGAGCCTTGTCTCCCCTGCTGTCTTCACACCTCATTTTATTTCACGTGCCATGTCCTTTTAACCAAAGAAGTTGTCTCCATTTTGCTCTGTATCTGAGAGCAGAAAAGTTTCCAAACCATTGTTTCCCTTGCAAAACTCTGGACCCTAGCCCTAATTTGAGGGGCGCAGGTGTAGGTGCTGTCAGGGGCAGTGCCAGGAGGTGTTGCAGTAATGCGGAACCCTGTTAGAGAAGGTGCACAATGAGGCTTTCAGTCAACAATTCACTGTTTTGCTGAATGCTGTTAGAATTCACAGCTGTGTTTTGACCAGTTCTCATAACATCATGCCTACATGGAAGCCCTTCTCAGGCACAGCTTCCACTGAGCCCCTGAAGCAGCACAGAGCCTTCAATAGTGCACGCTTGGCAGGGCTAATGCAAACACGGTCTTTATGAGCTCTGAAGAGGTGAGTCAGAGCTCACCTCCTGCAGACTCCTTCCCCTCCCTTCACGTCAGAAATACTTCCATCTGCCTGATGGTGACAGATGTCTTCTAAAGCAATGTATATTCAGATGTTTGGGTTACATCTGTAAGGACTATTCTGCCCTAACATTAAAAACAACACAGAAAAAAAATGTTTTGAAAGGTGCTAGAAAAGGAAATTTTAACTTTATGAGCAATTAAATACTCGTGGTTACTGTTCTGTTTTCGAAGAACATATGTGCATATCTATAATAAAACAATTGGGAGGCGTGACTAAGAACTAACATTGAGTCCTAGAAACTTTGAAAAATAGTTTAGTCATTGTTCAGATAGTCCAAATCCTTTCCAGATTTGACAGCTCCAAGGGTAAAGTCACTTAGCCTTGTGCAATGCAGGAGTGAAACTACTCGGGAAAGCACTGCACAGGCAGCATGGGCGAGGATACACATCTACTGGGAGCAGTCTAGCTTTTCTTTTCCTCTTAAGCCAGTTTCCCCTCAAAGCTGTGAGTAAAGGAAACAAAAGGCTGGATACTTAAGGCTTTTTAAACACAACTAGGCTGCTTCATTTTTCATGTCTTTTTTTTTTGCTGGGGCTTTACAAATTGCCTCCAACCTCCCCACTGCAAAGTCCTCAGTCAAGTCAAACCTGTTTGCCATTTATGTGTGAGTGCCCTTAGACCTAAACCCAGCCAACAGTTTAGAGTAAACAAACCTACCCAGGGAGGAGCTGGAATTTTAACAGCAAATCATGTGTGGCCCAAACAATTACTCCCTCTCCAGGTGAGGGAATGCAGCAACATTTCTGGTGTCTAAGCAAATTTCTCTGCAGCAGTTCGAAAGATGGGAGACCAGTCTTTTTTCATCACGGGCGGGGCAATGCCTTAGAGACACTCATCAACAAAAAGAAACTGCTTAGCTAACTAGTCTGCTCCTTTTGATTACCTACTGCTGATTTGTTGAGCTAATATTTTAAGAACAGTGGGTGCATCCTGGAACCACCCTCTTACCTCAATGATTGTGTCTAAATTGTTCTGCTGAGTATCTTACATAAGACTTGCATAAGTAATGCACTCTGCTCCTGGTAAATTTGGTTGCTCTAGCTAATGAGTACCACCACACGGTGAACTTCCCAGACTGCAAAGCTGCAGAATGCCCAAAACTGCACTGCTTGACACAGTACTCATCCTGCTTTAGCACAAGAGTGACCTCTCAAAGAAGATTAAACCCAGGCAAACAAATAAAAAGCCTGAGCAAGCTGAGACCTGGCAACAAAGGCAAACAGTAGCACAAAGGAATCACAAAGGGGAAAGAAAAGGGTAGTAATAAATAAGGGAGAGTGGTAATCACTCTCCATCTGAGAGAGCAGGGACCAGAGACAGACCTGAGCATGGAGGGGTTTTGGTATAGAACACTAAGATCTCCTCCCTCCTCCTCCCCCTCTCACCACAACCACCGCCACTGGTTTAGCGATGCTGAGATTTGGATCTGTGAACTCACCTTCTATATATGCATGTTCTAATTACACAGGGTAGTCCACTCACCTCTTGACCACATAATTTGAAATGTAAATGACAGGTCTCATATAAAGGCTACCTATTTGCAGGAAGAGCATGTCCCATGCAAGACTTGCACATCCTGCTCCTGACTGGAAAACACCTCTCTCCTGGTTTGACTTAGAAGATTTCTCTGAAGACAGGCCAGGGTGGTGGAGGCTGTGGAGGGCAAGCTACATAATTGGTGTGGAGGGGTATCAATTCCAGACTGTAAGCTGGAAGAGTAACTTCAGAAATCTCCATTAAAACACTAAGTATTACTAATTGTTTCATCTTTTCTGTCTCTTCTCCAAAAGCCCAAGGATTCAGGATTTGTATGCATTGAAATGGAAGAAAATAACATGCACAAAATACATGATCCACATTTGTCAGACATATCCTCCTATTCATAAATGAGAATCCATGGCAAATTAAAATAGATAAAAAATTTATACCTGCCAATGATACTTAGATAATCACATGGATAATGCGCATGACCTTCTGTATTAGAGAGTATGTACAGTATTATTTAAAACTTAGACTAAATTATTTAAAATTTACACTAAATCTGTAAGGAGAGTAGCCAGTGGAACTAAAACTAAAAAAAAAAAAACCAACAAAAAAAACAACAAAACAAACAACAACAACCAACCCACAAAACTGGCAGTAGTTGAGAAATACACTAATGAAGGTGGATGGTGCAATCATCATTTGCCTCCCTTGTCATTATGAGGCAGTCCTTATTACATGACCACACACTGTTTTTGCCTAGACTCCTGCCTCATTCACTGCATAATTATAATGAAAATCACATTAAATGTTTTAATGCTAAATGTCTTGGAAGCTTAATCTAGGAGTCACTACAACTTCGCTTATAAGACACATAGCATATGTTTCCATCTACACTGAAACACAGTCAAAGCTAAAAATGTGTGTTAAGCACCAGGCATTGTATTCGGTGTGATCAGTCTGGTGATATGACACGGGTCCAGCCTGGGAGAGGAGCGAACTTTGGATCCCAATTCACTTTGTTGTCGGCAGGTGCTACGTTGTGTTGTGACCTGTTCCAGCCACACCTATAATCACACAGCAAGCTACAGGTAACTCCTGAGATTGCCTTTTATCTTTAATCTCTTCCTGTTCACACTTCATTCTGCCAACGCCTCCTGTCAGGATTATTGCTGTTTATTTCCCGTGAATATCTAAGAATATCATTCATCTCAGCAATAAAGGTTTCCATGCAGTGAGGCATGCTTCAGAAGTGACCTGCAGTATTTCCTAAAAGGTTACTTGACTGACTTGTTGGTTGGGAAAGTAAACAGGAAGACCTACATTGTCTGTCATAAAAAGCAACAGTATTAGGCAGGCAGAAATCACTAAAGCAGTTATTCCAGTGCAGTTCTCTAGAAATGAAAGTCTCATACTCAGATTAAATCATCTACTAATAACACCAGTGCTATGGGTCTGATCTTGAAAGTTTTTGGTTAGGTTGAGTTGTTTCCTCTTACGAACACTCAGATTAGACACAGTTGCAGATTTTAGATAAACTGTGTTGGTCACTAACTACTCAGATTCAAGATTTCTAAGAGATGCTGGTTTTATTTAGTTTATGATCCCAAGTGCACAGTAAAACAACTGAGTCATACCACAGCCTCTTAGAAGTCCGCATCGCTGTCTCCCACCTACACATAACAATACCTAAGTAGTCAGCTTAACCGCTTGAAAGATAGACCTGAAGAGCCTAGTAACCAACATTTCTCTCATGAGGACCTGCAGGTGTCAGCAGCAATAAATGACGTCATCCTTGCTACACCCCACCACACAACCAACACAATAAATGGCTATCAGTGACCTTCTATCCTTCAAGGGCTATTAACCCTCAGGATACCACCTCTGGCTTCAGAATGCAACAAACTACTGAAAAATATGAGAGTACACTAAAAAAGCATCACTAGGTCTGTCCTGCTCTTTTAGCTCATTACTGACCACTGTCAGAGGCAGGACAACTGCAGCTGTTCTCATATTATTATTATTACATTCCCTATTAAACAAAGATTTTCAAGTAGAGCTCAGCTTTCCACCATTCTTCACATGCCTCCTGCCTCTGCTGGAGCAGACAACTGTGACAACAGTTCAGACATGCTGCCTCTGCGAAGGGCTGCTGAGAAATAGCAGTGGAATGGCAGATCCTGGGCACACTAGAGGTTGCAAGTCTCAGCGTTCAGCCCCTGCTGAACATCTTCGTTGGCCCCACAGACTCTGGCCAGCGAGAATTATTCTGCACCTTCCATTTCATAAACTCTCACTCTCATTCTGTCTCTCAGGTCACAATCTTGCCTCTGAGCAGACTCATCTGCTCCCCAGGATGACAGAAGTAACACTTCAGCCTTTCAGCGGTCATGGGCACTTGCCAGTGTCGCTTTTTCCTCCTTCTGTTTAAAAACATCCTGCTTTATATTCACTATAAGCTGGAGTGTTATCCACTGCTGCATGGAGCTTCCCTACTGCCGTTATACACTTTCATAATTAAGATGTCTCTGCCTGAGTCAACTGAAAACTACTGAAAATGTCAAGTATTTCAAAACTAACTCTTACCAGAAATAGTCACATTGCTTTCAGACAATCTTATTTCTGGCAGGCACCCCCTGAATGCAGAAACTAAAGCAATTTTTAAGTATCCATCTAGAATCCATATTCATTAGTTCTTGATAACACTGCTTTCCACATAACTCATTACTGAGTTGCAATTATACCTTTCACAGAATCACAG
>VZRW01008602.1:0-10086 GCA_013398125.1 Aegotheles bennettii | reverse complement strand
CCCCCTGCCATGGGCAGGGACACCTCCCACCACACCAGGGTGCTCCAAGCCCCATCCAACCTGGCCTTCAACACTGCCAGGCAGGGGCAGCCACAGCTTCTCTGGGCACCCTGGGCCAGGCTCTCACCACCCTCACACCAAACAATTTCTCCCTCACATCCCATCTCCATCTCCCCTCTGGCACTTGGAACCCGTTCCCCCTCGTCCCATCACTCCCTGCCCTTGGCACCAGTCCCTCTCCAGCTTTCCTGGAGCCCCCCCAGGCACTGGAAGGTGCTCCAAGGTCTCCCTGGAGCCTTCTCTTCTCCAGGCTGAACACCCCCAACTCTCTCAGCCTGGCCCCAGAGCAGAGCTGCTCCAGCCCTCGAGCATCTCCGTGGCCTCTTCTGGCCCCAGCAGCTCTGTGTCCTTCTGGTGCTGGGGACCCTGGAGCTGTCCCAGCACTGCAGGGGGGGTCTCGGGGACAATCCCCTCCCCAGGAAGGGGCCCAGCCCTACCCGTGTGCGTGCGCTTGTGCCGCTGCAGCTCGTCGCTCCGGGTGAAGCGCTTCCCGCAGAGGATCCAGGTGCACACGAAGGGCCTCTCCCCCGTGTGCCACCGCAGGTGTGCCCGCAGGTGGGACGTCTTCCCGTACACCTTCCCACAGCCCGGGATGTGGCAGATGTGCTGCTTTTTTTTCCCTGGATCCCCAGAGCTCCTGAAAAAATGCGAGGGGAAAAGAGAGTTAAGACAAGGCTGGAGGCTCCAGGGGAGGGGGAGGGAGAGGGAGAGGGAGGAGAGGAGAAGGAGGAGAGGAGAAGGAGAAGGAGGGAGGGAGAATGGGGCCAAAGGTGGCGTTTTTGGGGTTTCCTGCTCGGAGGTCACCCCGGCCATGGCAGCACAGCCCCACCTGCCCTCGCTGTCCTTGCAGTAGGGGCAGGTACAGGCTTCCCTCCGCGTCTTCCGCCCCGCCTGGGGCTGTGGGTCCGGGCTGGTCTCTCCCTCCTCCACCGCCGCGCTCTCGTCCCCCAGCCCGTCCCCGCTGGCGCCGTGCAGGCCCAGCTGAGCACCGTGGTCACCTGGGAGAGAACAGGGGATGTCACCACGGGTCCCTCGGCAGCAAGGGAGGAGGGAGAGGGGCTTCTCTCGGCCCCGTGTGACCGAGTTATCAATGCCGGCCTCATCCCTTGGCTTCCATGGTTTTGATCCCTGGGAATCCCACACCAAACCCCCCGAGAGCCCCCAGGCAAGCCAGGGGTCCCCCAGCTCCCCCATGGTTTGCTCCACACCCCCCAACCGGTGTCCAGAGGGGGGGTGAGAGCCGCGTCCCTGGGCAGTCACAGCCATGGCTCCCACCACCTGCCCGGCCATCCGGGCCATCCCGGAGCAGCAAACAGGAGCCAAGGAATGTAAACAGAGCCACACCACAATAAACGGCACCAAAACATCACCAGGGGGAGCCCGGGCCCCCCCCCGTCCCACCTGGCACTGCCCTCACCAAGGCCCCTGCTCTCCCATTGGAGTTTTGGGGCTGAAAGAGGCCTTTTCCCTATTCTCCTGCTCCAGTGACAATGTCCAGAGCTGATGGGAACCCTGCCACCCCCCAGCACTCCCTCCCTCTCCCCGGGAGCGATTCCCAGTGAGACGAAGCCGTGGGAACCACGAGGAGCTCTCGAGCGCTCGGTGCCGGGGGTCGGCACTTTCAAAGCCTTCGCTTCCCGTTGCTGTTTTGCTGCTCCTCCTCCGAGCCCATCTTTTCATTCCCCTCCAGTGCTGCTTGGTTATCCCGGCCTGGAAAGCAGCCTGGGTTACCTTTGGGCCATTCCAGCCCAAAATTCACCTTTTCCCCACCAACTTCTCCCCCAGCGGGCAGCGAGGGGTGGGATCGAGGGGTGGGATCGCGGCGTGGGCCCATGGGTGGGTGCAAACACACGCACTCCTCCTCAATGCCAAACAGTGCCGAGCTGTGCCACCCTTCCCAGAGATCCTCCGCCGGGAATCGGGGCTCCGTGGGGTGAGGCTTCCCCAGGAACACCCACCCGGGGCCTTCCCGAGGCTGCCCAGGGGCTGGCTCCAGTGGGGAGGAGCTCACGGAAGGACCGTGATGGGGACATCGGGATGACCTGGGGGGTCCATCCCCTCTTCCCAGCACCTGGAAGCTGTGGTTTCCAAACCATTCCCAAACCCAGCCCGCGCTCCTGTTGTCGGGGTCCTCCAGAGCCACGGGGCTGCAGAACGAAGGTCACCTCCGTGCCACGGGGACCGAGACGCTGCCCCCGGTGGTGGTGGCCCCTCCGGAGCAGCTCTGCTGGCTCAGGCACCTCCAGCAGAGCAGTGGAATTTGCTTTGCACACCCGGTTTTCCCATGGAACAGCCCCCAGGCGGGAGGCAGCGCACGGAGCAGGAGGTGCTGGCACTGGACAACGATGAACTTCAGACTCAGGCCAGCCCAGAACGTCCTCAGCCCCACGCTGGGTCCCTCCCTGAGCCGGGCGGGGATTTCACAACCCGGATGGCAGGAGGGGATGACGAAGAGTTCCTGGCAGCGGGCACCATCCTGGAGCCCACGGCTCTGCCCTTCCCAGCAGGTGTCAGTGGTGCCCTGGCAAAGCTCCGCCAAGGAACCGGGAAGGACAACAGCCACCAGGAACAGATCCATGGCCACCAGAAACAGATCCGTGGCTACCTGGGGCACTGGCCAGCTCGGGGCTGCAGTGGCCGACAGCTCTGTGGTGGCATTGCCAATGGCCAGGCTGTGCTCCACACCAGGGCTTCCTCTGGCCAGAGGAGCAGCTCCAGTCCCACTCCTCCAGGCTGTGGTGGCATCAAGAGGAGCTTGAAACAAGGGTTGGGCCCCCAGGTCCGTGGGCTTCAGAGTCCCTGGGCTAGGGCAGCACTGGGCCAGGTGAGGACCGAGACACCCAGAGCATCAAAGCAAGAGCCAGGAGATGACACCAAGGGAGTGAAGCCTGACTCATCTGCTCGACTCACGGGGCCGGGCCGGCCGCAGGGGATGAGGACACGGCACCGGGATGTCACCTGTGTCACGGTGAGGGGTGGCACATCCCTGTCCTGGCATCGCGTGGTGAAAGACACCGCCGGCCCTGAAGAACCTCAAAACCCCACAGATGGTCCCACCAGTCCACACCAGGGCAGGGGGAGACACTGGATCACAGCCAGAGAGACACCGCAGACCAGTGACCAACAGACTGGGACCAGTTCGGCCGCCTCCTGCGTGCTGGTGATTAATTAATAAATGAATCACCACGGTGGCAGTGGCCGTGGAGAGGGACATTGCTGGCCATCGCGTGACAGCGCCCAGGTGACCTCCCACCACACTGGGAGGGAGGGACAATGTTTGTCCCTCCAAGGGGACCTGAGCCCTGCTGTGAACTCGGCCAGGTGCTCCCACACCTTGGTGTTCCCCTGCTCCTCCGCTCCAGGACGGAACCTTCCCGGTCCGTGCCCCCCCGGCTCTGGCCACACGTGTTTACTGTCCCAAACCAGGGGCAACCAGGCAGGGATTGATTTTTTCCAGCTTCCTAAGCCAGCAGCTCCGGAGCAGAGCTGCGAGAGGAAGGGGGAGGCACACGGGGGCTCCCCGAAACGCACTGGGGAGGGGGAGAACCCAGCCCCGGCACCTTGGAACGGCTTCAATCCAATGTGCCGAGCCCACGCGGCGCTGTGCAGCCTGCTGGCGTCTCCGGGGGGGGNNNNGGAAGCCCAAATCCTCCTCCTGGTAATCTATGGCTCGCATCTAATTAAGGTATAAATAAATTACAGCAGGAGAGGACGGATCTGTGTGTGCAGGGTTCACTCCTCACCGCCCGGGCTGCGCCGAAGCCTCCAGAACCGCGGGAAGCTTGGCGGAGAGGAGCCAGTGGGTGATTTATGTTCATTATCCCCACTAATACAGATCAATTCCAAGAGTAAAGCGTCCCCGGGGGCTGCCGAGCCCCCCCTGCCCTTGCTCAGGTCACTGAAGTCCTGAAAAAAATATCTTAGAGGGAGGAGATGGGTTTAATCCTCAGCAAAGCCTGGGAGGGAGCTGCTGCAGAGAGAGGGGATGGGAGAGGGGTCATGGGGGGGGACAGCCCCTTCCCACTAAAAAACCCGGAGCAGCCGAGTCCTGGCTGTGCCCCCTCCCAGACAAGGTGCTGCCTGTGTCCCAGCTGCTCATCCGGGGGAAAAACGCTCGGCTTTGGTTCAGCAACTGACACAGAGGAGAGCGAAGCCCCGCGGAGGGAGGAGGGGAGCGCGTCAGACCCACCCCAGCTGACCTCGGTGTGTGTTTCCAGGGAGGATGTGGAGAAAAAATAACAACAAAAAAATTACAAAAAATACCAACAAAATGCAGCCAGAAAGCAGCTCCTTACGCAGCTCCCCCCTGCTGAGGTCACCACGCACGGCCCCAGCACAGCCCCAGCACAGGGGGAGGCAAAGGGGAAGTTCTGAGGCGGAAAGAGGACACAACCCCGAGGCAGAGCCCCGACAGACGGCAGGCGAGAGCCTGAGAACCACCCTGAGCAGCTCCCTGAGCTCACAGCTCCGGCCCTGCCTGCTCCCTCCTCCCCTCCTCACCCCGCTGCCCTCCCAGGACACCCCCTGGGTACCCCCGGGCACAGCCAGTAATTAGCTGTGTTTTAATCAGGAGTTTAAAAGCTGGCAAAGCCACACGGGCAGTCTGTGATACCCTCGACTGCCAGAGGTCTCTGTGAGTCACCACACGAGCAGAAACACCCGGGGCCAGCGGGCTGAAAGCGAGGTGGGCTCGGGCGTCCCCGTGTCCGATCCGCAGGGATCGACCCCCCCAGGGCTCACCAAACCCCTCTGGCACCTGCGAACACCGAGCCCAGAGCTCCTCATTCCTGTCTGGGTCGATGGAAACTGGGACGAAGCCTCGAGTCCTGTCCAAAGCCCTCCCTAGGGTGGCCCTGCAGCAGCAGCACCCTCACCCTGGGCAGGTCCTACCATGGGCAGGTCCTACCAACCCACGCCATGGAGAAGACACAGGGCAATCCCTGTGACCACTGAGGGGACAGGGAAGCCCTGCCACGTTCCTCACTGCTCCCCTGGCCCAGGGCAGCCGGGGGCAGAGCCCGTGACCCCCATCACACCCCTGCAGAGGGGATCTGTGCCCCTATCGCTCCCGGGATCCAACCACACGCTCGGCACCGGGGCAGGGAGCCGGTGGGACAGGCTGAGAGCTCTGGAGCCACCCCAAACCCCCAGCGCTCGGGATCCTGCGCCGGGAGGGCAGAGCAGGGAGGCACCGGGAGGCACCGGGGCTGGGCACGGGCAGATAGAAGGGGAGGGGGAAGATCAGGGCCCGGCGAGACAGCCCAGGGCTGGGCGAGGGAACTCCTGAGTGTGGAGTCACGGGGTGCACAGAGCCCAACCAGTCCGACCACAGCACCCGACCAGTCCGACCAGCGCCGCTGCCAACGCCCTCCCAGCCCCAGCCTCCAGGGGGAGGAGATGAAGGAGGAGGAAAAGGAGGAGGAGGAGTGGGGCTGCCCCATGGAGCCCCAGACCCACGGAACTTCGTGCAGGGCACAACCTCGCAGGCACCGTACTGGGATCTCTCCCTGATCCCAAACAGACCCTGGGATCCCTCAGGATCCGGGTGACGATGGCAGGAGAGGCCGGCTGGGGAAGCTGGGAGGGCACTGGGAGGGCACCGGGAGTCCAGCCCAGCCCAGTTTGTGCTCAAAGGAAGTTTCACAACGATGATTTCTGACGTGTGGGCACGGGCGTAGCGAGACCAAACCCCCCCGCACTGGGCACGGGTCCTGGGGGGCTCCCCCCCCCCGATGCCGTGTGGGTGTCTCACACAGCTCCCCCCGGGACAGAGCAGGGGACAATCGGGGCTTTGTGCTCTGCCCCACGGCTGGGAAGGGCCCGGGGAGAACAAAGTCCCAGCGAGAGCCGGGGAAGCGCTCGGAGCAGAATGCAGAGGGTCACCTCCCCCCCCGGGGACTGTCCCTTCCAGAGGACACAGTCCCACCACACGGCTCCATCCACACCAAGAGCCCCAGCACGGATCCTGCCCGGGCACCCCTGGGGGCATCCTCCCCCCCCCCGTGCCCCCTGTGTCCCCCCCGCCCCCTCCTGCCCTNAGCCCAGCTCTGCCCTCCTGGGGTGGCTGGGACAGGCAGGGCTGTGTCCCCATGGCACAGGACAGGGACAGGGGCAGAGCCGCCCTCACCGAGCTAAAAACGTCCCCTTCCTCCTCCCCAAAGCTCGGCCAGAGGAGGAAGAGAAACCCCGGTGCCGCAAACATCTTGAGATCTTCCCCACTCCCTCACCACGAAGCCTTGGGGGGCCTCGTGCAGGGCGTCCCCTCCCCAGGCCAGCACTGGGGGGACATTTGGGTGACACCGCGCTCTGGGGACACCCCAGTGTCCCCCCACCACACCACGGAACAGCACCCAGAACCTGTCCTTGCTCCCAAACCCGGGTGTGGGTGTTTGGGGTGGTGCCACCCGAGGGCCCCCCCATGGGTCACAGCCCCCAAGGTCCCATCGCCTCGTTAGCACCAGCTCAGAGATGAACCCACACCCCAGAGCACCCGGCCCCACCTCACCCCCCCGGGCCAGAGCCACCGGGTTTGAAGAGAGCACCAGGGGTGGGGTTTGCCTGGGGGGGTCACGGAGGGAACCAAAGAGCAGAAACATGGGTGGGGAAAAGCCCTGATGGACCCGGGTGGAAACAACCCCCTCCAGTCTGGGGTGAAACCGCAGGAATTCCGGCAACAGCCAGAGCCTTGGTGACCTCGCCTGAGGACGCACTGGGGGGCTCGTGGCCCCCCCTTTGGAACAAAGCAGAGTGGGTTCGGACTCAGAGGGAAGCTACGGCAGAGCCGGGGCCCTCGGCACTGCGGATCAGGAGCTGAACGTGCCCTGAGCTAAACACGGGGCAGGAGGAGGAGGAGGAGGAGGAGGAGGAGGAGGGATGGGTGGTCTCTGGAGCCTGTTCCTCCCTGCCCCACCTCCGAGGGCAGAGCCAGGCACCAATACAGGAACTGGGATGGCCCATGTGCTCCTCCAGCGCCTTCTCAACGTGCCCGGCTGCCCCCGATGCCCAAAGGGCCCGGGGAACCCCAGGATTGGGTTAATCCCACCCTCTGGAATGGCCCCGCGAGCCCAGCGCCGCAGCTGCAGCCCAAAACGCTGCCGAGAAACCCCGGGAGCGGGGGGAGCGCGTTGGGCAACGCTTCCCGCTGCCACGCGGGACCGGACCGGGCACCCCCGGACAGGGCTGGGAGAGAAACACGGGAGAGACACGGGGAAGGAACGGGAGCTCCAACACCGACCCCTCCACACCTGGGAGCTCAGGGGGGGCCGTGTGGGCTGGGGTGAGACTGCAGGGTCCAGCACCTGGCTGGAGACTCCCGTGCCCTCGCAGGGAACCCCCCCGGGCTCCCCACTGCTTCCCTAGGGCAGGGGATTTCAGTTATTCCGGATTTTTGAAAGGCCACGACTCCTCCTGCAGGCTCCAACCTCACACCCTGGGCCCCCCAGGGTGGCTGTGGGGGGGGGACAGTGGCCTCACACAAACCCACACGTCACCACGGTGCAGCATCCCCCCCCCTCCCTTTGTCTCACGCCATCGGCCACCCAACAGTTAATTCGACCAGAAACTCCCCCAAACGAGTTCTGGTGTCTCCCAGCTGTCAGAGGGCTCACACTTCCCTCTCGGGGCCAGCACTGGTCCGTGGGCCAGCCCTGCCTGGCACCGCCTGGCCCTGCCAGCGCCCCGGACCCCGCGGTGTCCCCGTCACTGTCCCGCGGGGGCCCGGCTGCACTCACCGGCGGTGTTGGCGATGGCGAGCGGCAGCCCCTGGAGCTGGTGCACCTGGATCCCCGAGGCTCCCAAGGCACTGAGGTTGATGGTCTGGAGGCCCGGCACAGAGGAGAGCTGGGCGGCGTTGACGGTGACGGTGCCGCTGGGGAGGGAGGCGATGGGGGTGAGCGTGGTGCTGGTGCTGCCCGTCTGCCCCAGCGAGACCCCCTGCATGGGGGCCAGGGTGATTGTCTGCGCCTGGGGGTTCTGGACCTGCAGGTTCTGGAGCTGGATGGTCTGCCAGCTCACCTGCCCGTTGGGACCCACCGTGGGCGTGCGGATGATGATGGGCCCCGAGTTGGGGACAGCTTGGAGCTGCAGGTTCTGCAGAGCATCCTGAGAGATGGCCTGGGTGGCGAAGGTCTGGCCGGAGAGCGGGGTGGTCTGCAGGGCCTGGATGGTCTGACCGCCCTGCACGAGCTGCGGCTGGATCACGATCTGCTGCTGCCCCTGCTGCCCCTGCGACTGCTGCCCCTGCTCCCCCTCCTTCTGCTGCCCCCCCTGCAGGGCCACCCCAGAGACCTGGCTCTGCAGAGAGTCCGAGCTCGGGACGCTGCCGGCGCGCTGGGGCGTCTGGGCGCCGGTGGAGAAATTCATGGTGCCCATGTTACTGGTGGTGGTGGTGGTGGAGTAGCTGTTGGCGTTGGTGAAGAAGGCGCCGCCGGAGCTGGCGTGGGAGGTGGCCGTGGTGGTGGTGGAGCTGGTGGCAGTGCCCGAGGTGACGGGCTGGGAGCTGCTGTCCGGGGAGCCGGAGCCGCTCAGCGTCACCGTCTGGGAGGTGGGAGCCAGGCTGGCGGCCACGCTGTTGACCGGCAAGAGGGTGATGTTGCCGTTGAGGGCCACGGGGACGTTGGCCACGTACTGGGTCTGCCCCGAGAGGCTGTTGTTGGCCAGGCCCACGCCCTGGATGGGCACGGCCTGCTGCAGCAGGTTGGGCATGGCGATGAGGTTACTGGTGCCCGCTCGGCTCGTGATGATCTGCTGGTTGGCGCCGGGGATGATCTGGAGCTGCCCGGAAGCATCTTGCTGCACTTGGGCGGGGGTGGTGGCGAACTGGAGCTGCTGCCCGTCGATGGTTTGGAACTGGGGGATGACCTGGTACTGGATGTTCGGGAGGACTCCCGGCAGGCCCGTGAGCACCTGCTGGTTCTGCAGGTTGGCCGTGGTGGTGACCACGTACTGCCCGGCGCTGACGGGGTGGCTCTTGGAGGCGTCCCCGCCGTTGCTGCCGTTGCTGCCCGGGTCCTTGGAGGCCGTGGGCGTGCTGGAGCCGGCAGAGATGATCTGCCAGCCGTTGGCCGACTGGGCGATCTGGGCGGCGGCGGCGGTGAGGTCCAGCTCGCCGCTCCCGCCCTGCTGGCCCTGGGAGCTGTTGGAGTTCTCGTTGGGAGACTCGATGCGGCTGCAGGTGGCTGCCAGCAGCGCCAGCGGGGAGGGCTGCGATTCCTGGGGAAGGGAGAGGAGGAGCCAGGGAAGCGGGAGGTGGCCCGGTGGGCAGGGCAAGAACAGAAAAAAAAAAAGGGGAAAAAAATAAATAAATTAGCAAGCAGGGAGGAGCGTACTCAGAAAAGATAAACACTGCTTCCTGAGAACACCCACCCACCCACGGCCGGAAAAACACAACCAGCCACAGCCTGCCAGGCCGGGACAGAGCAAACCCCCCGGGAGAAACCCCCGGGAGAGGGGGGCGGGAGGGCGTCTGCAGGCAAAGAGCACAGGGGGGGCTGCCCCTCGTCCCCCGGCAGAGCAGTCCCGGGCAAGGCACCAGGCCCCCCGACCTGGAGGAGGGCCAGCGGGGGCTGTGGTGTTTACTGGGAGCCGCTGTGTTTGGGAGGACACAGAGCTGGGGCGGAGGGGAAGCTGCAGGCGGCACTCGCAGCGTGAGGAGGCTCCCCCTGTGCTCCCTCACCCTCCTCTTCCTCCCCCCGGGAGCGGAGCCAGCGCCGCTCGGCCGGGCCGAGCAAACACCGCGGGCCGGCCCTGGACTTTGCCACGGGGCCGGGAGCTCCTCACCTGGGCCTCCCCCGCGCCCGCGCTGCTGGTGCTGCTGGCGTCGCCTTCGCCCTTCTCGGGCTTCACTGGCGCCATCTCCTCGGGGCTCTCCTGGTCTGGGGGGGGAGAGCACAGCCGGAGTGAGAGGGCATTGCTGGGGCAGAGGGGGGCACGATGGGGCCATGGGGGATCGGGAGTGCGGGGCCGGGCAGGGGGACACCGGCAGGGCCGGGCAGAGGGGGGGGGACACACAGGGCACTCCGGGGGGGT
>VZRW01008600.1:0-31755 GCA_013398125.1 Aegotheles bennettii | reverse complement strand
GGGGAGATTCAGATTGGACAGTACGAAAAATTTCTTCCCTGTAATGGTGATTGGGTCTTGGAATAGGTTGCCCAGGGAGGTGGTAGAGTCACCATCCCTGGAGGTGTTCAAGATGCGTCTGGGTGTAGAGCTGGGTGAAATGGTTTA
Source organism: Aegotheles bennettii (assembly GCA_013398125.1). Taxonomy (NCBI): domain Eukaryota; kingdom Metazoa; phylum Chordata; class Aves; order Caprimulgiformes; family Aegothelidae; genus Aegotheles; species Aegotheles bennettii. Next base: position 31,608 of record VZRW01008600.1, on the reverse strand, counting down.
GTGGGATGTAGGTAGGTGGTTGGACTGGATGATCTTGAAGGTCTGTTCCTACAGAGTAGAGATGACTCTATGATTCTATGATTCTATGTTTCTATGACATACTACCTGTCCAGCCTATTCTTCGCATGGACATCATCCATTATACAATTGTCTTTTCTTTGGAAGCAATTGGAAAAAATGTAATATACCATGAGGTACAAGATGAGTGCAGGTATCTACTTCATGATGACATGTTCTGCATGGTATAGGGTTTCAAATTAGTTTGCAAGAAGGAGGAATGATGTTAACAATCCATGGTAAATGGGAAGGCAGAAATTCCTTCAGAAGTGTAAAGAGGCTAACACAGACATTCCTGTGCTGAGTTTGTTATCAAGTGTGATGTAACAGCAGCACTGTAATTTGCCATGTAACTGCAAGTGCTGGAAAGTAAAATATACGAGTACCTTTAGAAAGATCAGATCTTTGGGATGTAAAGAGGGAACGATGTGCATTAGACAAGCTGCTCCCTTCCTGGCCTTCTCCTCTCCTTGGAGGGCAGATAGGGCACTGTGTCAAGTAGGCTGGAGGGATGTCCTCACCATGCTGTAGCAGCATCAGCTGTATTTTAAATACAGCATCAGCTGTGTTTTAAACTCCTTGATGTGAAAGAGCCTCTCAGGTTCCTGCCAATCTGTTGGTACCTCATTCTTGCATTGGAGCCATGGTGGTCTTCATGCTGGTACTGCATAGCTGTGTGTGAATGCTGTCCTGCAAAGGCAAACTCATCTCTTTGTTCTGGCAATGGCCATGTCTGCTTAGAAAAGACATATATATATATATATATACACACTCCATGTTACTCTTTTCCTGTTCAGAAAATGATGCTTTAGCTCTTTTTAGAAACAAATTGCTTCACTGGAAAATATAAGAATTTGGGGAATGCATAGGAGGGATTACAGCCAATGAGTTGAGTCTGTGAACAGCTATGATTAACTCTGAGGTGACTTAATCACTCTGTTCCCCAGGATTTCCATGCTTGCTGTCAGGCTGCTTCAGATCTGAAGCCACTGGCTGGTGCTACCAACCTGGGCTGTCACCTGGGGGCTGCAGAGCTGGTCAAATGCCATCACCTGACCCCTTTGCCTTCTGCACAGCCCCAGCTGGTTGTGCAGCCTCATGCATTGGAGCAAAAACCCTGAGGGTGCAAGATGGGGGAGGCAGATCTTTCTGTTTTTTAGAATTTCGGCAAACAGGGTGCTGCTGGGAGGTATCTAATGGACTAGCCCCTGGCTGGGTTGGTGAGTACCTGCAGCTACCCCAAAGCCTGCAGGTCCCAAAATAAGTGCTCTAAGCACTAGATCTTACATTTACCCTACCTATTCCAAACTTATTTATGTACAGCTGCAGTGGAAAAGCCTATATAAAACTAGTCTGACTTAGAAAGGATTATAAAATAATGCATCATTTTCTGGTTCTGGTCTGGTGTATAGTATTTGACTCCATATTCTGTGGGAAATTGGCTTTGCAGCTGGTTCCTTTCCAAGATTAAAAAAAAATAGTGAGGAAATATATAATCTGATTTTTTCCTATTACTTTTGCCTCAGAGATGAATATACACCTGCAGTTTTTATATCTTATTTTACAGACAAATTTGACAAATTTTCCTAATTATCCCTATTTAAAGAAATCATATCTATAACATTTGAGCAACAAACAAAATAACAATAAAAAATGATGTAACTGAGCAGTTTTCCCGTATTGAGCTCTCTATTACAGTTGTTTAAGTGCATGTTGGAACCATTCAGATGAAAGTCTGTTCATAACTTCTGTGACCCACAGTGGGGCTGCATCATGCTCCGACAGGATCAGAAATGCGCAGTAATAACTGTTAACTGCAGCACAGAAGCAAGGGAAAATCTCTCCAGTGATGCCTTTGCATCCAACTCTCCATGCAATGAATAAAGCCTCTTCCCAAAGGTATATGTTATTGTTGTCCGTAAATAACTTTCATAGTCTCCAACTGCTGCATGTAGAGCAATACACACTGCTGAAACAAGCTGAAGGTTTGTGTTTAAGTTTATAGGGAAAGAACTTGATACAAACCATCATTTTTCAGGAAGCTGTCATTTTATAAAAGGTCTATTCTGAATCACAGGGAACCTTGCCTTGGCCTCTTAGTGCTTCCTTAGCCGTCACTTTTAAACACTTTGTAAAATTAACAGCACTTTCTGTTTACATAGTTTTCTACTGGAAAAAATCCTGGAACAGGTTCAATTATTTGCCTGGTTGTCTGGAGGTGCGAAGCAGCCCATGTATGCTCATGATCCTGCTCTGATTCTTGCAGGTTGGGCATTGCTCTGCAGGCCCTGACTGGCATGTTTAAGATGAAACCTTGCCACAGGATTTGGGATTTGCTGCTCTGCTTCTCTGCAGCTTAAGCTGCAGAAACAGAATGAGAAGAACTCAGTGTGATGTTTACTAATTTAATCTACTGTGCCTGCTTTCAACTGTATTTCTGTGCATTATGGAACCTGTCCCACAGTTTCCTTTCTTGTTCCATTGAGAACACAATTAGCAACCACAGACGTTAACCAGTGTATTGTCAATGGCAAATGATCAAATACAGGCTGGTGCTTATTTATGAATAAGAGTTCAGAATATATGGGCGAAACTGTAGTAATACACTCAATATCCTCACTGTACAGCCTTAAATACTGATTTTACTGTCTGACTTATGGTTTTCTAGTTTTCATCTATTAACATATACATCACTTACATAGACAGGGCTGCAGCAAATCTTTTGTCTTCTCTGTGCACAGTAATCTGTGTTGAATATTTTACTGTCCCTGGATTTTTGACAGCTGCCTTTGAGGCAGATATTCCTAGTTGAGAAGTCTGGGAGAGCTCTGGTTGTATTTTGGCTATATTATCAAAAAAATCATGATACTTTTTGTAGAACAAGGCCAGAATTAGTTAAAACCATATTTTGTTTTCATACATCTAAATAATTATTGCAAAGATCATTAATTACCAACCATTTAGTTATTTATTACAGCTCATAGATTGTTTCAGAGCTTTTTTGATAAAAAGGTACCATTTTGCTCAGTTATGTACCCTGCTTAGTAATGATTCTTGCCTCAAAGGTCTTACAACCTTGATGTGCAAAGGATCATAGGATTTTTGGATAATTCAGGTTGGAAGGGACCTCAAAAGTTATCTAGGCCAAGTAGAAGGGATTTGCTGAAGCTCAAGAATCAAGACAGATTAATAACAGAAACTGTACTTCTTGCTGCCTACTTTGGTACATGTTCTACTGGAGTATGCTGCTTTTAATAGATTTAGGAACATTTATCAACTGTAGGCATTTGGCAGGAGACGGCTGCCCTGGCTTGCACAGCACCGTTTCACTGCCTGCATGGAGTAGAGAACCTGTTCTCCCCTTCTGCAGTAGCTCTTACTGTTGGGTTGGCATTTATGTTTCTTGTGCACCAAAAGCTTATGTTTGAAAACCTTGCCACAGGACTCCTAAATTTCATTTTGACTTGACATTATCTTGGTGTTACCTGTGCCAATTACAAAAAATAAGCCTAGAGCTTTTCCTTTATTGTTGAGTCTCACACTACCTTTATTAGTGTAAACCCAAGGCAAAATGTGTGGAGCTGTGGGGATGAGATACAGCTGAAATGGGAAAGGCATTTTTGACTGCTGCTGCACTGAGGGATGCTAATGGGGGCAGGTTTGAACTCACCATGACCGTGAAGCTATGTACCAGCTTGATAACTGGAGATCTGCCATATCTCACATAGGGTCTGTGCCATAGTCCTTCTTTAGTTGAAAAATCACCTAATTAAATAAGTTTTTTTTTCTTCTCTTTTTATTTTCTGTCTCTTATAACAGCTATTTTACTCAATATGGAAACATTTTACTTTAGAAAAAAACCACAAAACATTGCTGTGCTTGGTGGAGGATGTTATTTACTCTCTTTTTGGACTTCTTCCATGAGCAGGACCTTTAAAGCCCTTTACTGGCAGGCTGGTACGATCACTGATCACTTCCCTGCTACTTCTACTGCATGAATCAGTTTTCCTTCTTGAAGAACATCCTGCACAATCCTCCTTATTCCTATCTAATAATTCAGACCAGATGGCTGAAGCTGACCCAGCATAATCTGCTCCCCAGGATATAAATGATGCCATTTAGATGTACGCTGTAATGTTCCCTTAGTTGAAAAAAGGACTTGCAGCAAGAGCCTGTAACAATTTACTTTATTTTGATTCATACTGTTCTGCCAGACAGTAGCCATTTGTGCTGGGTTACACAACATTAAAAGGTACATATCAGACACTATCCTACACATAGACAAAAAGACTGTCCCAAATTTACCAGAAAGGAAACAGCTTGTGTTTACGTGGTACCTTAGACCCCCATTCCACCTTGTCCTTGAATGCCCTGAAAAAACAGATGGGAGATATATACCACAAAGCTAGTCAGGGCACTGGCACAGCATAGGAAAACTGAATTCCATGGCTAAGGACCTTTAGAAAAAAAGAAAAAAACCTTTTGAATTTGATCCTACAGAATATTAGTTCAAATTCCCAGTTTACGTCTGCAGAAATATGATGCACAGAGAACTCATTTCTTGGGTAATGGGATTCTACGTTGTTAATGACGTTACAGTTAATTGCAAAAATGTACAGCTATCTGCAGAAGCAATAGACAATTACTGCAGATACCAGAATATTGGTGTCATTTCTAAATAGTCTCAAGACATCATCTGCAAAGAAAGAAGAGGGGTGGTAACAAGATGTATGTCACAAAGAAATCCCCTCTCATTGCTAAGCACAGATAAAGGTAACAGCTTTTGGAACAGCCGTCAGCACAGCGTAGTCTCTTCCTGGAGGTCAAAACATGCTGTGGTGGGTAGGTGTCAGCAAGTTCATTGGACTTTGTATAAAGCTTGGTGTGTGGAATTGTTCTCACTGCTCACTTACAAGTGCCCACATGTATCGTCAAGTCCCTGGGGAAGCAGCATTTGCTGACACATGCAGTATAACTTCAGGCTAAGCGATGTACAAGATTATCCTTTTAAGCTTCATTGTTTGTGTTCTATAAAATATAGATAATATCAGAAAGCCTGGCATCAGCTTGTTTGTTACTGAAATACAGACTTTCCTCTTCCTCCCCTTGTACAAAAGAGGTACAAGAGATGTTTCTCTCCACTTCTGGTTTTCTTTATGCCTATTGTCTTTTGAATCCTGAGTTTGGTATCCTGAAAATCTGTCCTCACTGTATAGCTGCATTGTAAACCTGTACCAGCTCAAGTTGAACCTCTCTGCATTTTGCACCTTATTACCTTGGAAAACCCATCTTTTGATGTTCTCAATTCCTAACCCTTTGCATCCATTAGGTACGTGCAAAGGGCAGCTACAGGTCAGCTGGTGTTAAAGATCTATATTGGGGTAATCCCAGCTGCTCAGTGCCCTGGGACACATGTGCCTTGATGGCTAAGTTTCTGAATGTGGGTGAAACTACTGAGATGCATTTGGTACTTGCTAGTGCTTCTCTGTGTAGGTGAAAACCATACAGATGCCAAAGCTATCTGATATATTTCATCCAGACTTGGGGCTACCAGCTGGATAATGATGATTTACACAGCTGAAGATGGGTCAGTAGCAGAGAAGGCACCAAGATGCATAAACAGGAGCAAATCCTGACCACCTTCCCTTCTGACTTTAAATCACACCGAGTATCTTGAATAAAGGAGAAAGCTTGTAGGAGTGGGTGGTTCCTGCCTCGTTGGTAGCACACCAGGGAATCATTCCAGATTCGCTCGTGCAGCTACATCAACCCTTCCATGCAAAAAGGACTTTTTAAAATGAAATAACATTGTCCCGAGTCTACTGGTGATTCTGAAGCTACTGTAAGTGGAGTGTTGATCACAAAGGGATGGAGACACCTGGTGTGCTCATTTGTGGGCTTTCACAGTTCAACCCTACTGGTTTGCTTATCTTTGAGGCCTTGTGCAATTTTCTCAGCCAATACTCTATGGTTCTTAATGTTTGTTTTGCTTTGAAACAAAAGGGAGTATAAAAGTGTATGTTATTATTCTCTTCCTTTAATATTTGTTCAAAAGTTAGTCCTCTCAGACCTTTAATCATCCATCTGAATTCCTTTCAATTTACTTCTATCTTTCTATTTCTGAAGTGCTTACAGATGAATGAAGAATTGTATTGCTTTTTCTTATTTTTTGTCATTAGAACGCTGGCAAAAGTCCATGGTAACATAAGACAGAAACTAGTTTAGGTTATTCAACATTTTTGTCTTTTCATATTATTTAACCCCTTTGCTATGACAGTTGTAAAGTGTTCCTATAATGAATGGATATTGTGATGCATATAAATTGGAACATAAATTGTACTGAAATAATGGTTGCAGGCCTGCAGTACCAATCACTCAGAAGTCAGGAAAAGGCAAAGTGTAGGCAGCCTGTTCAGCTTTACCTAATCACATGTTTTTCTTTCTATGTAGCTGTTTTCTGAAAGGTGGCTCTTCTATGTGAATATGACATTATGTCTTCTCCAGTTCTTATTCTTTGTCCAATTTTTTTTCATTTAAATTTTCTTTTTAAAATAAATAATTCGCTAAGAGTGAGCACAACACAAATTTGAGCCTAAATAATTAATATTTTTTTTAAACGGTCATAAAGAAAACAGGACTTCACACCAAGAAGTGGATCCAGCTTTGATAAGAAAAAGTAATCCCTGGCATATCTACAAAGGTTAGACCTTGCTCACACTTTCACAGTTCTGTAAGACAGGAGATGAGTGTCCTTGCACTTTGCCTGCAGAGCACAGACACATTGATCTATGGTATACTTGTCCATGGGCATTTGTAAAGTGATACTGATGTGTTCTCTACCATGCTGATGCAAAGAAGAACTGTTTTCCCACTTCCCCAGTGATGAAGTTATCCAAAATAAAATATATCATGGTATCTTTAGGATTACTTCATATTAGAATATATATAATTTCTTGTATGCAATTTATCTTTATACAGCAAAACTGACAAAACATTTGGGCAAGGCTAAAGGAAAAGCAAGTGTAGTTAATTAAATAGAGTAAGTAATCTCTTAAGAAGTGAATGAAGAAATTTAGTTGGATGGAAAACCCAGTGAGATTCACAGGCACTTTAAACAAATATGAATCCATTGTTTGACAAAATGTTTGGAGTGATACAGGCATCTGAACTGTTCATCTGGGGAGGTGTTTTGTGCTCATGGAGTTCATCAATAGTTATATTGCCATTTCTAAATGAAATCTGAACTTGTTTTCATAGAAGGGAGGGAATATAGTGCCAAGAGATACTTGTATTATACTTGTAAAATATAGTGTCAATACAAATTTTATTTGTGTAAGATTTTAGACAGTTTGTTGAATTATCTTTCTGTAAGCCCCTACCAGGAGACAGACCGTATTTTGGTCATTTAATATCACAATGACCATGCTCTCACAACTACTTTTTATGAACTTGGTTCCAAGCCTGATCCTACTGCTGCTTGATCCCATCACCTCCTTTATATCTCTTTTCCTATCCTCAGTGTTATTCAGCCATTTTCCTCTCCTAGTATGGCTTCCACCTCTCACATAATGGAGATAACTCAATAGAGCAGGTTTTACTCAGAGCAAATTACAGATCCTATTCTCTGCTAACCTTGATTGACTGCAAGTCTCTGGCTGCCCTTGTTCCATAGAAATGGCAATTTTAGCTCATGGAATAACAAAGCAACCAACTAAGAGAAACTTCTGTGCTTTCTTCTGTGACCGCCTAAGTACACTGAAATGCTCTTCCCTGCACACCAGTGATCATTATTCTAGTGAAAGCAACCCACAGCCTCCTCAGAATAGATAAGGACCTTTACAAAGAGACTGAGTTTTTTAATTTATTTTGCAGATGTGCATACACATGCAAATGTGGCTCACATATTACTTTTAATGAAAACACTGGGGCAAGGCAGCCTTTAAATTTAGAGTGAAAGCACTCTTCTGCTGTTCCTTGACAGACTTCTGTCAACGCCATTAATACCCTGATAATGACAGCTATGCCAGCTGAATGCCACTGCCAGAGGGCAATTTCTAGTTTATCTCTGCAGAAATTTACCTAGAGATAATTACATATTAGCCCGATATGTTTTACTTGCAGTTACAATACAAATTGACCTGGCGTCAAACCATATATAACAACTGTTGGAAATTTTACTCTGAGTGTTCAAAATGACCATAAAATGTCCCCCCAATGAGAATGGAGAAACTTCCATTCCCATTGCAATTATCCTATAGCTTCTCATTTTAAAAGTATGTTCTAGTTTTAATGGTGGAATTAAACATTCTTAACAATATGAAATAAAAATTAGTACAAATATTTCTGTGACATAGAAGTCAGTATCTACTTCCTATGGATCACAGTTATTAATATTAAAATTAAAATTTCTGATTAACTTTTCCCATTGCACATGAGAAACAGAGTACATAATGAGTCTGAAAGTTGTAAAAAAAAGTCTGAAAGTTGTTAGAAGAAAAGTTCAATTCCAGTTGTTACTGAAGAGAGAAGAGCATCTCCGAGAGATCTGACCAAGAGTCTTCATGTGAGGACGAGCACAGCCCCAGATTGGTACTTTTGGCTGTCCCTTGAAAGATGAAGAAAATGAGGGTGCCTCTGCTGCATGCCTCTCTGTGCCTCCTCCTGCTCCTTCAGCTCTGCTTGGCACATGCAATCCTGTCCAGCCTCTCGTCATGTGAGACAGCATGTAATAGAAAATGCAGATGTACCTCCATGGCAGGCTATTCATTACAGTTAGAACCAATGTCTTCCTGGCTCAGATCTGGGATGTGATCCTGTATGAAAAAAATCCTCAGCTATTTCTGAAGTTAGCACAGGACTCCATTATTTTCCCCTTTGCCAGACAGGCTCTATGGTTAATGCTGGAATATTTTTCTTTTCTGGTCAAAAAATCTTGGGGTGTTTGGGCTCCAGATATCATCATAGGTAGCACTCATTAGAGAGAGCTGCTCATTGAAAGCATGGGGTTTTTTATAACCAGTCCCTCCTTTGAGTCCCAGGGGTTATCCAGGTAGATGCAATCTTTCTCTCTGAAATGGTTTTCTTTCTTTCTTATCCAGGAGAAAATCTCTCCTTTGTTCTTAATTAAAATAATGGGTTTTTTTTCTTCTTTGTTGAGTGAAATATCTTTAATAGACAATGTGTCACCTCCTGTAAGTGACTATCTGTCTAGAAACCTTATGCCCCAAGGAAGGAAACACTTCCTTTCCTCTCTTTAGGTCATTACATGCATAGGTTTCAGTGAAAGTGTTTTCACTGTTGGATCTTGTGTATCTGTTCATACCCCATGGAATTAAATGTGATAGGAACATCTGAACAGGATATTAAGACCTGGTGTGTTGCTTACTCCTGGTTGAAGCCAAATATTAACTAGCTACTTCTGAATGACAATATATTGAAGTGATGAATCCACAAAGTCTTCCTTCAAGTTGTGCATTCCACTTAAAAATATCCCAAATGAACCTGCAAATAGGGCTGGGAGTGGCACAGGTGCCTGGGATGGGTATCTGACAGCCAGCTTCTCTTAGGATATTTTACATCTGCAAATTTCTAGTTTACTGGTTAAAAATGATCAGTGACTTTCTTCTCCTGGTGTAAGGGTCTTTTCTACCTATATTATTCATGTGTGCATGTAACACGTTCCTGGAATCTCCTTATAAATATTATTCTTTTATTTCTTTGAAATGATTTGTAAGAACCTCCTTAAAATGAGAATATGCCTCAAGAATCTCATTGACATTTTTGAAAGCAAATTTACATATTGGTGCTTTCTGCTAGAAATGTAATATGTGTTTATCATTATGATGATAATGTGTAAGTATATATAGGCCAAAGAAAAACATGAGGGATTCAAAAGTCAACATGTCAAATAATGTGTTTTACTCGTTCCTCTTTACAAACAGATATTCAAGAGTTTTATGAAGTGACACTGCTAAATTCCCAGAAAAGCTATGAGCAAAAAATAGAAGAAGCAATTCAAGTTGCAGAGAAATGGGAGAAGACAACAGCTGCTACAGACCATGAAAATCTGCAGAAAAAACAGGAGGTAATTTAACAGATTAAGAATTAAAATATGTAATGAGTGAGCTGTCTCAAGCCTGAGAAAGGCAAAGCAATGATTTATAAGATTGAAAGAATGGCCTTAAGTAAAGAATTAGATAAAGATTCTTGGGTTGGAAGAGACCTTAAAGATCACCTAGTTCCAACCCCTCTGCCATGGGCAGGGACACCTCTCAATATACCAGGTTGCTCCAAGCCCCATCCAACCTGGCCTTGAAGACTGCCAGGGAGGAGGCAGCCACAGCTTCTCTGGGCAACCTGGGCCGGTGTCTCACCACCCTCACAGGAAAGAATTTGCCCCTGATATCCAATCTAAATCTACCCTCTTTCAGTTTGAAACCATTGCCATTTGTCTTATTGCTACATGTCCTCTTAAAAAGTCCCTCTCCACCTTTCCTGTAGCCCCTTCAGGTACTGGAAGGCTGCTATGAGTTCTCCCTNAGAGTCTTCTCATCTCCAGGCTGAATAACCCCAACTCTCTCAGCCTGTCTTCATAGGGGAGGTGCTCCAGCCCTCTGATCATCTTCGTGACCTCCTCTGGACTCATTCCAACAGCTCCGAGTCCTTCTTATGTTTCAGACTTCAGCTTTCCTGACCTGATCCCTGGCTGCTCGACAATTTCTCTATATACCTCCCAGGTTACTGTCCTTGCTTCCACCCTCTGTAGGCTTACTTTTGTGTTTGAGTTTGTCCAGGAGCTCCTTGCTCATCCATGCAGGCCTCCTGACATTTTTGCCTGATTTCCTTTTTGTTGGAATGCAGCACTCCTGAACTTGGAGGAGGTGATCCTTGAATACTAACCAGCTCTTTTAGGCTCCTTTTCCCTCCAGGGCTTCATCCCATGGCACTCTACCAAGCAGGTCCCTGCAGATGCCAAAGTCAGCTCTCCTGAAGTCCAGGGGAGCAAGTTTGCTGTGCACTCTCCTTCTGCCCTCAGGATCTTGAACTCCACCCTGCACTGTCTCTCACTGCAGCCAAGGCTGTCCTAGAGCTTCATGCTCCTCACCAGCCCCTCCTTGTTGCTGAGAACAAGGTCTAGCACATCAACTCTCCTCGTTGGCTCCTCTGTCACTTGGAGAAGGAAGTTATCATCAACACATTCCAAGAAGGTTCTGAATTGCTTGTGCCTTGATGTGTTCTCCCTCCAAGAGGTATCTGGGTTGAAGTCCCCTCTGATAACCACCACTTGTGAATGTGAGGCTACTCCTATCTGTATATAAAGGGCTTTGTTAATCTCTGATTAACAGGCTGAGGGCCTTTGCTAGCACCATATCCCTCTAACCTTAGTGTGTCTTCACCTAGCTTGTCACAGGGAAGCATGGTATTGTCCTCCTACCCCTTCAAACCCAGATACAAATTGTAGTTTTACTTGACATTTTGTACGTGATTCTTTAAAAAGATAAATCAGAATCGCAGGTGGCTAGAACAAAACTCTCTGAAGAAATGAAGAAATTTATTGTAAAAATTAATTAGCAAAAGAAGCTTGCAGAATTAATGAGAACAAGCATTCTGATTTTGAGTGAAATCAGAACAAATGAGTCTTAACATTAATGTGGGATATATCCCATGAATGATTTAACATTTGAGTTCCAGCTTGCAGACACTGCTAGCTAATGTCTTTTTTCTTTTTTTTTTTTTTTTTCCACAAAGCTAAATGCTTTAAAATGGTGAAAGCATATTCTGGCATGTTTTCTCTTAAAGCACTTGAGAAAGAACAGTCTCACAGACTCTATTTTCATTCTAGCCTCATCAAATCATTTGACCTTCAATCCCACCTTCCTTAACCTCATTGCCATCTAAGAGGTGTGCTGCTTGTCTTGTCCAGGGGAATTTAAACTCCGATTTCTATGCTGAGTATAATAGAATACATAGGGCTAACTCCAAACTTTGCTCATCTTACAAAAATGACATTCTGATTTAAACCAAAACAATTGAAAACTATTGCTTAGAAACTGGAATAAGCATTTCAAGCCAGGGTGCTGGCAGGCAGAGTCCAGAGTACTCTCATTTTCAAATTTGCTGTCTACTCTAAACTTCATCAGTGCAATGAAAGCAGAAAATGTTTAGTCCCTTTAAACATCATAACTATATATGTTTTAAGGGTCCAAGTGCAGGCAAAACAGACTAGAACTGCAGATTTTTGGTTTTTTTCCCTTTTGACAGCAGAATATACTATCAGGAGTTCCGAGTCAGAACTGATTAGCACATGCTGAATGTACCAGCTGCTGTACAAATCCAATACAGTACTTTGTTTTATATGAGAAACTGCCTTATGAAAATGTAACTGGATAATTTAATACATCACATAAATTCTTATTAATGGTCTATTCCTTATGGGAACCGGTGGTTTTGAACTTTCTTTTTCCATCCTCAATTACATGTCCCAAATGTGGAAAGAAAAACCCTCCCTTCTGCAATAAAAGCCCAAATATGATCATTCATGCCTTGCACTTGAAACTTTCCTTGGCCATCTGTATGTTAATTTTGTATATAAATTGGTTCTTTTTCTGTTGTTTTTTTGTTGTTTTTTTTTTTCCAATCTTAATTGTTATAAAAGAGGAAAGCAGCTTTCATTGTCCAGGTCAGGTATCGTATGAGCCCTCCTTTTTATTGATGTATTTGCTATTCCAAAAGTGTAGACTTTTAGATAATGGAGAAGTTCTTAGTTTGTTAGCAATAGCATACAAATTTGCCATACAGAGATGGCTGGCCTCTAAACTCTCACTCCGGGAATCTGTGATCACCATAATGGTTTGTAACAAACTGATGCTAGCTACAACTTGCAGCATAGTGGGACTGGATGGATCTTCATCACTTAAGAGAGATGAAGCTGTCATGACCCTTCCTATAATCTCCCATCCTTCTCAGGGAGTGACTCAGGAGAGAGATATCTCCTGAACTAAGAGATTGTAATTTTGAATGGATTTTGCAAAAGCAAGTGAAAAGTCAGAGGAATATATTAGCTCACCATATATGACAGAACCAGTTGCATGCAAATTATTAGCGTGAATGACTCCACATAGAACCCCAGGGGTACAAACAATGGAATTTAAAAAACATGTTTTGGGGTTCAGTGATAATTACTGCTGCTCTTTTTTTGTTCTTCCCTTTTTTCTTTACTTGCATGATTCTAGTTAAACTCTCTGTTGTAAAGGTATTGACCTTGAAGGAGCTCCTGGCCCTCATGAAATCAATGAAACTTTTGGTATAGTCTAGGCATTTAAACACCATGTCCTTGATTTTTACTCCACTGTTAAGAACTTTGTTGGTTCTTCACCAATAAGTGATATCAATGTTTCCAGATGCAAAGTGCAATGTAATCTATTATCATATTATTATTACATTTCACTCTGTACAGAAACTAAATATATCTGTCAATGTATCTGGCAGAGCTGTAAATATCATAGACCAAAATAATTTCAGTGGGTGGATGTTAGTGAATAAGGAAGAAAGAAGGACAGATATGAACATTTTCTGTGTGAATCTATCCCTGTTGTTTCCCCCCCCTGTAAATCCAAATTGACAAAACCATCTTAAATTGGTGGATAGTCTCAGAATCAATGGAACAGTGTTTGTGGCAAATTCAGTATTCAGTAAAAATGTTTATGAGGCTCTACTTTTGAAAGCTTTTATTTATTCCACGTATTCATACATGTTAGCCGTGATGTAGGAACTTTAGAATATAGCTCTGAAGAAGACCTAAAAAACCAATGTTGTCCATTCTCTTGCCCTAGGGCAGATCAACTGTACTTGAACTATTCCTGATATGTTTGTCTAATTTGTTTTTTAAAACCTCCCATGGTGGAGAGTCAACAACTTCTTCAACTAACTTATTCCCTCACTGATAGAAAGTCTTCCCTGATGACAAACTGGAGTTTCTCTATAATTAGAACCATTAGTTTTGGTTCAATTCACAGTAAACATGGAGAACAGTTTATCCACCCCAGTTCCAAAAAGCACTTAAACATGTGTTTAACTAATCATATATAATAACAGGAACTTCCAACTTCTCTGCCTTTCTTTCTCTCACTCTTAAAATGACCTTTGTGACCTGCTCTTCCTCAGCAGCCTTGTCATTTTAGGTAATATGCCCATGTAAAAACAAATACTGAATCCTAATGAAAAATCTGGTCTTTTGGGAAAGAAAATATTTAGTTGGCTTAGACTCTTCTCAAAGGAGCTATACTTAGAAGTATGAAATATTTTAGTTTCCAAAGCAAAAAGCCTTGTGGCACTGTGGAAGGCAATTAGTCTTGACAGCACAGGCACTATATATCTCTCTATCTCTCTATAAATATAAAGATATATATCTCTATATATCTCTATCTCTCTATCTATGTATATAAAAAAAATCCTGGAAACTACTATGCAAGATTTATTTATTAATGAAAATACTAACTCAGGATCTGGGAACTGCAGGTTTTAATTCCTTGCTGTTCTAGATGCTTCCTGAAGGACTGTATGTGAGGTTTGAGAGGAGGACTTAAGAACTGAGTCACAAAAGGGAACGGGGAATTACAGTGCCTGAAGTATCCCCCCATGTCCAGGTATCATATCTTGTGGTGCAGTGCATGGAAAGAAATTGATGTCCAGGATTAAGTTCCACAAAAGCCAGAATACACTTATAAACAAATAATAAATTCCAAAAGTGGAGCAAGATGTCATTTCCTTAAAATCTGCCTCATTAAGGTGTTGGTACCTTATTTTATTTAAAGTTCAGAATCACAATCTCTTTTCTGTAAGTAAGGACATAGCTAGACTTCACTTACTACATGTGTAAAGGCACTGCTGATACAATTTTCCCTATGAAAGAGCTGTTTGGTTAGGATGTTTTCCAAGGCTGTGGAAATCTATATTCAGCTCCCTTCTTGACCAGAGAGGAGCTGATATTGCTTCTCTTCTCACCCATGAGAGTGCAATATGCATTGTGCCGGCAGATATTATTTTGCTTTTTCTTTTTGAACTGTTTCCAATTTATATAGAATAATTAAATATTTATTGGGACAGAGTGCTGACACATGACTCTATAGCCTAGAGTTTATAATTGTTACTGTCCTGATGAGTATTAAAATACAGCATATTTTGTCTTCTTTGGCAAACCCAAGGGTGGAATCCTCCATCTCCAACAAGTGCCTAAACATCAATGTTGAATAGTTGTAGATTCACAGCCCTTGTCCCTGTTTTCTTTAAACCCTTCTCTACTTCTCCATTGTCACCACCACATATATTCAAATTTGGAAATGGGAGATTTTAACAGAAAATATTAAGAACCTCACCCCAAATGCGTAGTATGTAGGGAACTATCACAGGAGTCATATAAATATTCCTCTCAAACTGCATTTAGGGGAAGGCCAGAACATGGGGACAGACTTTTCAGTAAAGCCTATTGTGATAGGACAAGAGGCAATGGTTTTAAACTAACAGAGTGTGGACTTAGGCTAGATATAAGGAAGATATTTTTTATGATAAGGGTGATGAAGCACTGGCAGAGATTGCCCAGAGAGGTGGTAGGTGCCCCATCCCTGGAAACATTAAAGGTCAGGTTGGATGGGGCTCTGAGCAACCTGCTCTGGTTGAAGATGTCCCTGATTACTACAGGAGGGTTGGACTACATGACCTCTGAAGGCCCCTTCCAACCCAAACTATTTTATGATTCTATGATTATAACTAGCAGGATGCTGCATTTAGTGGGAGGTTTGGTAGCACACAGAGGAGGAAGTGTGTTTGGAGATCACCTAACTGAGCAGGTTATGAAGGTATGCCAGGAATATGTAGTTTGTGGATGCTAACTCTGCTTAGGAATTTAGCTGGTTGATACAGTCCAGACAAGCTCATTTTGGAAACAAGCAAATGCTACCTTGAGAACATGTCTGTGGACAGCTGATTCTACAATGATAATGCACCACCAGAGGTCTGAGGATCTCAACAACTTTTAAGCTGAGTAATTTCAAGTCACAGTAGCAGAGCACCTGCATTGGCTTAAGCCAAGCAACAATTATCTTGCCCATGTACCCTGGTACCTGGCTTTCAATGGGGACCTGAAGCAGGTGTTCAGGGAAGGGTAAGAAAAGGGCAAGCCTGTATAACGGGTGCTTTAGTTATTTTGCAAGTCTAATCTTGATTTGTTTGGACTAGAAGCACAAAAAATGCTCAGTGCTGGGAAAATCAGCATTACCTTATTTTATAAACATTCAGCATGGTATTCACTGTAGCTAGCATGCTGACTGGGGATGTACCCAATCTGCTGCTGAAAATCTTGAAGACAGGGTTTGTTTGTAATTTCGCCTCTGCCAAAGGGCTTCATTATGTCTTTGGACCAAGCTTTGTAAGACCAGCATTCACAGCTTGAAAGCGTTTTTCTTGAAATTAGGACTCTTAAATTGTCCCTGTTGGAGAGAGAAGAATGATTTCTTTTCACCCCTAGGAAATGTGAGATAGGGATTCAGGTGGAATCGGTTTAAATTCAAATCTTCCAGTGCTCAGGTGAGTGCTCTCACCCTCTCCAGTTCCAGATAAATCTGTGGAAAGGTACTCTCTGTCTCTGCCGTCAAAGCTTTGTGGCTGTGCATTGGAGTTAGCAGGTTAGTGAAGTCTGAGAGAAGGTGTGCAGGTCTGAGCCTGTCTCCTCAGCTTAGCAAATGGTCACTTGCCCAGGAAAAAGTATAATTCCCTCCCAGGACTCCTTGCATTGTGTTAAACAGTCACTAGATAAAGGATGCCTCTCGCTTAAATGTTGTGTAGATAGACAAAATTAAAACTGTGAGATGCTCAGAAAATACAATAATGGAGAACATAAAAGTACCTAGATGGAGGTATCCATCTGGTAAAACAAAAATTGAATTGCTCTTTAGCTATGACAATAGTAACACTGCTTGAAGCTACAGGCTTGTGTTCAGCTCCAGACACTCATTAAAAGACATAAATTTACCCTTGTTTTAACCTCTGTTTTCATAGTTTGGTCTCAAGTACTACTTATTTCTGGTCAGCAGTGTTTTGACCTTTATTCAGATGGAAAATTGAGGTGAAGGAAAAGAACGCTCTGCTGTCGCTCTTACCTATAAATCTGGCAGCTGAAGGACTGCTTGTCCCAATATTATAGCCTGAAAAGACTATTTACTTATAGGGCATATGGCACAGATACTTTTAATGTATTGAACAAGAATCATTTGCAATTATTGCACAAGTTTGGTCATCACACACCCATCTCACATGCACAATATGCATTCAGTGAAGTGAGATATCATTGCTTTGAGATGGTCCCCAAAGATTCCAGTCCTTCATTTAATTCCTGTTGTTCCATGCATTTCTTATGTTTAGGGGCTCGTTTTGCAGAGACAGTCAATTGCAGCATGCAAAATGAATCCTTCTATTTCTGCTTGCTTCAAGAATGTCTGCTATCCTTGTACCCAGATATTATAAACATTGTAATTACTTCTCTGTTCTTTAAGTGCTGGCTTGTTAAAAGTTGCGGTAGTAAAGCCCTTACTTAAAAATATTTTGCCTGGGGCAATTATCAAACCATTGATCTGTTTCACGCTAGCAGCTTGTCTAACAAATGTGGACCTGCAAGACTCTTTTATATATAAAAAACCAGTCTCTTCTCTGGATTTTTGTTCATTTTCTTTGTTTGTAACTGGGTACAGCTTAATTTGTGTAACTTGGTTTACTCCCAGGAGCCAAATCTGATTCTGTTTAAGTGATTATACTTAATATGCAAGAATCATTAGGTATGATCAACCATAATGTTTCATTAGGAGGGTTTGAAACATTCCGTTTTATGTGTCTGTTTCTTCACTAGATTTTGCTCCTACAGTATACATTTATCTGAGCAAGTGCAGTTTGTGTCTGTGGGCTGATTTTGTACCAGAGCCAATTCTCATGTAATTCCATTTGGCATTAAGTTCTCCTTCAAGAAGGCAGCAGTCTTTTTAAGGGGTTCAGTATAGATGATATCTTGGTTTCTGTTTTGCTAGTCATGTTCCTTTTGCATTCAAGGATGTGTAACAACCATAACTAGATAATTCTTTAACAATGGTGCTCAAGATTGGCTACATGTTTTTTTTAATATATAATAATTTTGCAATTTTATTTTCTATGCCTTAATAAGATATGCTTTACTTGGAGAGATTATTTTATACACTTGCCTTCTCATATGGTTTGACTAATGTTTAGAAATGGGTAACTGAAAAGTCACTGTGTTATTAAAAACCTTATTTGTGACTAGCTGCAGCTAAATGTCTTACCCATACTGTGCATCCATGCTGGATCTCTATTTAGATATTTGTTATTTGTTCTGTAGCTTGTCAATAACTTGAGTGCCAGCACGTCTGTTAAAAGCCACGTTAGAGTTGCTTCTGAGTGTTTTAAAGTGGTCAGGCCAATGTTTCCATTTGAAACCAAGAAATTGTATGTATGCAGAACAGTGTCATCCTGTGGACAGAAATGCTCCAGAGTGCAGTATTCTGGCCTCCATATCCCAAATCCCTACAGGAGAGTTCTAATGAAGTCATGATGAAGAGAGTAGAGCAACATGCACATCGTGTCACTCTCTGAACAGACAATTTCTGTCCCCCTGGGCAAGTCTCAGAGCTGATATCGTGCTGTTTTTCCCATCTCCTTATGCTAGCAGAGAGTTAGACACGCTCACACAAAAAGCCTTTTCCTTTGTTGTCTCCCACTTTTATTATAACATCTCCATCATATTGGTGTGCTCACATTAGGGTTTAGAGGATTCATTGGTCTGCTAGGTCCTTTCTGACAGGGATATTTGATTTAGTTTAATAATTGTTTATTTAGTTTAATAATTGTTTTCTACTGACATTGGTGGGAGGGAGAACAGAACTGGGATCTCAACACTAAACAAACTAAACCAGATCAGCGATGATGAGAGTAGCATCAATCACAGCAGGTTTGTTTGGTTTCATTTTTTTTTTTCACATTTTTATAATATGCTTATCAAACAATCTCTAGGAAGTTTTCTGATCTGGGATTTATTATTACATCTGGAAAGGTTTGGGAGCAGGCCAGAACAGCTGCTAGGGACCAGAAACAATAATCTTCCTCCAATAGAGAATTAGCCAAACTTACTTAATTAAGCATTGGGTCTCTATTGTGATAAGCATTGAGGTCAGAGTATTGTGTAAATTCCACTCTCGTGTGTCAAGGTAAAAAATGATAGATCTAGTAGTTAAAGATGTTATGAAAGTATCGCTTAAAAAAAAGCTCTTGCAATTTTAATGTATTTTTTCTAAAATAATTTTCTAAAACATGGTATGTTTTAACAAGGGTGGTTGTCATACCAGAATAATCTGAAAAAATACCTACATAAAAATATCAGAATGTCCCAACAGGCTTCTACCACAAACTAGAAGTTCCTCCAAAGATATATGATATAATTCATTGTTTCTAATAGGGTTCTGAGAAGTGATATTTTAACCACCTGCAAAAACAAATACATCAACTCTTAAAAATATGGTTCTTTGCCCTGTAAAACTGTAAGGGTTCTGTGAAATTGATATTCAGGGACAAATGTACTCTAGTTAAATTTCACTCTAAAAATATTTCAGAGCAATTTGTCTCACTTACACGTATATTAACTTTGATCATTCACCAATCTGAGCAACTAAGCAAGTGAATTCACTGCCCTCTGTGTGCGAAGGACACAGGTCTTCACACAGAGGTTTAAGAGACCAATCTATATTTCTTCAGTCTACCAATACTTCTTTATTAAAATGCTTCTTATATAGTTCCCAAGAATAAAGAAAGATATCACCCCAAGACTTCTGGATCATATAACGATCACCCTGGGAGTGATTTCTTGGATAGGTGCATATATCTTTGCTCAGTAAGATAAATACATATGAAAAAGAAAATATTCTTCCTGCTTTGTTTAGTTTTTTATAAACTGAGGCAGGTACTTGCAGGTTATAACAAATAATAAATACAATCCTAAATGTAACAACCCGGGAATTTAAAGGGAAGTTGTCAACTTGAAAATATAATTTCTTCCCACATTTTATATGTATAATATAATTACAAATTACATGAACCACAGGATTTTATGCATTTTCAGCTTGTACATTTTACATTTGACTGTGCTTAATTATCACCTGTCCCACTTTAATCTGTAACAGGTTTTAGTGAAAACTGCTGCTGGTTTAGAGATGAGACAATTTACTGCTTCTTTGCCATTATAATATTTAGGTGGATCATGAATAAAACATTTGTCTAGAACTTTCTGTACTGTGAAGGAGTGAATTTCACCCTTAGCCATTCTCGTCCTTCTTGAAAAGAGCCTTTATGATCAGGTTTCTTTTTCCTCTGTAATCTTGATTCATCTATCCATCCAAATGGCCTTGTATAGCAATCTCTTTCTGGGCTTGTTTAACCATATTTTCCTTGCTGTTGGAAGCCTCTGTTGAATTCTACCTTCCAGATATATCAACACCACTCTATTGTCTTACTTTTAAGGTCTGCCATGGCCTGTCTCTTCTCTCCATGCCTACTCTTGAACTTCTATAGTGATTGACTTTAGTGCCTGCTTCCTCAGCTCTTCATGACATTTTCAGTGAGGAACTTTCCTTGTATTGCTACCTCCAGTGTACAGGAGCTCTTCAGAAAGAGCTGTGAGACTATCCCATCTAATCTTTTGTCCCAAGAGAGAGGTGGTTGCATCCATAGCAATCATTCCTGATATGACATTCTCCTCTTGTTGATAAACATTATCCCAGACTTTGCTCATATTTCTCCTATTTCTGTCATCTTGAACTGAAATGGACAGTTTGATGGAACAGAACCCCCACGTGGCAGCACAAAGGAGACCTGATCTGTAGCTGAATATCCCCAGTCTTATGTCCCTGTGAGGTGCCTATTTCCTCTAAAACCCAGAAGACTTGTTTTACAGTTTTTAGTTTTGAAACTGAATTTTAATACCTCTTCAAATATATCATGTTTTAAAAATGTCTGGTTAGATGAATCTCATACTTTCATCTGCCTGCATTGACCTACACAATGCCCATGGGGAGAAATGGTTGAACCCACTGATGGCTCCTTGTGTCTGTGAAAGATTTCAGCTCTCTAACTGCTGCTTGGCTGGTGTGTATGGCTGCTTCTGCTTTTCTGTCAGGAGGTCACCCTCGTTACTACACAGACATAACCCTGATAGTGGTGTTCAGTTCATTATTGCAGCTGCATAAAATGTCTTCTCTGAAAGGACAAACCAAAGTGATGAAGGTTTCCCAGGCCCTGCAGTTCTTTGCTGAAGTGTAGGGAAGCCCACCTGCTTTTCTGAAATGCTGTGCCCTGACACTGTATATATATTTTTTTAGCTCAGCACTTTCAGGTAGTCAAGCTGTCTCTTTCTGAGAAGAGAAAAGGCAAAGAGCTGCTGTACAAGTTGAAAAAAAATTAGGAGTAACAAACATATTGGATGTGAAGTCCACTTTCTCAGAAGAAGGCTTTTGAAACTGTTGTGGAACCAACAATCATAACTTTTAAATTGTTATTGTTTTAATAAACAAGGTTTGATCTGTGTGTTTTGGGATTTGTTAATTCCAATAAGGATGAAAGGATCTGCAGAGAGATTTTGGGTCATTCATTACGTCAGACTGGTGTCCTCCTTCACACATTTTTTGGTGTTGTGGTAGTTTGTAGGAAACCAGAGGTAACGAAATGGACAGCTTTGTCTCTTCCTAAGGAGTAAGGAGATTCATGACAGACATGTGCTTCCACTTATGTAATCAGTATTCTTTTTTTGAGATCTCTTGTACTTTTTTTTGACAGTAAATGCTCCCAGGGTACCCAACAGTATCTTTGCTAGGTCAGCAGCAAGCCTGTAACTAGAGGTTTCAGTATTCAGGTTGCTGACTACATCGTTGCCTGAAACAAATTATCTTCTGCAATTATGGGTGTATTTCTTAATACTGTTTCTTCACTCAGTATCACTTATTTCTTATTTGGCTTCCTTGCCTAGGGAATGTGCCTCACACACACACACACACATACCTCTTTGCAGTCACAGTCGCCACTTCTGTTACTTTTGAGGATTAGGATTGTCATATATTGCTCTTCACTTGCAATTTGTGATGAACATCTTACCCTTGGACAAGGACCAAAAACCTCCATATATTGATGTTCTGTTCTATGGAGAGCCATCCCAGAGAGGGGAGAACTGATCTGATGCCCTTGCTCGATGCTGAGCAGAGGGGAGTGCTGCAGCTTTCTGTTCAAATTGTAGTAAACTTGGAAAAACCTTGCTCAGCTTCACAGTGTTTTGTTGAAGCCCAGCCAAAGGATGGCAAAGGCTTCAATTGTCTTTGTGAATTGTGATCAGGTTGTTGGCCACAGGTATGTGCAAGAAGATTCCTAGTTAACCATAGCTAAGAAAACAGGCAGTGTGATGTTTCCAAACTTTGAAATTACATCACTGGTTGCAGATATTTGTCTTAATAGTAGAAACTTCATTTTTGCCCACAGCCTTTAAAAGTGCAGTATTAGAATCATCCATCTCTTTTAGGGGCACCTCTTGTCAACCCTGTTTTGCTAAGTACTGCACAAAAAAAGTGTCAAGAAGATGATCTTGGTTAAATTCAGCTTAGTTTATAAGCTAGTGAAATGTGAAGTTGACCTCATAGTAATAATGCAATAGGTTGTAAAGAACGGGCTACGTATAAAGAGCAGCACACAGAACTGTGTGCTGTTGACATTAACAAACATCAATGTTTTTATGAGACTTCTGAATGCAATCAAAACTGGAATTTGTTCCCCTGCTAATGAGAAGTGAGGCTGTAGATTAATTATTACATAAAGGTGATTGGGGATGTTTCAAGCATCAACAGTGAAAATATTTTTAAATAAATTTTTCATTTAGCATTCCTCTAAGCCTATATGTACATCTCTTTCCGAGCCAGCCATCTCGATGGTAGATATATCCCAAGAAAAAGGAGAAGGATGTATCTAAGCTACCAAGATACATTTCAAGTGCATAAAGTAGCAGACAGCTTTAGTGTGAGGTGTTGCAGAGTCGGAGACAGTTTTCATGAGACTGGATTTATTGCCTCATCTGGACTCCCCTTCTAATAGTGTCATCTGGACCTTGCTGTCAGTGAGCTGTGACAAGGGCACAATTTCTCACATAAAGAACTGTCAGCTGGCACCTCTGGAGGATTCCTGGTCCCTGTAGGAACCATACAGGCTACTTAAGGTAGTATGCATAGAAGGAGCATTACATGAACCAGGCGACTTCCTCCCTACCACTCTTGGCATTGCCTGGTACATGAGACATTTGCTCCTTTTCTTACAATGCAGTTGACAGTGATGTTTATTTAAAGCAGTTACAGCTGCCCCTATACTTATGTTCTTCTACAACTGCAAGCTCACAGAAACTGAAATCCCTGTATGACCCATAATTTTTTTAATAATCTTGGTCAGCGGCCAGTGTTAATTGTTCTTGGAGTCCTCATAAGAAATCACAGGTTTCTGCCATCTCTCCATTAGGCAGTGGCAGATTCTTATCCAGCATTTAGCTCATGACTGTTGTTGCAAAGGAAATCTTCTGCCAGATCTGTGGAGCTCCAACCTTCTGCAAAGTGTTTAGGGAATGTTTGTTTTCCCTTTCACTTCTTATCTCGGCTGTTTATCAACAGTTGGGGAGCATGATGACGTATTCTGCAGTTTAATGACCTGAGTCATTCCACTTAACTTACCTTTTGAGTCCTTTCCCTTTTATATATATCGGTGCAAAGCATTTTGTAGTGCTTTGTAGGAGGCGAGCTGAATGAATTGAGACAGCGCTGTGTTTTGCTGAAGGTTTTGTTTAGCTGCAGTATTTTTGCACGTCAGCATGAGTATATGTGATTGTGTAGCTCAGCAGCCATGACTTAGCAAGGCAGCCTGCCGCTGTAATGACAGCTACTGCTTACTTCCCTTCCCTATGGCTCCGGCTGAAACAAACGTTCTTCTATACCAAGGTTTAGGATGCTTCAAGCAAAACTATCCCGAGAAGTAAAAGTCATTACAATATTCTCTAGGGTTTTGACTTTATGGGTTTTTTCTTTTCTTGTCTTTAACACAGGCTTTATACCCTTGCTTTAGTGTAAAACACCTTTGGCCTTCCTAGGTATTACTTTATAGCATATCAGTCCTGTTCTCAAAATGGGACTGGTTTTATTACTGCTATTGAGCAGACTGACTTCAGTTCACCATTTCTGGCAAGAATGAGCACAAAATTTCATCTCTAGTGAAATGCGGGTAGTTTCCTCCTCTCTAATTTCTCTGGAGGTGGTTGTAAATAGGAAGAGACTGTGTGGGCCAGTGGTGGAAACAGGAGACTGGATTTTATTCTTGGATTTGCTATGGACCTGCAGTGCATCATGAGATAAATCAGAATTCAATCACATTGCATGAGAGACTTATTTAAATGTATTTCCTACAAAGTTGTCATGCAGTACCTAGCACTGTTGGGCGTTTCTCCTATTTGGAGTTGTTACAATTCTATTATGTATATTTTTTTTCTTACTCTAACATATTACATATATTTTTTATAATGAGGAATAGTATGATCAGAAACAAAAAGAGATATGAGGTTTGTCATAATAAAAATATAGTTCTAGATCTTGTGAACTGTAACACACATCCATACTCTTGTCCTCCTGGTAACTATGAGGGATACAGTACTCTGGAAGCAGTCTTCATAACTCTCCTGGCTGAAGTAGAGACTATTATAGTTAACAGTAAATGAAGAGCTGCCCCCAAAGGCTAAGGCAGTCCACAGGAGCCATTGTACTAGTTCTTTTCCATCAAAAACTCTAACCTTACATTTGTAAATGCCCTATTATCTCTAATCTGAGGTCACTCCATGCCAGCTGTATAGAATAATGATTGCCAAGTAGTTCCTCATCTTGCACCATAATAGAATTGTTATTAATTAATACAGGGTCTCCTGTTATGGTTGTTACAGGGAACCGCATAGAAATGCAACTTCAGCAGTTAGATAATTGCAGTTTAATTGAATTGGGTCCATTTGCATGGGTGCAGAGCTGGGAAAGGTGAACAGGCAACAGCAGGCTCTGCTATGCTGTGCAGCAAACTGGAGTGGAGAGGAGAAAGGCCATCCTCAACCTCTCTGTTCCTCCCATCATGATACCATTTGATTGTCCTGATTTGTAAAAAGATTTAGGCCAACTCCTGGAAGGCCTCGAGAGTTTCGGAATCAGTTCTGCTCTTGGATAAAAGCAAAGCATAGTTCATCATGTGCTACACCAGTGTGTATGAAAAGTGGAAACTGCTCTATAATATCTTGCCTGGCCTGGAGAACATTGCAGTGATTTTCTTAAATGTTTTGCATCTCTGCAGCTATGTTTGCTGCCACTGCTGCCTCAAATCTACTACAGCTACACACCCTCCTGAAGGGTCTAGAGCTCATTTAATTTATTTCTGGTTTTCAGGGGAAAATGCACCAACTGGGAGCTGTTACTGTGTAGGTCTCCTGCTAAGCTCTTGACCTCTAGCCATAGAATTAGTGTCCTAAGGGGCACCATTGAGGTAGCAGTTTGAGCTAAAAGGCTGTACGTATCCTTGGGATTTCTGCAAACCCAGCACTGAGCCCTGGAATTGGTAGTGAAATCCCCACACTGTGCTGTGAACATCTTTGGGGGGAAAGTATATTGGTTTCAAGAAGAATTAAATTTAAAAAGAACAATTAAAAATATTGTGTTATCGTAGCAACCAAAGCAGTTGGGGTTTTTTCTTTGTTGTTTTTTTTTTTTTTAAAAAAGCTGCACTGATATACTAAAAAATGACACAAGAGAATAAATGTATCAAGTTGTTATGGCAACTGAAATATGTAGGTTGGAATTTATATACCCAGAACTTCTATGTAAGTAAAATAAACATTATCCTTGCAAATTAGAATATCATGCAAATATTATTTAATTTAAAATGATTAGTCATGTTTTCTGATACAATTAATGACTTTCTGTTTCCTGTTTCCAAGTATTTGCATTTGCTTCCAGCTGTGGTCTGCTTGTATTTTTAGGGCAAGATTGTGATTTCATTAATACAGGCTTAAACATGGAGGGACTCCACTGAAGCTAGTGAATAAAGTGTATGCAGATGGGCACAACTGGAACCAAACCATGTGCTTTAACATGTTGCTCTTACTGCAGCTGACCTTTCTGCTTGAAGGAGCTTTTGGTGGGTGTCATCATTCCATGCCGGAAGGGACCCCTCAGCAACCACAGCTCCCTATGTTTACCCCCAGCTTGACGCAGTGCACATGGAGCTCCTTCCAGAGCCTGTTTCTGCATACAGCCTGCCCTCTTCAGCTGTAAATTTATCTTCCTAGATGTTGTATGATAGCCAATTCTAAATGAGCATTCATTAATTATGTTCAGCCTTTTAATTTTTCTAGTCCTTTTCCTTCAGCCTTCAGGAGAATTCAGTAATAGCTTCTGCTTTATTTGAAAGAAATAGATCTCTAATATCTCAAATTACCCTTCATATTTCATCTTCCTTATGCTCAGCAAAGTGCAGACTGGTTCTGAAAGGTAAGGAATGGGGAGAACACGCATCAGGATCTGACTGAATCTCAGTGAGCTGAGGGAAATGCATTTATTTGTTTAAAGGTTTCATCTCATTCATTCTCGTGTTCAGAGAAGTCCGACTTTACCCTTCGGCATTTGGTAGCACTGTTGCTGAGAATGTTTTGGAAAATAATCTAAGAGAGAAAGAATTCAGCCACACATAAGTTAATTGTCTCCATTTTTTATGTAGATAGCGGCCTGGCATGGGGCTGCAGCAAGGGTGGGTCTTTGCCTGAAAACTGTAACCGATCTGTCCAATCTCATGCTCTGAATCTCATTCTCATGCAGCTGAACTGTGAATCATTTACTTCTTCACCCCTGCAGCAGGATTCATCTTTGCAATGTTCTTTTTGCTCAGTTTTCCTCTTCGCCACATGCAGCAGGTCAGCAGATCCTTCCAACCACCAGTATTTGGTATGCCAGGTCTCAGCAGGAGAGAGACTATGCCCAAGCAGCAGCCCTTGCAAGGCTTGAGTTAGCAAGGACTCTGGTTGCTGCACAGTGCTGTGGTCCTTCCTCACTGCATGAACCACTGCACTTGGAAGAATCCACTTCTGTGTGACCTTAGTGGCACTCTACTCCCTGGAAAAGGAGACACGTGGGGGCTTTGGTTTGTACCCCAGCTTGGAAATAAAGCTCTGCATGAGTGACACTGGAGATGGAGCCTGGATCAGCAAGGTGAAGCTCCTGGGTGTGTCTTCTGGTTGAGTATGGCTTGAGTTTGTGAAGCCAACTGATTCCAGCCGGCTTCATCTGAACTCTTTGTCCAGGAGGAGAAAAACTGAAGACATGAGCTGATGTCTCCTCCCTGCCTGAATTTCCTGCCTGGACAGTCTGTTGTCTTGCCCCAGACCAGAGTCATGGTGCAAGGGGAAACATAATCCCCATTCTTAAAAAAGGAAAGAAAAGACGCGGGGAACTATAGACCAGTCAGTCTCACCTCTGTGCCTGGTAAGATCATGGAGCAGATCCTCCTGGAAACTATGCTAAGGCACGTGGAAAATAAAGAATTGGTTGGTAGACAGCCAGCATGGCTTCACTAAGCGCAAATCATGCCTGACAAATTTGGTGGCCTTCTATGATGGGGTTACAGCATCAGTAGACAAGGGCAGAGAAACTGATGTCATCTATCTGGACCTGTGCAAAACATTTGACACTGTCCTGCACAACATCCTTGTCTCTAAATTAGAGAGGACTGGATTTGATGGATGGATCACTCAGTGGAATTGGAATTGGCTGTATGGTATGTATGTATGACAAAGAGTTGTCAATGGCTCAATGTCCAAATGGAAATCAGTGACTAGTGGCGTTTAGTGGTGATGTAGGTAGGCGGTTGGACTGGATGATCTTGAAGATCTCTTTCAGCCTTGGTGCTTCTATGATTCTGTTCTATGATTCTATGGTGTCAGAGTACAGGCTTTGTGGTATCTCAGCCAAAGTGACTACTGAGTAGCTAATTGCTAGCTCAGATAACAGCCTTTAGACAGGTGGTCAAATCTGTGTCGGGGAAGAGCAAATACAAAGTTCGCTAGTGACATTCTGACATACAGAAACACATTGAGAGCAAGACTTGCTTTCAGGAAGCTGGAGCAGCATTAAATCAAATCCTGACCTTTCTGAAACACAAGCCCGCAGCCACATAATTGTTCCTGAGCTCTAACACTCTTTAAGTCTGTCATAAAACCTTCTGAAAGGTTGAATCCATATTAGCTAAAGTGGATTCATAAAAATCCCAGGGTAGAATAAATATTATTGTGATATTAATGCTCACTTCCAAATGCAATCATTTTAAAATAAAATTTCAAACACACAGGGTGCAATTTGTACAGTGGAATCCATGCCCAAATGTAAGTTTTTCTTTTCTCCGTTCACATTTACTGGTCATATTGGGAAGACTGGTGCAGTAGAGACTTCTGTGACATTCTTAAAGGGCTTAGCCATGAGATCTCATTGAAATCTGCAACATCACCCTGACTTGAGACAGCTGCAAAGACTGAGCTCATGTGATGTAATGTGGAGCCAACCTGGACATCTTCAAACAACAAACCCTGACGTGGAAATAGAAACAAAATCCTTTCTGATGACTAAATCATTTGACTGGGGATACTGAACCATGCTTTTCTAAAGGGCTTCAGAAACACTCAATTAGGCAGCTTCTGTTTTAAAGGAATTTGTGGACAAGAAGAGAGCTCTGCTGTATTATTTCTGGACTGAAATTTAGGCCCAGCAAATTAAACTCTGCTTGGCTTCTGTGGGATTATATTTCTCTTATTTTTTATATATTTATGTTTATTTTTTTTTCTAGCATGGCCTGCTCTGGGGTTGTCTGAATTTTCAGTCACCTGTGATATTAGTGAAAGTTAATTCCTGCCAAAAAATTTGATGAATGACGTTTCTTCCTATGAGAGGCATAGAAATCAGACTAGCAGGGTACAGAAAAAGAAAAGCACATTTTATGGTATCTAGGATTATTTCTCTACATGGCATTGCAGGAAAAACTCTTCAAGTCCCCAGTGCTGCTTTGTCTTCACAAACTGTCCAAGATGTAAAACACCTTTTTTTTTTGTTGTGATCCAAGATTGTCAGCAAAAGGAGCCAAAACTGAGATGCTCACGATACATTTAGCAGAGCTGTCAACTCTGCCTAGGTACAGCAGAAAGGTGCAGCCCTTGTTGAATGGATCACAGACATAGAAGGCTTTCTTGCTGTTGCTGGCATGTTGTAAAGGATGAACTTGACTTGAGTCCAGTTTAATTCACACGTGGCTGGAGCAGAGCGTGATTGGGGTGGCTGTACCCTGGTGTAGAGGTGTGCTATGTTCTTTGCTAGTAGCAGCATCCTGCAGTGCATCTCAGTTCAACTCAGGTGGCTTCCTAATCCAGCATAGCTGCTAAATGAATTAATTTACATCAATGTCCTGTAAAATGAATCATTCCAGCATATATTATGTTGTATTTTACTTTTTCCCCTGTAGCTTTTTAAATGTTCTAATGATTTTTTAAAATGCTTACTTTCGAAAAAGTTAATTAAATAAAAGCAGCATTTCTCAGCACTGTATATTCCTTGGAGCATTTGATTACCAAAGTGATTGATTTCCTGACAAATTTTGGCATCCAAAAGTTAAAGATCACTGGATTTTTTTATACCTTTTCTCTCTTAATATAAATCACTTGGGACAAGCTGGCATTTATCTGCAGGATCTCATGGGAGTGGAGCAGATCTACCAATTTGTGATACAAAATGCCAAAAGAGGTCTCAGATCAGCTTCTGTTTTTGAATTTTTCTCTCTAAAAGCACACAGGAGAGCATTCCCTAAGCTGCCAGCTGTAGGGGAAGGTGCATTAGCTCTCTGAACCCTAAGGCAGTTGCAGATTTATTCAGGCTCATGGGCTGTACCTCTCCCACACTCCCACTGGCACTCCCGGTCCCTTTGCAAATCTGATCAGCATTTTCTAGCCAAAAAGCAGTATATGTGCCCTAGAAAATATCCCATACAGGTGTGTGTGTGAATAAATTCAAAGTCCTGGCAGCAACATCCAAGATCATGGAAAAGCAGAATAATGTTTGCATGTATGTTTCTTATTTTTTTGTATTTTTTACGTTCTTGATGTTGGGCCTCATTCCAAGAAGTAAACATGGGGTAACTATTGTGGATGATTACAAGTGCCTCCTATTGATATATTAGGTATAAATTCCAGATCCATACAATACGCTGGAGAATTCATCCACCGTTACAGGGGTTGGTTGCTATAGGAAGACCTCCTGTAGGAACTCTTGGAAACTCCATATGCCATAATTGCGTGTGAGGGCAGATGCTCCTTCTGGCTGGTTGTTGGCTCAGACATGAACTGGAACTTCTGCCTGCTGAAAGTGGAACCAGTGACAAGTGTTTCATAATTCATAACTGTGTACTCTGGCAAAAAATAATCAGCAAGAATTTTGTTGATGGTAGACTGTGACAGTTGTGCATGTCCTAATAAGCTACTGGAAAATGTGTTATAAGCACAGAAAAGCTTTGCTGAGCACTGTTAAAATTAGATAAAATTAACAAGGTAGCTAATGTGATTACTATTTTATTAATAAACATTTAAATAATGCTGTAAGTTTGCACAATGAGAAAGACATTGCCCTGAAGAGATTACAGTCTAAATAGTCCCTGTTAATTATAATCTAAATAGATTAGCATTAATTATACACAAAATTGGAAGATTGCTTTTGGTGTGATTTACGATTCCCAATGTTACTACCCAAGTGAACAAAGTTACCAAATGAAGTTTTAATCTGCTTTTACAGCATTTTCTTGTAAAATCTGCTCTTTCTCTGGCCAACTTGAAGAGAATAACATAATATTTTCTTCTGTGAAGAGAAAGATAGAGTTGTTTCAACTACCAGCCTTCTAGATATAGGGAACTGATAAAAAGTTTAGACTTTTGTCAGTGGTTTTAATTCAAGCTTGAAGTCATTATTTCGAGAACGTCCTACAAGGAGGTACCAGTGTGGTGCACGTGCTCCACTGCATTTGTACCATGTCACCCTGGGGCTGCCAGTTCTGCTTCTCATGGTGACCTGCATGGTTCAGGAATAATGAGGTGTTGCTGAAATACTTCTTTTGCATGAGCAGGCAGCTTTTGGATATAAAGTGTACAAGTAATTTTAGGCAGCATAGACTTTTGTTTAGCCTCTAAAGGAAGGATTGTATGTAATCATGAATAAGAAAAGACTCCAATCCAAGAATGCTAGTTTTTAATAAAACTAACACAACACACAACAAGTACCATTTTTGCCTCTTGCATTATACAGTCCTGTTTATTTCATAACACAAAGTTAAATGACTGTGGTTTTCAGATGGATTGCTAAAATATCACAGAATCAC
>VZRW01008598.1:30600-66175 GCA_013398125.1 Aegotheles bennettii | reverse complement strand
GCTCGCTGCTCCGCGTGCTTTTAGACAGAGAAGTTCATATTTTTCAATTACTTATAGCAATATATCTTGATAAAGGAAATGAAAAATATTTTTTTTCATCTTTAAAGAAAGACTGACTTTTATCCAGACTATACTAAGCTAAAATAAATGTATAGCTGAAACTCCAGAATTTGCTACGTTTTAGTAGATATTTCATGGAAAACACTGTAAGAGGGAGGTATTAAGAGCAGGATTTCAAGATACTATTTGAAGCACCTTAGAGTATTAAATATTATAACAATACACAAATCTGGCAGGTATAGCAGAGGACTTCTAGAAAAGCCAGACATTGCTGGAGATGGATCTGGGTGTGATGTTTTAGGGCATCTCAGATGGCACTAATATTTACATAAATGCTGGGCCTCTGCTTTAGGATGAGCTGAGTTGCTCTCTCTGGCTCATTGACTGTGTTAACTGAAACTTCATTGATTTTGACAAGAGACTAGAGACATAATGGACAAAGAGACATCTACATTTAAATAATTTAATCTGCAAACTGAATTCTATCCTCAGCCAAAAATAGTTGTCTAGGCTTCCACCATTACCAATAGATAGCATCCTTTAGGTACTTCATCCAGTCTAAACCCTATGACTCACCTCCTACAGATGCCTCACTTATACCTACTTTAGTTTGTGTGCCATAGAAGCAATATGTAGTAACGTCAGCAGAAAAACAACTTTTGTAAAGAAATACTGTGTCTGCCTTAGAGAATTTGCATTACAACTGTACCCAGTAGATGATCAACAATATAGACATGCACTAAGATTCCCTCTACAGCCACAATTCCACCCTTTTGTGACTTTGAATTATGATGCTTCCTTTTAATTAAGTGTTCACATTGTATCTTTTTGTATCTTTTGGTGGGGTCTGAGGGATAAACTCAAACAGCCTAGTTCTTCAGGGCAGTGTTTTCTGCATTGTCTCTACTTTTCCTCATAAATGAAACAAAAGATTTGTGAACAAATATCCTTCACCATGCTACATCCCCTAGCTAGAAAATATCTGGTGCAGATATTATCTGGACATCAAAGTAGCAAAGAACTGAAAGAAGGACAAATCACTGGAAAATAGCTCACTCCTTGCTTTTGTGAAATGGAGTAAGCTTGTTTTAATTAATATAATATAAGAGGTCAGAGCATGTGGAGTATTGCTCAGTGTGTGGTCCTGTCAGTCATAAAAAACACACTTTTGAGTAAGTTATGCTTCCCAGAGGTCTACAGTTAGGCTAAATTTTGTTTTATTTTTTTTTTAATAGCAGGGATAGCAAAATGCTACTATTCTTCTGGCAGTTTCCAGCCAAAATTTCAAATCTTTGTGGTCATCTCTTGAAGTGCTTATAATAATTTGTGAGCAGGAGAAAAGGATGATATTATCCTATAAGTTATCATTGGAAATGACTACACAGATGTTATTTAAATGTTTCAGATAGAAGGTCCATCTATGGATGACACCGATTTGGGAGAATGCCTAATTTCAGTTTACACTATTAAGAAAATGATAAAAAAAAAAAAGGATTAACAGTTCATGTTAATAAGTTGTAGGTGTTGATGTCTGTGCTGTTTACTGCAGTTTCAGTCTTGGTGTATTCATATGAATTGCGTGCCATTCCAGTGTAATTTTCTGAAGACAACAGGGTAGGTGGATTATGCATATTTTGAAATTGATATGTGCTTTGTCACTCCAGAATCTAAGAAGCCTGAATCTGGAACTGAATCACACTGAAATGCACCTAACATACAATATTTCAGCTGTAGAAATCTAACCATAACCTTTTAGCATCTGCTGGGTATGAGTAACAGAATTGTGAGATTTAGTACTAAGGGGTGACAGACCATATTGAATGAGTGCTATACAGTATCACTGCACAGCAAATCTTGGATTATTAACTTCTTTCCAGTTACTGCATCTTCATTTAAATCCACTGTTGCATACTGGGATTTTACACTCCATAAGTGTTTCTATTCTTTTATAGAAACTATCACATCAGTGTTGGATGCTCAGGATTCGTCCTGCAGGACAACAAGTCAGTCAAGCAAATTCTTAAAGTTAATAAAAGCTACAATAGAGTTTTCTGGAAAAGAGGGCTTAATTTTCCCATATTGCTTTTTTAAAGGGTTTGCTGAGCCACTTTGCTGATGTCACATCCAAGAAACTTACATGTGATGTCACCATTTGATTTTGGTAAGAGGCAGCCACTTGCTACGAGAATGAAGAATTAGGGAGTGGTATAGGAAAAGGGGAGGAAAGTAGCACTACAGTAGTTTGGAGTGTTGGACTATCCAACCATTCTAACATGTGCAATACATACTGCAAAACAATCATGCTTTAAAGCTGGGTTTTTTTAAATATCAACTTAATCCCTGCTCCTCTGAAACTAGCTCCTCCTCTTCTCCCAGCTGTCTGCTTAAACCATTTATTATCTGTCATAAAAGCTCTTTTAAAATGCTCTCCTTAAATGGGGAGATGCACAATAATCTTGATTTAATATTCTTAGTGAACTAAATGTTATTTGGCTATTGGCATGAGTCTGCTGAGTCCTGACAAAGGTCATGCTGGGATTGGACAACCTAGTTTGTATAAAGGATTGACAAAATAAGAACATCACTAAGGAATTATACATTATAGTTTTTTACTGAGACAAATGATTGAATATGCAAAAGAGTAAATTACAATTAAAAGTAACCTTGAAACTTATGTAAACCTTGCTTTTATGTTAGTTATAAAATTCATAAATAAAAAGTTCTAAAATTAGTTTTAAAATTAAAAAGATGTCTTGTAATAGCATTTTATTGCCCTAGGGTTATAATAACATTCTATCAAACTATACCATACCTGGCTTAGAATGGAATCCTGAACCACAACCTGCTATAAATGAATGCTGCTATTTCTCAGAAATTATGGTGTTTAATAAGAATTGAATTTCCTAGCGCCTCTTCATGCCTTTCATTAGCTCTGGGAAGCTCTTGCTATTTATACACTGAAATTCTCTCTAGAAGAGCTTTCTAGAACTTCATGAAGTGGGGTTTTTTAGAAAAGAAAAAATGTATTTGAAGATTTAACAAAATTAGTTCTCTGAGAACATATTTGTGTTTTAGTTGAACATAGCTTTAAAAATTGTTACCCGTGGAAGCCTGAAGATTCTATCCTACTGAAGTCCAAAATTCTGCCTCATAAAGTTAATGTTAACTTAATCTAAAATCAAATACTTTCTATAAACAAATGGACATGAGAAAAGGCAAAGTAGGTACTGGTTAAAAAGAAGTATAAGTATATTATGAAAAATATTCTCATCTCTTAATGGGCTAGAAATGTTAAGGAGGGCAAGGAGTGAAAATCTTACTGCAATAGGGTCAAGTCCCACACACACTCCCTGCAAACTTTAATTATCAGATTATATCTTGTCTGTGGTTTAAATGTGGGCCTTTAGAACTTCACTTGGTGAATGTTTAAAATTCACTTTATGTTGTCTTAGTAGTAGCATTTCAAAGTTACTGGCAAAATGAGATTGCTTTTGTTGGCAAAAATCATTTCCAGTCCACGCAAAGAAATGAATCCTAGGAAACCCACTGACATTTATTTTGACTTGCTAAAGAAACTTTTTTGAAGTATGAAGATACATTTTCCTGAAAAAAGCCAAATCTAAGTTTCTGTTACTTAAGAAACTGAAAAAGTTAAAAAAGTTAAAAAAGCTTTGAAGAAAAATAGCACACACCTACAAAGAACTATTTCATCAGTAGAGAAGCACTGTGTCTGCTTTGTTCAGCTCACCTTTTCCCAGTGCTGGGTCATACCAAGTCATGCACATCAAAAGAGACAACAGATACTGGGATAGAAAGGAGAGCATGGGCAGGGGCACTGTCTGCATTCCTATACTTCCCTGTGTGTGAGCAGGGTGCTCTAAGGCACCAGCAGTGTGCCCAGATGGCCAAGAAGGCCAACAGTATCCTGGCTTGTATCAGAAATAGTGTGGCCAGCAGGATGAGGGAAGTGATTGTCCCATGTACTCGGCACTGGTGAGGCTGCACCTTGAATACTGTGTTCATTTTTGGGCACCTCAGTACAAGAAGGACATTGAGGTGCTGGAGTGTGTCCAAAGAAGGGCAATGAGGCTGGTGAAGGGCCTGGAGCACAAGTTTTATGAGGAGCAGCTGAGAGAACTGGAGTTGTGTGGTCTGGAGAAAAGGAGGCTGAGGGGAGACCTTATTGCTCCCTACAACTACATAAAAGGAGGCTGGAGCAAGGTGGGTGTTGGTCTCTTCTCCCAAGTAACAAGTGATAGGACAAGAGGAAATGGCCTCAAGTTGTGCCAGGGGAGGTTTAGATTGAAAAACAGGAAAAATTTCTTTACTGTCAGGCACTGGAACAGGCTTCACATAGAAGTGGTCAAGTCACAATCCCTGGATGTATTTAAAAGATGTGTAGATGTGGTGCTTAGGGACATGGTTTAGTGGTGCACTTGGTAGTGCTATGTTAATGGTTGGACCTGATGATCTTAAAAGTCTTTTCCAAACAAAATGGTTCTATGATTCTGTGATTCTAAGGCACAGTTTCATTCTCCTGCATTTATTCAGAAGGACAATCCTTCCTCCTCATACCCTGCCGAGGTTAGTGTCTGCTCCCTGTACTGTCCCATCCCACACAGTCAAGCATTACACTTAGTTCAAGAGCCCCCACCCCAGTTTGCTCATCCTCCAGCTGCATCTGTCCCTGCTGCTGACCGAGTGCACGTGAGAAGAGAGAGACTTCTACCCTTGCTGAATCCTCTCCTTGTCCTGCCCATGAAGTGATGGCAAAAACATCTCTCATTTATTTCTGAGCACTGTTTAGTTTTGAGTGAGCCTAAACAGAAAAAGGGAAAAGAAAGCTTCCTGCAAGATGTGGAAGGGATAAGCAGAATCCGGCCTGCAGACTGTGAATCTGACTTATGTCTTACTAGACCATTTTAATTACTGGGCACGAAAATGCATGCCAAAAAAGAAGTACAGCCTGAGCCCGTGTACAAAATAAGATTCAAATGAGGAAAAACTCAGTAAACAGGTGCTGCTTCTGTTACTAGTAGGGCTTGGTGAATGCTGCTTTTTGACAAGTCTTTTTGCTATTGTTGGAAACAGAAATAATTTTTGAGATATTCTTGTATATGGATATGTGGATATATGGATATAAAATATGTGTATGTATTTTTATATATTATATATACGTATCTTTATAGATATATACATTGTGTATATATATATATACACACATATAAACTTCGTCATATGGCCCTCATACTTGTCAGCTGAAATACTTTGTAAGTTCTAGTGCTTTCTGTGGAAAACTTCAGGAGATCTTCACTTGACTTCCCGGCAGTAAGGTTTTTTTTAAAATCACAAAACCTGACTTTCTCACTGTTAACCACAGCACCTCTGCATGTATATATTTGAAACATTCCATGACTACACAATGACATGGCTTCTAAAACAATGATAATAATCTATATCCAGGCAGAATTATTCAATAACTGTTTTCTATGAGCTATAGATGCAGCTGGGAACATTATAATATCTTCTTCAGAAATGGTTTTAATTTAAAGTACATCACACAGGGCAAAAGCTAATAAAATAAAAATGTGTTGGAGTTCAAATGACTTCCTACCTGTTTCTACCTGTGGAATAAAAAATAACCTAGTCTCAATAATGTTTAATTCTCCCCTCTCTACCGAGCTAAACATTTATGTCAGGTGCATGACATGTTTCTTCCTTGCTTGGCAGCATTGTCCCCAGTGAACTCAACAACTGGAGAACAAGAAGGGAACAGAAAGGCATAACACCACAAATGCTGAAATCAAGGTTATTTGGCTCTGTATTTCCTCAATGTCTAGCAATCAAAGAAAATACTCAAAAAACACAAAAGGACAGTTATGGCTGAGAGACAAAAGGTCTAATTTGGCATTTTCTTTATGTGGATGCTCATAAATGACAGTTTTGCATTTACAATTCATTGATATATCTGACAGCTTGATTCACCAAATATACAGGAGCACATTTTGCTCTTCTTTTTTCCACTGAAAATCTTGGGTGGAATCAATTAATTTCCATGAAGCTACACTAAATTTAGGACCTGAAATTAGATGACTTCAACAGACAGTGGATCAGACCCCTTTAGCAATGAAACAGCAATATTTAACATTACTATGATGATACTTCAGCTACTGTGCTCTTTGGATTGTGCATTTTGCTGGATGTTCTTCATCAATTGGAGTAGATATTGAAAGATCATTTCCCATCAACTTTGTTTCAGTCAGTCATTTTAGCTTATCCTATGAGAAATGTGAAAGAAGATTCATGCACATTTAAAGGATTTGTGAATTTTTTGGGGAAAATCAAATTACTCAGAATTCCTCTTATTGCATAGATTTCTTCAGCTAGTGGGCAAAAAACTACTGCAGTACAGCAGAGGGGCAAACTGAGTTTGAATGTCAAGTAGTAAGCAAATCTACAACTGCCACTAAAAGGAAACAATTGTTGTTAACTACAGTGGCTTCCTTATTTTTAATTTTTTAAAATATTTTTTAAGATTCATAGTTGATTTTTGTCAAGGAAATGTTCTTCCTTAATTGCAATACTCAGTTACTGATTTGTTAGTCTGGAAATGAGAGCTTTCCAATATAGTGTATTTGATTTTTTCTCTCATAAGATAATGGAGCTAGAAGTCATGTTTTGTGTTGCAGTTTCTTTCCCTACTGATGCTGCCTATTCTTTTTTCTGAGTCCCCCCTTTCTGGATATACTTGCTTATCATCATCAAGTCTATTTTTAGTCACTCTCCTTGAGAAAGGGGAGTGAGGAGAAAAAAAAATAAAATGGATGATCTTATTTAGGAAATTCAAGGTTGCATGAAACTGGAATGAGGTGAAATAAGAGGAGAAAAGGAAGAGTATATCCAGCTGTCAGTGGCGCTAAGGAGGGTATGAACTTCACCTTCTTTGTCTCAACAGTAAATCTATTTGAAAAGCATTTGTAACCTCTGATGTTCAAGGTAGCAAAAGTTTCGTATTGGCTTTTACTGCTCATCTCCTTACAACAAGGACTCAGAACTATAGAACTGCTGTGGATGCCACAGGCATGAAGACTTCCTAGCAGAGATAAGAAGAAACATTTTTCTTCTTCAGGTACTTTCAATACTTTCTTCTGATACAAAGTTTCAGACAAAACTGTGGTAAAAGATCTCCAAAACCTAATTGCTTATATAAAAATTGGCAAATAAACACTAGCCTCATGACAACAGATATATTAAACATACCAGAGAAGCTCAGTACAAACCCTTCAGGTGTTAATGAGACATTTTTTAAAGGATGCTGGTCCCTGTGAACTTCAACAAGGAGCATTGGTTGCTCAAGAGAAGACCTAATGCCGTATAAGATGCTCTCAGTATCCTACCTAGCATTCAACTGTCATTCTGGACAGCATATGTATTCCACAACACCTTAGAGACCCTTAGTAAATAGGTACACAGGGGTAGGCAAATGAGCTGGAGCCTAAAAACCAGTCCCTGGACCTTTCATGGGTGCCAGTAGCCAGTGAATCCCTGGAGAGGGCAGAGATGAGCCACTTGCTCACCTCCCACGTAATCAGCTGCAGGACAGGCCTGAGGATTTGGGGAAATCTGGTGCCTTTTAGTTAGCAGGACATTCTGAAAGGGAAAAACGTAGTTCAAAATCACCTGAAAATATTCAGAGGGTTAGGTTATGGAAAGATGTTTTACAATACCTTTTCTTACTTGGCAGGGCAAGCTAGAAGTGAATAAGGTTAAATTTCTTTAACCTTTTAAGGTTAAAAATATTTACCTGCTCTTTGAAAAAAATTTCTGATTATCTGATGGAATGTATTATCTAGGCAAGAAGTATTTAATTGTTATTAAATATTGCATTATTACAAAAATGTAATGCAGTATTATTAAATACTAATAATTAAAAAAAAATGTAGTTCAAACATCTTCCTTCCAGTCCCATTTGGACAATAAGCTTTCCATTTCTTGCAGAAATTTGTCACACAAAATTCTTCTAGCAGAGGTAGGAATAGCTGTTCCCACAAGGAAAGAGAAAATTCTTGATTGAAGCTGTAGTTGTCAGAATCAGAAGATAAAAACTTACCACGTGAAAGTTTTTCTTCACTTGCAGGTCCCTGCCTCAGATATACTTTGCCAGCCTGTTTAATTAATGATTTTCTTTAGTAGTGGAAGAAGTGTGGAAAAAGATTTCTTTATTTCTTTCCTTATTTACTCCCAATATTCAAAATACATAGATTTCCAAGACGACTCTCATCAGCACTTCTGATAATTATCCTCTCCACTGTTTTCTCAGTTCACACATGAACTAACCATTCCTTGAACAGTAAGCATTTCAAAGAGGAAAAAAACAGCTGTTGTAACTCTATACTGTACAATATCTCCCCTATCCAGGTTTTTTCCTCTTTTTAATGTGTTCCTGGTGGAATATCCATTTTACAAGGTCTGAACTGTTTCATCATCACCCTGGTCTTCTCTCCTTGATACAGGACTGCATCACTGCTACTCTCTAGAGCACTTCCTAAAGTAATTTCCTGCCTGTCTTCAAGTAACTATTTGGCACTCTCAGTTTACTCAACCCTAACTCCCTCACATTGCTCCAGCTGACTCTGCTCTGTGATTGCCATTCTGTGTGACAGACTAGAGCCCTGATTGTCTCTGGACTTTCCTTATTAGGTGCTGCAGGAGTCCTACTAAAACTGTCTCTCATTATTTAGAGGTTGAAAGAACTTGTAGCAGACTAAAACCAGAACAATCCTACTGTTCAAAGAGTTTTTTCAGCATTTTAATACATTGTCCAAGGTTTATAACTGCCTTCTTGATCAAGATCTTTCCTGGCAGAATAGTAAAATTCAGTTTTTTGTAGGAAACTGAAAAATTCTTAGTTTGCAGGGAGGAAAGACTTTACAGATAAATCTAACTGCAGCAATCTGTACTCGCTGGGGTAGTGTTTTCCAAGAGAAAATTATTTCTATTATTTGTTGTAAGTATTACGCAATTTATAGCCAGAAATATGATCCACTATGAACCAGGAAGCCTTTATTATGTGTTGAAACTAAAGCAAGCTCCAGTGATATGCAAATTCACCTCCAGGAAAGCTACTGTAATAAAAGTTGACCAAAGTTTGAGGTGAGTGAGAAATTTCTCAGTCTGATATAAATTTAACTATTTACATACCCACAGACTCCATCAAGATAGTTTCACATTATCAGAAATTATTTTTCTTCCATCCAGATTTATTCAGAGCTTTTGTTGTTGTAGCTATTTCATTATTTTATTTAAAAAATAATGAGATTTTTCTTAAACATGTTTGAGGAGAGAAATTCTGCATGTTTTGTCTTTATTGCACATCAATCCCGTGAGTTTCGTTTTTTTCCAACAGTACCAGCTGCTCAAGTTGATACTTGGCTTTTGGCAACAGAAGCACACTGAACTTTTCTTCACCTGATAGTTCTCACAGAGGTCCCTATGGAAAAAAATGGACTCACCTGTAATCCATATAGCACTTCATTAATCAGTTATGTATAGAGTCCATCACAAGGTTTATCCATCTTTAGAATCTTTTCCTGCCTTTTAAAACTGCAGAATCATGTTAAATCTTCTCTCTTAAGGGTTTTTCCACATGACTTTACACTTTACAGCCATTTCACTTTATCAGGCTGAACTCGCAAATTCTTTGTAAGACGGTTCTAGGGTTTTTTTCATATTTACTTTCCAATAAATCCAATGGCAAAGATACCTGTATTACTCCAGGAGTTCCACAGAAGAAGCTATGTTAGTCTTCAGCTCAAGGCCAAACATGACAACTGTACAACAACCATTTTTATTGACTGCTGTTGCAGAAGCCACCAAAAGGCACAGGTTATGCTGATTCTTTTCTATTTCTACAAAAATAACCAGAAGAAGCTCTTCACTGTCCATCTCGGTGCTGTAAGGTTTGTTCACTCTCATTGTCTCACTCACTTACTGAAAACTTGTGAATGTGTAAAATTTTTGTTTCTGTGATTTGTGTGGGTCTTGTTAAACCTTAGCTGGGGGAGGTATTAATAATCCCTGATGGAGCCACAATTTACTCACTTCTTGGTGGATGATCTTTAGACGTGATGTTAGTCCTCAGCTTAGACTGAGTTTCAGTTTATGTCCCAGTCACAGGCTTAAAAACATCCACTGTGATATATGCTGTCAATGTCCTGAAGGGATATTAATATAACTTACCAATATGGTTACCACACTAGTCACCATTTTTCTGAATCCTATTTCTTTTTAATATAACATAATTTTTATCAAAGCTTAGTTTGGATGTTAATAACTCCAAAAACCTCCAATGAGTTTAAAATCATGGCTCTGACAGAACCTTTAATGTTACTAATGCATTAAGCTGATATCTGTCATTGCTTCACCTCCACTCTAGCAGAGTGTTTCTTCTTTACTCACTGAGCTTTTCTACAGGTAGTGGGGAAAGTGTTTACTGTGGCATTGTGAAAGGGTACTCCTGTATTTACCAGTTGACTTCTTCAGTGCTTCTATTTTGATATCAAATTGACCTCTTTGGTGTGTTACCAAGGTTTGTTTAGATTGTCATAAAGGGGACAGAGAAGAGTATGCCAGTGCCATTTGATAAGAGACATGCTAGCCTTTTGCTCTGAACTACCAGAGTAAAAAGTTGATCATCCAGCTACAATTTCACAAACAGGGAGATTTTTATACATTTTACTCTGCTACCAGGAGAGTTAATGAAAATCAGTCACATTGACACAATGTTCTTTGGTTTATCCATTATGGGCTATGGCTTTTAGTTGCTAAGGCCACTGAAACTCAGTATAAAAAAAAATAAAGGAATTTTAAAAAAAATATATAAAGGATATATAGATATATAAATATATAATATATCTATATAAATATATAATATATATACTTTAAATATATAAAGTATAAAAAAAATAAAGGATTCCAGACGGAGCAATAAGGTTTTAATCCCATGTTCATAGATTTAACAAGAGGAATTGTGAAGTGATTTTTTATGATTTTTTTCCACCAAAATAATTACTTGATTATGCTCAATAAATTCATGTTCTTTTCTGTGCCCAGCTTATAACATCCATTCATTCTTCATTTGTGGTGTGACTGAAGGCAGAACTTTCTGATGCTCAGAATAAGAAAATAAAAAGTATTGAAGATGAATATTACAATGAAAGATTATAAAGCAAATTAAAAAAAAATGCCATAGGTTTAAAACTGAATGCTCTGGCTTTGCAATTCAGAATGGTTGAGAACATTTTGCTTATTTTGCTTACGTATAGATATATACATGAAGTGAAATTACTCTTAGCTATAGCCAACAGCTCATTGAAAAAAAGAAAACAACAAAACAACATAAAATCAACAGCCCTGGGGGAGGTAAATAATTTCATCAACAATAAAGTCTATGATGACATAATGATTTATGCCAAACAAAAATATGTGCCTAAATGGAAAAAAATTACAAACATCTTTTTTTGCAACACCACCTTCATACATGCAATCTACTTTGTATAGACATAGAAAAAAAAGAAATATTTTTCTGAGGCATTGAGATTAAAAGCAAGAGTAATCTGTAAATACTTAGACGATGCTGTAAATATTGCAAAAAATGTGTATTTGCATAAAAATGTAAATAAGCAAATAAATACATTAAAATGAAAACTACTCTTAATGTATAGCATTGTTGTGGACATTAGATATACTGAAGATATACAGGTTGTTGTTTGCACAGTTATGCTTTATATCATATACTGAGTTCTGCTGGTTAAACAGTTCTATTTCAACTCTATATAGAACATGATTTTTCTTAACACAAAGTGCTTGAATGGAACAGCAGAAACATGAATACTGACAGTTGTTAACTTCATCTATGAATCATACTCATTTGATATTTGCTTGTGGAAAGAGTTGTCTCTCAAATCTTTGAGAATGTCCTAGCAGGCTTACAGGGAGAGATGCATTCTGCTTCACATCTGACATTCTCCTATCCCTGAAAAGAAGATAGAAAGTTAAAAACTCCCACGTGTTCTCATGTTTTTTCAACTTGGAGCTCTCCTCTGCTAGGAAAATTACATTAACTGAGTTTTCTAGAATACTCTGCCTTAACATCAACAACAAAAGCTTAGGACTGCATGAAAATATAAAACAATATGTAACTGAATTGGAAGTAAAGTTCACCCATGGGCACAACAGTATGTAATGGGCCACTAAAAGTTTATTGTACCTTGCTGTGAAAGACTTGATATTGGTAACTGATTGACAGGAAGCCTGAGCAGGTGAATTTCTTACTTCATTCAGAAAAGCATGTTCATGAGAAAAGAAATGAAGAAATTTTCAAGAACATGAAACCATACCGTCGTCAACGTTTCTTTTCAAACTTTGCATGGGTTTTACTCACTACTAATGGGGAAAAGATGTAGAGTATTATGCTCTCAATCCCACCTTCCCTACAATCACTTTGTCCCCTGAATATCTCTTCTTTTTTCCCTTAGTTTCGAAGTTCTTGTATAATCAAGTCACTTCAGTGTATGTAGACTATGATTCTACACACATTGTATTCTATGAAGAAATTGTGTTTTAAGGAGGATCAGGGTATGACTGCCGAGAGAACAGAGACATGTATGCAGTCCAAAATGAAGTTAGACCTGAGTACTTAGTTTATCTTACTTTGAATGCTTAAGCAGAACATTCACATTAGGATATTAGTCTTCTCATAGAGTCTATGGAAAGAGCTATATATATCCTGTATTCACCAACCCCACCTAAGGTCTAGATTACTCTCTGCACATAACCT
Organism: Aegotheles bennettii; assembly: GCA_013398125.1. NCBI lineage: Eukaryota > Metazoa > Chordata > Aves > Caprimulgiformes > Aegothelidae > Aegotheles > Aegotheles bennettii. The sequence goes on along the minus strand of VZRW01008598.1, from coordinate 53,277 downwards.
CCTTTCTCCACTCACTCTAGCTAATTTAGATGTTCTGGAGTCCGTGTCCATTGTGTCAGTGTGTAAAGTTAGATGAAATTAACCTTGACCCATGTGATTTTATCTAAATTTCTTATATTTCAGTTTTACACCTAAAAATAGATTGGAAGTCCTTCAGAGTGAAAATTACTCATTCATTATTTATGATAATTCTTTAAAATAACATGTAGCATTTATGGAGGAAAGGAGGAAAGGAAGGTAAACAAAGATAACAGCTAAACTCAGTAAACCCTTAGGCTAGGTTATGCACTGCTGCTGGATTTTATAAACTCCATTTGCTTCGATCTTTTCTCTTAGCTACTGTGCTTATTGTCTGCACAAACTTCTCACCTTTTGTCTGACTGAGTTCCAGTGGTAAAAGATGTATTTCTGTTATGTTTAATTAGATTCATTTGCTGCTTATCAAACCAAGAACCTATTACAAACTCAAGGACTTTATAATTTACTCACAGAGATTTTTATTGCTATTATTTTCATAAGAAATGGCCTAGGCAACACTTTTTAACTATGGGTCTTTTCTTTATGCTTTTTAACTATAGGTTGTTATAGCTCCTAAACCAAGTAGATTAAAAGAGGGATATCACAAATATTCTGCTGTCAAAAAATGCATTAAACAACTCATGCACAGTTAATACTTATTATTTATTTGCCTTACAAATGTATTACATCCCAAATAGAGGAAAAGCTTTTGACTTCTGTAAGGTGAAGGGAAACTATATCCAGGATAATCGGCACAAGAAGGACACTAGTAGCTCAGACTGGTATGTTTGGTGATGAGTAATAAAAGTGACTTTCTCTCAGCTTGTCAACTCAGAAGCAACTACAGAAGTTTGGCCCCAGGCATAGTCTCAGAGGTGGCAGTCTGCACTGTCTTACCAGAAGTCCATTACATTAGTGGGGTTTATCAGAGCACACCACTGCCTAACCACACTCCTTCCCAGTCCACAGGCTCAGTGTATGAGCAGAGGAGATGATATACTGGGGCAGCCAGGGTTTCCTACACAACAGCAGCAATCTCAAAGTGCAAGTCCTCCTGTACATGGTGTCTCCTTACAGTCCATGACCCACCTCAGAGCTGGGAGCAGGGGACATTCTCAGTGCCACAGCAGAGACCCTAAGCTCTGAAGTCTTGCTAGGGTCACTGCTAGTGATCTGAATTTTCTGAAAAGTCAACATTATTGCCAAAGGCTTTTACATTAAAAACTGAATTTGAATTAAGGTTTTGGCATAACCCCCAACGAAATGCAAGGCAAAGCATGGATCTAATACTGTCTTCCTCTCAGGCAAGCGAAGTGCTGACACAATTATAACAAGGGATAGAACATGACCCAATAATACTGTGTGCTTTCTCATTCAGAAAATGCTGTGGCTAATCCCTCACAGTGGTAAATCACAATGAATTAAGGGGCTAGGAACCTGATAGTGCACGAGTGCCACTACAGGCTTCCATCCCAGACAAGCTCCACGTTCAGCATCCTGGCAGCCACACAGCAAGTTTTTATTTTTGCTTTTGCAAAAGTGAATTCCTTGATAAAGAGTCAGAGTTGATTATTTGAACTGATAATTTCTAAAATACATTTACCAACACTTTTTTTTCCCAATGGAGCAATAAATATTTAAAATATATGTTCTATAGTTCACAGCACAGAATTCAAGCATTCAGTTAAAAGCAGTCTACTAAAATACTGCCATCTTACTGTAAAATCTGAAGATAAATGGACTGTTATGAACTAATCTAGTGCATTATAATTTTGTTCTACAACTTTGTGCTACTTTTATTATCTCTTTCGCTTTGGCTATAGAGGGAAAGATGTGTAACAGTGAGTACTAAGAATATATGTGATGTACAGTGGGTTTGATATATCCATTTTCTTTTCACAGCATCCTTTCTTCCCTTGAAATGGACTGATTTACTATGACTAATTTCAGTTAGTAATAGCTTAATCATTAAAGGTTTAGAAGTTCAGGTAGGAGAGGAGCGGATGGCTGTCTGAACTGTTATTCATATTTCTACTGTGTACAAATAGGGCCTGAAAATTTTTAAAATCCCAGTGTTTCATGATTTTTAGGAGAATAAGTAGCATTGAATGCTCTGCATTTCTGCTTCAAATCATATCCAAAATAAAGCATGCAACTTCAAAAACTGAGGTTAAAATTATTGTATTTTTAAAAAATGACAGATATCTAATCCCAGTTTAAATTTGCAATATTTAATTCAGCCTATTGTTGGGTAAAATATTCACAAAATACTGTACATACATGTTTTAGATGAGCTTTCATTATTAGCTTTTGTAAATGTCAGTGAAATCCCCAAGTTCAAGAGGCATTCAAGAACCCAGGCTGACAAGCAGTCCTTGAGCTTTTCTCTACTGTCTTATCTTTGGGAACAAAGATATTCTCTCTGTTTGCTGAAGCAAAAGTATCTTCCCTTTCCTGAAAGTCTTAAGGAGTAGCCATCTTAGATACTCCTGTACTGGACAGATAGGAAGGAGATACTATGTCCCTGTAGACAGTTCTCCACGGGGCACAGGAAACAAGGTTTTAGGGATTTTAATGAGAATTTTCTTTCCAGTTAACACCTTATGTTTTGTATGTGATATTATATGTGTGAGATCTAAAGTTAATCCTCAGAAAAGGGAATTATATTTCTAAGTAGCAAGAAGTTGTTGAGGATCTTGAAATCAACTATGACAGTTAATCCAAATTTCTTTGCCCGTAAGATCATTGCCTGGAGACATTTTCAATCTTTAGCAGCCACAGAAAGCAAATACAGATAAAACCATGACTAAAATAAATTATTAAGCCTGTATACCCTGATGTTTTGAAATGGGGGGCAGGAAAAAACATAGAAACCATTCTCTGGAACATAAGAGTTTCAAATGTTTTCCTGTTTTGGTACTGGTGTATTTTGTAACTTGAGTAAATTTTGTAAGTCAATCATTTGAGTGTAAGAAGTCTAATTTTCACAAGCAAACATCAAAAGAAACTAAACAGAATAATAAATACCATCAAACAATTTCCATAATAAAAATAAAATAAATACCAATGAGATAGTAAGCAGTTTCTTTCTGTTTTCCAAGACAGTCCCACAAAAGGGAGTGAAATAGAACAGAAGCAGTGTAAAATAAAACAACTTTTAGCAATACTCAAGTAACTTACTCTACATGCAGACACAGTAATGAAGAAAACATGCCAAAACCTCTTCACAATTAGTCTGTGATTTTTCTTTTCTTCTTATTGCTGTTTCTCCCCCCTGCTAGTCTAGGCAGTCTTGCTAGGGATCAATGCACTCATAAGTAGGCCACAAACATATAGCTACTGAGCAATTCTGTCCTAGTTCCTTCTTTCTGGTCAAATCTAGTGCTCTTTGTATTTTTCTGAGTAAATTTCAGCCAGGAGAGCCTACATATAGGCTCAGAGTACACCTATCAGCAGTTCAGAAGTTAGTGTTGTCCAAATGGATAACGTTACTAAAATGCAATGCAAAAATCAGGTTAAATAAATAGCCTGTGTTTTCTATTACAAACAATGCTACTTTCACTGGAAAAAGTTCCAGTGATTTGTAAGTATATACTACAACTTTGGCTTTCTCTCTTTCTCTCTCTTTTTTTTTTCCTCTTGTCAGTGAAAACAAAATTAAAATTAGCCCACACAGTTAGGAATTCCCCACTTCATACACAGTAATACAGATGGAAGAGGAAGATACTCTCTTTCTGTTGTCGTATAAGCACACACGTTCATCAGAATTTAAGCAAAGAAGCACCAAATCCCCCAAAAATAGAAATACTAATGCCAGATAATGTTGATAGATTAATGATTATTTTAGTACATAGATTAGATTGGCATGGTCTGAGGACCTTTGTGATCACCTAGAGGAAATTCCATCACCTATTTACTGAATTTTATTTAGTCAAGACCTGCACTGAGTTCGTTTCAGCAAGTTTTTGTCTGGAGATCCTATGCAAGGCCAGAATAAATGACACCTGCAGGGGTGCCTGAGTGAGCTTGGGCATAGACCAAAAAAAGTGCTATATAATTTCAGACAAATTTGAAAGTAAAGTGTTTAAAACCTCATTGGATGGTGTTGGATTGATGGGTACAGTTCTGGCAATCACCATGAGCTCCGTATTCACACTGTATCTATCTTCGTCCCGCCTCAGCCAACAGTGAGTATTGAAACCATCCCAGTATACCTGTCTTTAATTTGCCACAGACATATTTAGTCCAGATTAATTATTTTCAATCTTCAGGTCAGCTGACTTATACATGAATATTAAAACTTGAAAGTATGCCCTCCAGTAAGAAACTTGCATGAACTTCCAGAATAAGCAAGATTAATCAGACATAATTATTATAATAAATGTAATACTAATTTATCACACCATATAAATTCAGCTAAATGAGCTCTGTGGCAAAAGCGATTAAGAATTGAACGAAAGGCAATGACAATCTACATTATTGAAAATAAACCCTTCAGAAGCTGAATCAAAGACATTTTTCACAGTCCATATACAGCTCATCTTCTTATCTATATGCTCTGCATGTCTGGAGGCAGCAGAAATACATGAACCTAAGTCCTCAGCAAGTTAACCTTAACAAGTTAAATTCTGACACAGCATAGAAAAGTGTACTGTAGGGAGTTATTCTTATTCTGGTTTGCTTAGAGCCAAGTACAGGCTTTTCCTCACAATATGGTATTAAATGCTCCATTAGAGGTCCGCTGCCTGAATAGCCTGGCCTGTTCAGCCAATAAACTTAATTAGTAATTTCACCATTTTGAGTTGCTTAAAACTATGCCTTTTTTAATTTCAGCTTCCTACAAGCATTTTAATGTTTAGCTTGTCTACTGGAGGCCAAAAGAGGTACACTGTACAAATACCATGTCAGTGTTTTGTCTAATTGATGACACTAGAGCTATGAGAGGCAATGCATAGCATACATTAAATAGACTGAAAGATACACACATCCTGACCCTCATAATCCTCTCAGAAAAGATTAGCTAAGTTTCTCCAGCCCTCACACCTGATATTTCCTACTCTAAACCTATTTTCCAGGTGATCAATTAAATTTCACAGCATTCTACAGTCTTCTTTGGTATTCTCAGTTGGAATAGACTCTGTCCATCAATTGTTATCTCCATGTCTTCAATTTCTATCTTCACTTCATTTGATTTTACAGTGAAGCTTTCAAAATTCTTATCAGTTGTAGCTTGTCCAGCATTTTATTAATCTCTGTCATGTCCTTAATAAATAAAGTCTGACATTGCACTATAACTCAAATCCATAGACTGAAAACTATGAAAACTATGGAAAAAAAAAAAAGGAGAAAATTTCAAAACCCAATTATTGAAAGGCTGAAAGTAAACTCCTTTGCTCAGCCACTTTTATTTATTCACACTATCAGTGCCTAATAAAAATAAATTTTAAAATATCAAAAACAAACTTCAAATCTTGCCAAATTAAAAGAACTAAGAATAGCTTATCTTTGGCTATGTTGAATTTATCTGAGTAACCTTATCATGTAAATTTAGTTAATAAAAAAAAATACAGTTTAAGAGTCATTAGGGCAAAATTTTATTTTGCATGTTTGGCTGAGTCCCCAGTTTAGAAAACAAAAATATGTTGATTCAAAAAATGTTTTCAAAATGACACATTTGAGTTAATTGAAATTTGCATTCATTCTTCCTAACTTGCTGTCAGAAAGCCAGATTTAAATATTTTAAATAGAATGTTTGCAAATTTATTTCAATGTCATTTTATCTGAGAAATGAATATTTAAATCTTCAGGATTGAAAGTTCTATGCAGGATAAAAATGACAATTTCAATCACTTGGTTTTTTACTCTGTCAAAAGTTTTGGAGAGCATTTACATTTTTTTCCCTTTCCAACTTCAGCAAAATTAAAACACAAATCCTGGGAAGACATCATTTAACTAAACTTCCTCAGATTCATCCTCAGAACAGATCTGCTGTATTTGCAGTGACCAAAACCCATGTTTCTGTTCACCATTACCTTCAAAACAAAAAGCAGTTCTTTCTTGTTGTAATCCTCGCCCTCCACTCCAGCAGCAGGGAAGGGATTGAAGAAGTGTGGTTGGGCTGCTCCCTGCTCTCTATGTTATCATAGAATCATAGAATCATCAGGGCTGGAAGAGACCAAGATCATCCAGTCCAACTGCCTACCTACATCACCACTAAACCACATCACCCAGCGCCATATCCAGATGCATCTTGAACACCTCCAGGGACAGTGACACCACCACTCCTATTCCAATACTTAGTCACCCTTAGGTGAAAATTTTTTTCCTAATGTCAACCAGCACCCCCAAGTCCCTTTCTGCTGAGCAGCTTTCCAGGCACTCTTCCCTGAGCCTGTGTCGGTGCCTGGGTTTGTTGTGGTCCAAGTGCAGGACCCGACACTTGGCCTTATTGAACTTCATCCCATTGGCCTCTGCCCATCGATCCAGCCTGTCCACCCTCAAGCAGATCAACAGTTCCACCTAACTTAGTGTCATCTGCAGACTTACTGAGGGTGCACTCGATCCCCTCATTTAGGTCATCAATGAGGATATTAAACAGAACTGGCGCCAGCACCGAGCGCTGGGGAACACCACTAGTGACCAGCCACCAACTGGATTTAGTTCCATTAACCACAGCTATCTGGGCCCCTCCTTCCAGCCAGCTTTTCACCCAGCAAGCCAAACCTTCCTATGCCCTCTGCCCCATCCCAGTGGAGAGGCAATGCCAAGCAGCAACAGGTGAGTAGACGTTACTCTCTGGTGAGGGGGATGGCAAGAAAGTTCATAATGTGTCAAATGTACAACATCATCAAAACTTCTCAGACTAAGTGCAGCTACTTTATATGGGAATACTACATATTAGCATGCTTGATTGATCCATCTATAAATTGCATGTTGGCACTGCAAACGACTCCATGGCCAGAGGCAATATGTCAACCACTTGAGAAAGCTGTGAAAAGCCTTTGCCTTCATTAATATAAGGCAAAATCTACATATCATTACATATAGCAGTCAAGCCATAAATGTCAACATTAATGTTTTCAAAATTCAGTATGTCAGAAGGATGACACATATCAACATATTTTGTAGAAGAAGTATTATACACTGAACAAAATAAAGAATGTGTTGGGAAGCAACAGAAAAACCCAACACCAGTGATGTTCTTTCAAACAGCTTGCACTTCTTAGGAGTAACTCATCACTCTGCTCTAATCAAGGAGGATATTTTGCAGTGTGGTCAAGATGTTGTATCTCTCCTTCACCCTGAAGCTAGTAAATAAAAAAAGCAACCAATACTAGAATCCTGGAACAACCACATAATATATTTATCCTTGTGCAAACTGTATCAAGTTCAATAAGGCCAAGTAGACGGTCCTGCACATGGGTCAGGGTAAATCCAAGCACAAATACAGACTGGACGGAGAATGGATTGACAACAGCCCTGGGAGGACATGGAGGTGTTGGTTGATGGAAAGATCATGTCGCAGCTTGGACAGTTGCTTTATCACCTGACCCTGCCCGAGAGGGGGGAATCAGGAGAAGGAAATCAGACCTGTGGGTTGAAATGGAAACAGATTTAATAGAATAATAATAATGAACTAATATTAACCCTAATGTTACTACAAGATACAAAGTTATACTCAGCTCAAGATAGGAGTTGTGAGGTGAGCGCTTCCAGCAGTGAAAACTGAGTGCCAACACTGTGAGCATGACAGCTCCAGCAAGAACACGGTGGTCACAGCAAGTGGAGGAGCAGGCTTCAGGCATGGGACAACCGATGAGACAGACAGAACCCTCTCAGGAAGGCAGACATGATAGAAAACCCAAACATCCTCACAAACTTCCCAATTTATAGTGAGGGTGACGTTTATGTTATGGAATACTTCAATTGGCCAGTCTGGGTCAGCTGCCCTGGGCTTTGCTCCTTCCAAGACCACTGCACCTGCATGGTTCAATACTACTCTCAACCTTGGTCACTATGGAAACCTGCATACCAGAGCACCTGATGTCTTTTGTTCTCACACAATTGGGTTCTGCATTCTCTCAAAACTACAGTTTCTCTGAACAGAAAAATGATTTTAGAATTCTGTCCCAGCAAAACAAGGGCAGATCATGAGCCAGCAATGTGCACTCGCAGCTGGGAAAGCCAACTATATCCTCCGCTGCATCAAAAGAAGCATGACCATCAGGTTGAGGGAGGTGATTCTCTCCCTCTGCTCCTTTCTTGTGAGACCCCACCTGGAGTACTTTGTCCAGTTCTGAAGTCCCCAAATATAAGAAGGATATAGAGCTGTTGAAGAGAGTCCAGAGGAGGGCCACAAAGATGATCAGAAGGCAGGAGCACCTCTCCTATGAAGACAGGTTGAGAGAGTTGGAGAAGAGAAGGCTCTGGGTAGACTTCATAGCAGCCTTCCAGTACCTGAAAGGGCCTACAGAAAAGCTGGAGAGAGTCTTTTTTTACAGGGGTATGTAGTAACAGGATGAGGGGTTATGGTTTTAAACTAAAAGAGGGTAGATTTAAATTGGATATTTAAAGAAATTCTTTACTGTGAGAATGGTGAGACACCGGAACAGGTTGCCCAGTGGAGTTGTGGATGCCCCTTCCTGGAAATGTTCAAGGTCAGGTTGTACGGTGGAAGGTGTCCCTAGTCGGAACTAGACTATCTTTAAGGTCTCTTCTGGCACAAACCATTCTATGGTTCTATGTTCCTGTTGTTTCTGCTATGCCCTCTATAAATCTTCTTGCATTGTATGAGTTCTGTTCTGCTTTAGAGTGTGAAAGCACTACGTAACTATCTAAAATCTTTTGTTTTTATATTGTGTACTTTAAAAATGTGCAGTATTTCAAAATAAAATAGCATCCTATTTAATGTCTTTACATTCACTATTGTGTTTGTTTTAAAGAGCTCAGGATTTAATTAATAATTGTGTACACACAAAGAACATCCCTACTAGCAGAGCTGATGGAGCAGGCACAGACAGCTGCAAACCAATGGAGCTGTGCAGGTCAGCCAAATCACAGAATCACAGAATCACAGAATTCTAGGGTTGGAAGGGACCTCGAAGGATCATCTAGTCCAACCCCCCTGCCAGAGCAGGTTCACCTACAGTACATCACACAGGAACGCATCCAGGCGGGTTTTGAATGTCTCCAGTGAAGGAGACTCCACAACCTCTCTGGGCAAACTATTCACATGGTCTCTCACTTCTCATAGACAAGGAAATCCATTTACCTGGAGAAGGACCATCCATCCTCTCACATGAAGGAAGTACTGGTGTAACCTGTGCCACCTCTGAGCTCCCCCAGCCCCAGGCACCTCCCACTGCCATGGTGAGCAAGAGGACAAACAACAGGAAGCAGCTTTCATCAAGCTGGAAATATTGAAACAACTGTGAAGGCTTCACAGCCAGGGGAATAGCTTCAGATTCAGCAATGTCTTTTGAAAAGCTAAAAAGATACAGATCTTGGGGACTAGAGAAGTGCCTGCAGCTAGGTACTGGGAGCCAGAGAAGAGACTAAGCCAACACGGAACAGTGGCAGCTTTTATATGATTAATACAGGCTCTTTTCCAACAAAATAATCTTTTCTGCTAATAAATCTAATCTCTTCTGAATAATAAGGGATGGAGGAGGGGAATTGCCTGGTTCAAAAACATCCTGGATGATGGAAACTCAATGGACTTGGTTACTGCTTTTTTCATATTAATTTTCTTCCTCTGAGGAAAGGATGGAAGAAGAAAAGGAAGAGAATCAAAATCAAGTGAGTTTAGGAGTGGACAGTTACTTGCCTTTGGGGTATTTTTGTGTCTGCGTGGTCAGGAGAATGAAAGAGTCACAGTGAGCATTGAGAGGGCAGGCAGAGGAGGGATTTGATAGCCATTAGGGCCATAAATTCCACGCTTGTGATGAATAGTAAGGGTCAGGAAAAAGAAAAATAGTATGAAACCCACATTGTTGTGCAAGAGCAAGGCAGCAAGATAGATGAGTTGGCAACAGCTAACACTGACCCTGCTATCAGACAGAAAATGTGGTATGCAAGTGTTCACAGCTGTTCAAAAATATCACAGTGGCAGCAGGAAAAGCAGTAGTTACCTCTTCCATCTCTTCTGTCTTAGCTACTGAGAGTGTGAGGACTGAAATAATGATGGAAAAATTGTGAAAAGGTAAAGAAAAATAAAGAATGAGCAAGGCAAGTGTTGAAGACTTAGTACATACTAAAATGTATGCTTTATTCATGTAAATATTTTTAGTGGCAAGTTCTGATGCTGTTGCTCCTGTTTTCCCTTGCAAATTATTGTATGAACAAATAATTCTTGAAAGGAGAGCATAGGTACATTGGACTATCATGACTAGACTTGTGAAAAACATGTTATCATGAATCCATGGTCTCTTGCACTTGAAATTATTGTAAGTGGAAAATTTGAGGCATAAAATGGGAAAGAGTGTAGAAAAAGAAAATAGAGACATATTAGGCCCTAAGAAGGAAATCACCTCACCTAAATTTAGAAGTTTGAAAGGCTGAAATATTGAATGTCCCTCTTCTCAGAGGTACTGCTGGAGACAATAATTTCATCATAGGATAAATGTCTAAAATGGATTAGATTAATTGTCTCCTGGAATTGCTTATGTTTATCCAGTGACTCCAGAGGGAGAATACACAACTAACAAATTAACATTTAAATGTATAAAGTTATGTGAGATTATTCCATCATGAGGATCAGCTGAGTTCTACATGCAATGGCACATCTCAGAGAATCTTATTAACTCATATACATCAGCTTCTGCTTCCTATAGAAATGGTAATACACTAGTTCTATATGTAAATATTGAAAAAGAGGAGGACTGAAAACAATAATTGTCTTTAGAGGAACAGAAATAAGAAAACAAGAAAATAATGTTTGTTGTACTAAGTAAAATATTAAAATCAGATACTTCCGTGTATCTGTAACACTGTAAGTGTTATCTAATATTTAGTAGGCAGTTTTTTTGGGTAGAAATTGTTGCCTTCAGGATAAAATTACCGAGTACTGCCTAAATGAGCTCTAAATTATCCAAACATTTAAGCAAACACTATTGTGGGGTTTTCTGGGCATAAGAGCATAAAATACTATGGCAACAGTGGCATATAAATTTATGTTCTACCTGTTTCAAGATAATATTATTACTTCAACTTAGTAAAATTCAGTGCAGAAGACTTTTGATTACATTCTTCCTTAGTAAGACCCTCTCTGTTCCTCTTATAGCCAAAGTAACATGATTCATCTGTACCGTTGAATTATTTCTAGCTCACTAAACAAAGTCACTGCCTTTTTTCATGTTTATGCACTCCAAAAGCCCCTGCAGACCATTAAAAGACTTCTTCTTGAGTCTCACAGTAGCCAATATGTCTTTTGTTTGAACAAAAACAAACAGTCCTGATTGTCAGTTTGGGAACAGGCATCTCTTTCTTTACCATCATGCCCAGATATTATTGCTCATCTTTTCCAAAGCATTTTGATCCAAAATACCATGTGGGAGGAAATAAAAACACTCAGCAGGAGACGGATGTTAAGGATGAAGTTTCAGTCTTTGAATTTGCTGCCTTTTATAAATTCAAATAAGATTATTTATACAGAGTGGTCAAATGATGGTGAAACATGGAAACACACAGAAGTTCAGTTAAGGTCGGCTCCTAGGATTTGCTTAACCAAATGGACAATAATTTTTCCCTCTCATGTGCACTCCCATGTGACTCCTTTCTGAAATACCATAACAGGTCTTTCACTCTTGGCTTTAAAACCATTTTTTTCTTCAAGGGGACCCATTAAAGGTTTATTTTAAAGCTTATAAATCCTCTAATTCCAGTGATGATATCCTTCACGTTCATTGTTCCCAGAGCCATACTCTGGACAGGCAGGTTTTGTGGGTCACTGCACCCCTTCTTCGCTGCAGTCACTGCACCCCTTCTCCCTCCATGAGTCCCAGAGGTGGGATCAGACCCCTGTGCTGGCAGATCTCAATGCTCTTGCTGTTTGAATCACAGCATATATGTGCTTTTTTTATCCCTTCTTCAGTGGGGATCCAAACCTGCCTCAGTAACTCCCAGAGTCACTATGCTGTGTAAACTCACTCAAAAGGAGAATGGGAAAGGAGGTGGGGACAGAAACTGAGGTGAGAGGTGTTCTTGAGTACAGCCATATTTATACACCCTAAACACTTAGCACAGTTCCACAGAAAATGGTCTGTCTTGGTTATTCACAAAACTGTATTTTGATATATGCAACCTGCAGTCTGCCCATTTAAAAAATCTAGTAATCCAGCAGCAATGAAGTTTTTACATATGTGCAGACAATAAAAGCAAAATTTTACTTCTCATGCCTTAGTTCCTTAGTATTTTCCCCATTTGTTCTGTTTGCCACTGCCCTCCTCTGCACCTTCTTCCTCAGGACTTCTGGCTACCTCTGATCTCCCTAGCTTGTTTCTCTGATTCTGTGTTGATTTACAAACATATGAGTTGTTTGAGCACTTATCTCCAAGGAGCAATATTTTTGAAGGGATGCAAGTTATCTGAAGTGTGAATAACGTACGTGAAAAATCTGATTATTCCATCAATCTGAAATATCCACCTGCAGTTTTAAAAACTTGTTATGGCTCTGAGTAACCTCATCTAAATTCAAGTTTAGGCTTTCTTTGAACAGGATATTGGGCTAAAAGATCTCCAGAGGTCCCATCCAACCTATTTTTTATCTATAATTCTAGAAAAAGGGGTTATCACTCTGGTAAGTACTTGCTTAGCAATATTGTGAGAACTAGAGCCACACCATCCTGTTAGCAGTGTGTGTAACATTGCAGCCATTACCTTAGCTTTACTTTTTGTAAAGACTGGCCTGCACAGCAGTTTCAAAATAGAAAAATAATATAAATTTTCATTGTAGAACAAAGCAATGATTCACTTCACTGTCCCAGTTATGACGGCTACCAAGTACATAGTAGTGTGATTGCATGAAAAGTGACTTTCTAGCTCCATTTAAATGTTGTGATTTTCAGGTTTGAATTTATGCTTCTAAGACATTTTTCTTCAGTCTTGTGTAAATGAATGTTATGGTTGTCCATGTAAAAAACATGTACATTACAGTGAAAGCCTCATGTTTACCTACATTAAAATAATCTGTTTATGGCAAAAGCCAAGACAAGATTCAATAAGCTGCTGAATAATTCAACAGTATATCCCACAGCTCCACCATGCATTATGAAAATTTCCAATTCAGCAAAAAAGTACCCACAAAGCCCAGGATAAGCTCAGCAATGTGATGCCTCTGCCTCACAGACCATGAACAGTTTTTATCCGAAGCACTTGTGTGCGCTTTTGTGTGCAAGTGTGAAGAGAAGCAACCATACTTATACTTATTCAAAAGATGTCACCTTACAAATTTTAAACTCAGGTTCATGCAACTGAATAAAGGTAACTGATGAAAAGTAAACCTCAAGAGATTTTATAATGAAGGGCTCTTTGCATTTGCCCAGCAAATCTCATCAAATGAGCTCAGATAGGAGCTCACATAGTCAGGTAGGAGATGTTTTGCTATCTGAAGAGATCCTGAACGTGAGCTCAGAATTAAAAATGTAATAGACTGAGAGCAGAGAAGGTAATACTGTCACGGCTCCACCATGGAAAAATGACTTAAGGCAATCATTTGTAATTTGTATAACATCCAAGTAATTCCTTCAAATACTTAGAGTTTACAACCAAGTTGTGACTGAACAAGGTAGCAGAAATGTTGCAAAGTTTGGCCTTAGCACAAAAAAAGTCTCTGGCATTTATTTTTCCTCATTAACAATGACAATATATTTTGCACCTGGGGGTTTTTAACAGATGGAAGTCAAGCTTGCTGGGGAGGCTGGCTTAAACACTTGGGAATATCTGGGGATACTACAAAATCCTAATTGAGATTAGAAAATTTCAGACTTTTTTTTTTATTTCTTTTTAAAGGAAAATGTCTTAGAGAAAAGCCTTAATAAGAACTTCAGAATGTTTCCCATCATTGCAAAACTTGCTGATGAGTGTAGATCCTAACTCAAGCCTTGCCATCATAGCATCTGACCTGCTTTCAGCCTGAAGCTGTATTTCTAAAGACAATAGTAAAACTTGATAGAAACTAGAAAAAGAAAAAATACTTTCATAACTGGAAACAAACCCATTTCTATTATTACCAGGAACACTACTTATCTGTCCATTTGTCTGTTCGATCCTTAGAGAGTCATAATTTTGCCAAGATAAAAGCCAAATGTAAATGGTTAAGCTGGTTCTGTTTCTTATTTCTGTTATGTTCCATGATGTGTCAATGAATCACACAGCTATTTTCTCCCTTTCATGTCATATGAATGGGTTTTTAGAACCTCACATAGTCTGTGAAGGACAGCAATATATTGACTCCTCTGACCTTTTACTTATTCAAGACTTTGATTGACTGGCCTCCTCTCTTCTTGATGTGTTGGCAGCTACCAGAAAGAACCACAGCCTCACACAGCTGAGTTACTGAATTTTGAAAAGGTGAGAGCAGCACAGCTTAGTTATGCTGTGATATCTTGTAAGCCCATGTCAGGCATTGAAATTCAGATGTCTTGTTCTTGTGACAAAGATAAGTGCAAGAACAGGAAGATGAAAAAGAATATCAGAAGAATTAATATTCTTTCAATAAAGACTTTAACAAAACACTGTGATGGTACATATTTAATCTGCCTTGTTACAATAGTGTACTACCATCTCCCTTAGATACAGAGCCAAATTCTTACTTTTCATCCCTATATAACAATGTCATTTTGTGCAATTCTTATATGAATACACACATTGATTGATTCAATATTTACCTATTTCTAGGAAGACTTCTTTAACAAATATAGCACCTTTTAACTAATAATGGACTATTATGAGAGCGAGGCCTATTCCTTTTGCCTAATACTCAATTTGGTTACACTCCAAGGTAATAGAATACCGTGAAATACATGGAAATCTTTCTTTCCTGGGAGATGTGTAGAGTTCCAAGTCTGACATAATCTTCTGCAGCAATTGCATTGTTCTAGTTCTTGATACCATCTTCACTCATGCTGCAGCAAAACAGCACTGACCCTAACTTGGGATTCACTAGCAGAAAAACCTTGTCCATATGTAGACAGTACAAATAAACCCATGCAAATGATCCTGGTTTTGGTTCTCAGAAGGTAATTTGCAGGCCATAGTAATGTTTAAACGTCCAAAGATGATATGTAGTCTGTAACATGTGAAAAGCCTGTAGAAAACTGGACAGAAGACAGATGTTCCACAAGAGACAGATTTTGTAGTGTCCCAATAATGAATCCCAAAAGATGTTTTTTTAGTCACAGAGACAAGCAAGTCTGAACTATACTGACACCACAAAAAGAAATATGGGTAGACACCATAGAGTGATACAATTGTGCCAAATTGCATTGTGTTCTTCAACCTGATTAATAAATAAATTTTTGTTCCTACATAAGGAAGTGAAGTATGTTAAAAAGGAACACTCTTGAGCCCAAGAACAGCTAAAGGTAGTTGGATTGACATTGGAGTGTAAGAAGCAGTGACAGATGCAATCAAGGCATTTCTGTGACCTCCTAAGAAGAACTTCTGCTTATTGAATTAACTCATGAGTGGACTGCAGCTTAATGTTGATCTCTAGTGAACTTTATACAACAAAAGACCAATCAGCAGATAGTGAGGAAAGCCTGAGAAGATTTTTAGTTCACATAGGTATACACTCAGTTTTCTTTTGACAGCAATTACTGATTACTGTTTGACATCTGAGACAATTATCCACCCTCAGCTCCTCTATTCCTTAATCCTTTTCTGCTAAAGCAAAACCATGTATTAAACACTTCCTAACATCCTTTGCAAGCCTTTGGGTCTCTGCAGGTTCTTTCTGCTCTAGTCCTCTAAGTAAAAAGCTCAGTCAGGAGCTACTCTTAAAAGGCAAAAAGCCCCCTGACAAATTCCAAGAAATGTTTTTCATACAACACAGTATGAACAGAAAGTTCAGAAGGTAGACAGCTGTCACAAATTTTCCACATGACATAAATCCTCACAAAGACCTGTGATTTAATCTTTGAAGATCAAGTTGTTGGAGCAAGATCTTCAAGATAATAGGCATAGTCTTCCTGGATTCGCAGACTTAATAATTGAAGCTCTTATAATTAATGAAAACAAAGCTGCATGTGAGTGCTTAGGTGTGAAGATGATATAAAGTAACTTAGAAGCTACAGGATTTTGCAGGCTTCTTTACTGATAAACTGAAGAAGAGAGTTGAAAATCATTAAATAAATATTTTTAATTACTCATTCCATGATAAAGCTTGGGCACCTTCTTATTGCACATTGACATCTGTGAATAAAAGTATTTTGCATAAAATTATTAACAATAGTAAAAGTAATAATTCACTGAGCTATGAGCTATTAGGCTGAAGAAGAGATATTTCCATGACAATGTATCTAGGAGTGGACTGAGTACTCTTTCTAATTGACTTTCAATGACCCTTAGGAAAAAGCTGGAGATGTAGAACTTGGGCTATGGTTATGGAACCGACTTCTGCTGGGCTGCAGCCAAATATAGTATAACAGCACTAAGATAAAAGTCATCCTTTATTTCTATGAAAAACTGAGAATGGATATATATATATGTACGTATACACACAATGTCAAGGAAATTAATGCTTACTTCATCCTTTGTGTATGACTGCTGAACTTTGGTGAGCTACAAGACAGATAGTTGGAATACAGCTAAGGAAAAGAAAGCACCTACATGAATGGTCATCAATATGTATTACTGTGTCTACATTTCTTATCTGACAGCTCCATTTTGGAGATTTTTTGCAAAGGCACTGGGAATGGGTTTCAGTTTTCAGAGTAAGAAACCTGCCTTTCCTTATCTACATGTGCATGAGGATGCTTAAGTTACCATTATAATCACTGCAGATTTGCTCAATATAGCCATGTTATGTAGAAAAATGTCTGCTAACTCAGAGAAATTAGTCACCTTTTTTAGTCATCTAAGACACTTCACAGATTTAATTGACTTTACTGCTGATAAATTTGATTCAATTGCCCTCAGGTGGGTATCTAGGATAGGGTATCCTGCCTGGACTCCAGCTGTTTCTACAGAAGGAAATAACCCTCACACTGGTCCTTTGCCATGTTTATCAGCAGTGTATCATGTCACTGAGACCCCTAGGTGTCTCAAATGGCTCTAGAGACCAGAGTGTGGACACCTTCCTAGGACTCTAGTTCTCCACTGAGTATAGGCACCTAAGCTTAGATGTGTAACACTGTGAGATGAACCCCACCACAGATGTCAGTGTTTCTGATCTCTACATGTCATAAATTGACAGGACAAAGACATGAACTGGCAAGATAATTTTACATTCTGTCGAGAAATGAACTGTCCTTCTTATTATAAGGTTAAGACCAAGAAACTGCACCCATAAAGTCTGGGAAACTGCAGAGACTTCTGCAGGAAGAGGGAAAGTTCTTCAATTGTTAGAATCCAGTTACTCAAGAACAAAATGAATAATTTATTGCAACCAAGGCTGGATTATACTGTCATTTATGTTTAATGTCTTTCATTGTAAAGGGCTCCTACATCAAAAGAAATACATGCCTTACAACTATAACACAATTACCTCTCTACGGGGACAGTCTCAATCAAGTAGCATATAAGGTATTGCTAAAGAGTCTTGGAAGAAAGCAAAGTTTGACAGAGGACACTGGGATATACTCTTATTTTTAGCAAAAATGTGCCCCAAGGCTCAATCTTCAAGTGGAGGCAATTGAACAACTCTCGTAACTGCACAAGACACAGTGACTTGAAATGTCAATCAGGTAATTTCACATACAAATGCAGAGTTCGGTGCTATTTGCATATGTATAAGCTGTTTTCCCTGCATTGCTGTGGAGAGTGCATGGCATCCATGAATAAACATTTGTAGGAACTTTCAAAAAACACTTCAGGCTTGCTGTCTATCACTTGAAAATTGCCTTTAAATGTTCATGCAGTGAAAAGAAAACCTCAGTTTTTTGAGTTGGTGGCCTTTTTCCCCACTATGTGGCATTTATCACATGATTGGTCCACAGTTCTTAGGCCTCAGAAGGGCCGTATATTCCTGTAATTATTCCAGAAAACATAGCTGCTTTTTTTTTTTAAATGAGCATGTGTAGATCACACATCCCTGAAGCAATCACAGGTGCAAATATTTCCAAAGAACTGCTTAAGCCTGATACCCAAGCTCTTATTATCCTCCTTTCAATTTTCCCACCCTATGCCTTCTTCAGTCATTTATTCCATGCAAAGAAATGAAAATTGGCATCCCCATAAAAAGGAGGATTTTTCACACCTTTTTCTACAGTGTCAGAAGACGTCATGTCTGAAACAGTCCTAAGAGACTAATGTTCAGAACTAGCAACATTAGATTCTCTTGTATGCTTAATAAATGAAAACAGGTGAATATTCGCTGAGTTTGAGAGCTTGGTTGTGTGAGTTAGTAAACAGGAAAATAGTAGGGCTGTTTCACAATCTGTTTTGGAATCAGTCTTTCAAGGTTGCTTAAATAAGATGTAGACATTCACTAGTCAACATATATTGCAATTCTCTAATACAGGAGCCAATTTACATAGATCTTCAAATTCTTCATGAAAAATCTAGTTAGAATAGTGAGGCTGAAACAGACTGGCCAATAAAGAACACAGATAATCGCTCATATCTTTTTATCTTTGCATTTATCAAACTCTACCATACTGCTGATTTTTTGTTAATATTCAAAGAATGTGTGAAAAAGAGAACAGGTTTTGACACTGTATTTCTCAGAACCCCACTACTAAAAGACATTTTTATTATTTATTTTCCCCTGAGTTTTATAACAGTAGTGAAGTGAATAGCATTTTCTGGTTTTAAAATTTGTTAATTTATCAATCCCACAAAGAATCTAAACAATACAAAAATCAAGTGCTTATAGTAGCTACTAAAAAGGCTAAACAAATATACAATAGGAGACAATTTCCTGCACATACTGAAATATCACAAGTGGGTGAATTAGAAATTTCACACTTAGGTGTATCTTCCAACAGCCATGGTTTCTCTTTCTTTTCCAGAAGATATCCTAATTTTCCAGTAAGACTTTTGAAGTGCATGATTACTTATTTAGAGAAGAACTTTAAATGTCTCATCAGTGACCTTCATCCTTCTTCTGAGTTCTCTATCTATCTTAAATGATATTCTATCAGCAATATAATACATATTTCCTTGACTGGGTGTGAATTATGGTATTAAGAGGATGAAACAATGCAGTAGCTCCTGCTACTAGCCAAAGTTCCATCCAGGCTCTCTGCATAAAGCTTCATTACGTTCTGTGCCAAACCCTTAGTTTATATTGCATTTTTTGTAACAGTCAACAAATTCAGGTGCAGCTTAGATCAACTAAAAGTTAAAGTGTTTGTTCAGTTGAATGTGTACATGAGTAATACAATCATAAAACAAGCTAAATAATCACATGTAAATCTTTTGAGACAAAAAAATGTGCTTTGTCTGGGAACAACTTTTTGATTGGAAGAATTCATCCACTTTTTTTAATGTTAAATGAAATGTTAAAGATAAAGGTAGTTCTCTTTTCCTGGAAGACTTTCCCTGCTATCTGTGGACAAAGAAAAAGGGGGAAAATGCCATTTATAGGTAGGTTTTGTATCTTTCTTAAAATGACACAGAGCCAGAGTCTTGCTCACTTTCAAAAAGGAAAAAAAAAAAATCTTGGTGAAAATATACCATTTTTTCAGCAAGCCTAAGCTGCAGGTAGTGTTATGACATACATTTGATAATTTCTTGTCTTTATGCTTCCAAAGAGGAAACAGCATAATAATGTCTTGAACCTTATTGTTCCTCCTCCTAGACAAGTTGCCTGTCAAGCTTTGTCAGAACTGGTTTATACCAGATGTTTTTCTCCTAAGAACAGTTGGTCAAGAGTACCAAACACTGCCATACCTACCATCTGGAAGAGTCATTGCCACATTAAAGCCACTATAAGGAAAATTTAAAAACAAGGACTTTCTCAACAACATTGCTTGCTAGACTATGGCACCTGAGCATCTGTTTCCTACTAAAGAGCTAAGGTTCAAGGTGTGTGACATACTGCTGAACTATGTTAGGCACATGTGATCTTACTCCAAAGAATTAATACATGCATACAAGAGTTCAAGTTTTTTCAGATGCTGGCTGGGCTATCAGAAATCCCTCAGCTGCACCATCTCAGGAAGCTATCTCACACATTGTCATGCAGGGAAGACATATATCAACCCCCCTTGAAAATCTACCAGTCTATGACCAGTTTGACTTTCAATATAGTACAGTTATGACCTCTTCTGCTTTTCTCCCAGGTAGAGGCCTCTGACAAAGATCTCTGGAAAGCTTCAGATGCAGGACACTTCGCATGCCTCCACATTTTGTGCAGTGCTGTCTCTCAGTCACGTTCCCTGCTTCAAATATTCCCAAGTTCAAAATGAAAGATAAAGATAAAATAAAGCTACTGAATATGCTGCCAGTAAATACACACACAATAGAAAAGGAACTTCATAGGTTTTCTTTTCCTGCAGGCATGAAGTGATTGCATTGTTCATCAGACTTCCTGAGAGCATCATTTTCTTTCCTTCCTCCTGTGTTCATCTATCTTGCTAACTGCTGCTTGGAGAAAAATAAAAATATTATACTAGGCACGATCAGTTGGTATTGAGATGGAAAGTTCTTTTGTGAAGCCTTAGAAATAAAAGGAGATTTCAGTGTCACTTTTGGATTTCATTAATTTAAATAAAAATCAGGTATTTTTGTCTTTGTTCTGTCAGTTAAGCAGACATCTGTAGCAAGTGAATGGCACTTTTCCTTTTTGTTACACAATATTTACATCTGTTCCAGAAACAGGTAAAAAAAAATCTATTTTATCAGTTTAGGATAGCACAGAGAGGAAGAGGCCAAAGACTGCTAGAGAAGGAAAGATATATCAAGGAAACGTCCAGGTATTTACCAATCCTTACCCTTGTCGCTTTAAAACCCTGTAAAAAGACAAGTAATTTGAACTTTCGCCTTGGACAAAAATTTATGTTTAGAACAGGAATCTTATATTTTTATGTAAGCTGAAGAAATAGGGATGTTGTCATGGACTGGCAGATATCAAATTACATTACTAACTGGATTTTACTCATTTTTTAAAGTCCCAGTGTGAGAATCAGCTCACCTGAGTTTAGTTGTCTGTTCTGTAGGCTTGTGAGTTAACCTTCAAGGTCCCCTTAAAGTCAATGGAGAGAACTGGTTTTACTGGTCTAATTCGGTGCTTTACAAAGGTAACTGGTGATTCAGCAGTTTGGATTTGGTTGGAGATTTTATTAACTGCTAGTAGGTGATGATTTTTTTGCCCCTTTATTCCTGAATTTCTGAAGTCAATAGCAGAGAGTTGTTGCCTTGAAAGAATTAAGATGTCTTCCCCTACTCTCATGTAATGCAGTGGCAATGATGGATAAAGAAAGTCTTCTTTTTATGAAGGCTGATTATCTTTTTGACTGCCTGTCTAGAGTACATCTCTATATTAACCTTGCAAAGCAGCCAAGTCACAGCAGATGCAATTATAGCTTAACAAATAAGAAAGGCATTTTAATACATCTCAAGAAAAGAAAAAAAAAAAGGAGAAATAATAATAATAAAAAAAAGGAGATTGCAATGCTAACTTCTCTGGTTATTGATTTCTAGACTTTATGCTTCTGGTTTGGCACTTTTTTGTAAGAGAATGTGATCTCATTTGTAGGGATGAGTATTTGTGTCTTTCCAATCTGCAGATCAGTAGACTCTTACACTAAGCCATAAGCTACGATAAAGCTCTCTTTTTTGCATGACTGTCAAAGATTGGCCTTTTCTTCTGTTGCGGCTTAAGGCAGCGTGTGAGGCAACGTGCTTGACAGGAATTATGCTGGTCAGTGTGGTTCCTTCACTTTTGTTTTCTGTTTTTTTTTGACAGCATGTGGTAACCCTGGAAACCACCCGGCTGCATTGTTAGTGCCCATGTACAACATGCTGGTGCATGTGCCTGAAGACTGCTAAATGTTGTGAGAGTGAATTGTGAAAGAATGAATGTTGTGAAAGAATAAAACATTGCCTTAGGTTCTCTCTCCTGCTTTGTGTTGTCCAAAGGGACTGCAGAAGTTTCGCAGCCAAGCACTTATTATTTAACAGTGGGAAGTCTTTTCACCTCCCAGTAAATGAAGCACAAGGATTTTGCAGTTTCATTTGAGTTGCTTTGTTTTAGGGAGTGAATTTTTACCTCCCCTGCAGAAGGCTACAGGACAGAAGTACCTATCCCTAATGTCTGCAGTTATGCTGTCCAAGAAGTTGTATTGTTGATAGGTCTACCAAGCACAGGTATTGCTCTCCCATTTTGGGATGCTGTGAGACAAGCTACCCTCACTCTGTTCAGATAGGTCATATTAGTAAAAAGACCATGGCTGAAACTGCACATCTATGGGTCCTTCCAGTGGCCTGAAGACCTTAGAGAACTGGAGGGATGGAGGGATAGAGCAAAACAAATAACTGTCAAAACAAATATGCTTA
>VZRW01008598.1:348-30432 GCA_013398125.1 Aegotheles bennettii | reverse complement strand
GGGGGGGGGGAAATTAAGGGGTCGAGGCTAAAGGCAAAACCAGGGTTTTGTTTTCAGTTACAGCTTGAATGGGTAAGACTGCCCATCTTCAGAAAATGTCATTAATTGTGATGGGTAGCTATAGCAACACATCTACAAAAACCAANTAACTGTCAAAACAAATATGCTTAATGTTGTAAGGTTTATTATTGCTATTATGTATTTGAAGAATACTGGCTTCACTGTGCATAGTTTCCTATCTACTGTTCTGTTTGGAAAGGGATTCCATAAGCCACAACTACGTCTTCTCTCAAAACAATGAATGCAATAGAGAACAAAATGGGGTAGNTACCCTCACTCTGTTCAGATAGGTCATATTAGTAAAAAGACCATGGCTGAAACTGCACATCTATGGGTCCTTCCAGTGGCCTGAAGACCTTAGAGAACTGGAGGGATGGAGGGATAGAGCAAAACAAATAACTGTCAAAACAAATATGCTTATTAACTATGGCTTCCCAAGAGACAGCAATATATTGTTGTAGTCTTATGAGAGTAGGGATGCAGGTCATCACTGTAATACATACTTGGGGAGCAACTAAGATGTTTATGGTCATGGTCTCATTGTTCTTGCTTAGCAGGACAGTGCTATATTCAACAAGAGATACTTCTTTTTTTCCCTTATCCCCTAGTTAAATTTTCCAAACAGCATGTTTTCTGTATTTCAAATGTTTAACTGTTTTGAATACTTACTTGTTTCACTATGTTTTGCTGCTATAGAAAAGAATATGAATGTGTAACTACTATGGTGTTTTTGAGTTCCTTCTTTTCCCTAACCAGACAATTTGTTATTCAATTTGATTTAGGCTTAACATCTCTACAGTGCATTATGCATAATGAAGTGTCATGGTTTAACCCCAACTGGCAACTAAGCCCCATGCAGCTGCTTGTTCACCCCCCTCAAGTGGAATGAGGAAGAGAATCAGAAGGGTAAAAGTGACAAAGCTCACAAGCTGAGATGAAGACAGTTTAATAAGGAAAGTAAAACCTGCATGCACAAGCAAAGCAAAAGAAGGAAATAATTCACTAGTTCCCATCATCACCCAGGTGTTCAGCCAACCCCAGGAAAGCAGGGCTCCATCATGAGTAATAGTTACTTGGGAAGACAAACACCATCACTCCGAACACCCCCCTCCTTCCTTCTTCCCCCAGCTTTATATACTGAGCATGATGTCATATGGTGTGGAATATCCCTTTGGTCAGTTGGGGTCAGCTGTCCTGGCTATGCTCCCTTCCAGCTTCTTTTGCACCTGCACACTAACAAAGCATGGGAAGTTGAAAAGTCCTTGATATCTTAGCAACAACTGAAAACATCGGTGTATTACCAACATTCTTCTCATACCAAATTCCATACTAAACCCAAAACATAAAGCTATTCTAGCTACTAACAAAGAAAATTAGCTCTATCACAGCTGAAACCAGGACATGGAGAAATCTTAAAACACATGTGACACTAAAGCCAGCACAAGATTCACTAAAACATGTAATGACTGTACTTGATGACACTTGATGACAAAGTGTGTGTTCAATATCAAATTCAAGTTTCCTATGATCAGTACTGATCAGCTTGTTTCTGATATTACTTGAATAGGACATGGCCATTTTCTGAGAACTAAGATAAATCAAAGTTTTATCTTCGTAAGAGTATCATTTTGTTGTGCAAACAAAGCCCAGTACAGAATACTACTCTGCAGAGCTGCATTGCCCAACAGAGAAAGCAGGTAAGAGAGGCAGAAATGAAGGTTTAACAGGATGTCTAAACATACAGAAAAATGATGGTGCTGCTGCTACCCCAGCTTACTGAGAGTATCTATCTCTCTTATCAGGTTAGACCAAGTCTACTGACACTTCTAGGGAAAGAAGAGCTGCGATCCTGCCACCTTCAGGGTCATGGCACCAAGGAAGAAGACAGTAAGGAAGCATTAATTCTGTTTTGACTTTATGGACTGCTTGAGGGACTGGAGGAACAGTCATATGATAAACCCCACAACTCTGTATTCATACTATGGCCATGCTGAAGGAGAGGCTTTAGTGAATGTCTGCAGCTATAAACAAATAACCAAAAAACCCAAACCAAACCAAACCCAAAGAGTAAAAAACCTCTAACAAATAAATAAAAATATTGCTCAATTAAAAATAAGATTTATGTTTGAATTTATGTGTTTGCTTCTCCATGTATCTTCTCCCCTGACATTCTTCCTACCCCTGAAGAATGTGAAGTATGGGAGTGTCAGAAGTGCTGTCTCTGGCTTGCTTCTTAATTCTACTGTATCTTACTACAGAAATAGCTGTTAAAGTGCTGATCATTTGATCCAACTTGGATCAATGTTAGTTTTCTGGACAGAGAAATGCTTTCTAAGAATACCTTTCAGAGCTGTTTAGTGCTTTTCCAGCATTCCCATTTGGGTGGGTCAACCAGTTACAGAATTTTAGCCAGCTTCACATTTTGATTCCAACATAGTAGAAGAATTTGCTGCCAAAACTTTATTGAGACTCATAAAAACTTTTCTCCTTAATGCCCTAGTATCAGTGAAATGTGCACATGAGAATGTCTGCTTTGATTAAAAGAAGAGAAAAAACCCAGCAAGACACTCTCACCATTCCTTTGGTAAGGAAACCTTGGCTATGTGCATGCACACAAAAAAAAGCCTCAGAAGAGAGACTAAATATGAGACAAATCTGTAAAAGTGTATGCCTTGAAATTATTTTTTTAAAAAATACTTTCAATGTAAGGGAGAGGGCCAGCCGTGAAATTGGGAAAGCCAAAACTTGGCTGGAGCTGAAACTGACAAAGGTTGTAAAAGGGAAACAAGATGAGCTTCTGCAGGTACATCAACAGCAAAAGGAAAACAAAGGAGAGCATGAGCCTGCAGGTTAGCGAGGCAGGCAACCTAGTGATGAGGAACACGGGAACAGTTAAGGTTCTGTTAAGATACTAGCAACATTGTCACAAACACCAGGATGACAGGGAGGAATGCTCCTTCACAGGAGCCCCTTAGCTCAGTGACTTCAAATCAGGTCAGAGGACTCTTCCAGAGCAGAGGAATTCTTCTTTACTGACTTTCAACATGATCCTGAAGCATGCTGTAAAACCATTTCCATTTAGATTTGTACATAAAAAACAAGCAGGTGCCACATGTGAGTTTTGCACCTTTATTAGAGAACCTATTAAAGGATTGGATAACAAATTACTATTAATTATATTAACATTTCTACAGATGTGTAGAAATTTGCATGCAATAAAAAAGATAATACCTGGGAAACTTACTTTTCCCTCTGATAGATGCATTGAACAAATTCATAAATATATAGTAAGTGGAAGAGACAGGGACGTATCCTCAAAAATCCCTAATCCAATATTTCTGAAAGCTGAGGAGGTACAAGTAAAGCATACCACAGACTGTGGCCAGTCACACATGCTCTCCCTAAGTAGTATCTTGTATTAGCACTGATACAGAGAGGCTACAGGGCCTTACGCTTTTATACTAATGAAAGTTAAGTTAGCAAAGGTCCATAAGAAGCCACACTTATCAAGTAAGTCTAGAATTTACAGTTAAGAAATTTTGTGTCTTTTCATGCCCTGCGCTTTTCTCTGAAAAAGTGGTATGGCCAGGCTCTGAACCAATTCTTTGCAAGAATTGTGAGTCACGCACAGAAAGGGCAGCAACCAAAGCTGTAACTCAAAGCAGTAAGTCTTTGCAGAACCTGCTGAATGGATTAATGGAATACTGCTACACTTTCTTTGTCATGAAATTTCATGACAAATCCAATGATTATTAGATCTTAGCAAACATTGATTATCACTCATTGATTATCCCAATCCTAAAGCCTACATAATGGAATAATGAAATTATAATTGGAAAAAGATGAATTTTTGATGTCTGATTTATCAGCCTAATGTTCACATTTCTTCACCTTTAGGTTTAATTCCTGTATCACAAATCTCTTAGAAATATGCAGCCAGTCCTTGTTCGAAGGGAGAAAGTCTTCCACTTATTGTGGCATGTGTCTAGAGAAGTACAAGCAACCAAGGAACGGCTGAGAGGAATGGGCAGTATTTGGAAATGATAGGTTGAGAGTAGTCTTGAATGCCTCAGATCCTTCATCTTTAGAGATCCAATGAACAATTACTTTCAATTACTTGCCCATGACAAGTGCTCACAAGCACTGCAAGCATAGTCAAAATCAGTAGTAGTTCTAAAGAGTCTTTGACCTCAAAAAAATTGAGTTCTATTTTCCAAAAAAGTGGAAAGGTGGAAGGCAAGACACTGGCATTTTTCAGAACCTTCCACATTAAGAGGTTGCCATGCTTTGCAGAATGGAAATATTTTTATACATTTCATTGAGAAACTAGACGTAAGTGTAAGAAGAGTAGATGATCAATTGAATTTAATTTATGCATACAGCAAATCTTTGAACACAGTTTTTCCACAAATCACTGCTTGCTGGAAATGTATATAGAATATATATATTTTTTTTACTTTTCTTTTTTTTTTTTCCTTCAAAGAAATGTTTCACATTTTGTACAACAAAAACAAAATGTGGATAGAATTATTATGATTTCAGTTTTGGAAATCTGCCCAAAAAGCATTCACAAGCCAGCAGTGTCACGATAATCATAGCAGGCAAAAAAATCAACCTTTCTGCCCCTTTTCAAACATAATGTCTGAACTATAACAGAGTATAACAAATATTTTGTGTGAAATTAGACTGGTACCAGAAAAATAATATAAGGTATAGTTGTCTTAGAATACTGTGTCAAACTTTAAATAGAGTTTAGTATAAAATCTTGCCAGTGATACAATGGATGATTTTTTTAAGTGACAGTGAAAGAAAGCATGTACAATAGGTGTAATTTTTGTAGTATTGACATAATGATGAATACCATAGCTGTCAAGACTTTGGAGGTTTTGTGTGACATTCCTACACACAATAACATCTGTTGCCTTCTTGTCCTCCTTCCTATTTAGCATTCAGGATCCTGAATTTCCTAAGTCTGCTAACAATGTTCAGAGTTTATTAAAGCTTCACTGCACCTGAGAATGGTGTTTAAATATTGCATCCTCTAGCACTTCTGTACATCAGTCTTCATTGCCCACAGCTACTCACCACAGGCAGATTCTTGTTGATTTGCTAAGGAGGTTAGGAGAAAGTGAACCTCCCAGGTTTGAACTCAGATTCAAAATTTAAATTGCAATGGATATTAGATATACAGCCTGAGCTTGAAACACAAATGCACACTGTTTACAGAATTACAAACAGCCGCTTTAACTGTTTGGGAACAATTCAAGACTCTATTCTAGTCACTTATTCTAGTGAGAGGAAGCTTCTGGGTCACTGAGAGGTGTTCACTGTTATATCTTCCAGTACCAGATAGAGTATGTCTGCCTTTGAAAGTGCTTCCTATTACCCCAGTTAAAGGAATTATTCCCTGGTCCATTAGTTGGAGCATAGCTGACTCTGAGTCTGGTCTTGATAACCATTCTAATTGTATCACCTGACTAACAGAGAAAATACAGACATTCAATCTGCAAACATTGTCAGAAAATGACAGGAAATCTGGTAAAGAAATCCTTTTTTGTTTCGTATTTCCCTCTGTATAGGAATGAAGAAAGAACAATTGAGAAGAGCAATTGCAATTAGGTATCCAAAGCATCAGATTTGATAGGAAGCAAATGCTTAAGTGCTTCTTTTTTTCCTCCTTTAAAATGACTCCCCTAAATAAATAATCTCTTCAGTCTACATATGGCTACATGGCACAATGACTGAGTGCATCCATCCATTTTTTCACTTCCTTCCGAGATTACATAAAGACATTAAATTTTACCACCACTTTTATCTTGACAGGACTGGAATCTGGACTCTCACTTGTCTATCTTTACAACTGCACAGCTTCCATTACTGTACTGCCTGAGCCGGTCACTGTTATTAAAAGGGTTTTTAGTTTGAAAATGTCCCTGTAGCTGAGGAATGTAAGGCCATTATACAGAGAGCAAAGTGTTAAAGGTCGCACAGGTGCCTGAGTTGGGAATTGCATCAAAATCTCTTGTCATGTAGCTTGGGACTCCCTATACTATATGATTCTCTTCTTACCAAAAAAGTTTTCCAGGTATCAATATTTCTATTCCTCAACTCTTTGGGAGAAAGGAGCTGTTTCACTTACCAAATTAGGCTTTTAATTATGTTCAGCATAAGATGTTCAACAGCCAGAGCCTCATCCTGTTTGGCCATTGGCAGAGCTTCAACATCATGCCAGGCTCCTCAAGGGCCCTGTGCTGCAGTCTCTCCTCGTACTCATGCAGGATCCCTCACAACACACACATCACCTCCTCACTGCACCCAACACAGTGGTCCCACACTGACCAAAGTACCCCACTGCAACTCCTGCATGCTACAGCATTCCCTAGCTCCCCGTACTGATCTTTCCTACCTCAAACCTGTGCACAACTCCCTAATCAGCTCCACCAACCTGGCACATTGCCAGTCCACATAACCCCAGAAGACTCCCCCTGACCCCTTTGGTGAACCTTTCCCTCTGATTGTGTGGCTTCTGACATGCAATAGCATTCCCACACATCTACCAGCATCATCTTCCATGAGAGTGTGGAGCCAGCAAGAATGGTGCAGGGTGAAATGGTATGGAACAAATCGGCTCAGGCTGAAGTACCATGGAGAAACACATGGGGATGTGGGGTCTGAGAGCATGGGGGCCTCTGGAGCAGGGAAGGAGAGAGAGAAAAGAAGATTTCAAATGGACACAGGAATACTGAAGTGAAGAGGAACAAGCCTGGGGTTAGCAGGCTGGTATTATGTGGCCAAAAGCTGGGACCTGGT
Organism: Aegotheles bennettii; assembly: GCA_013398125.1. Taxonomy (NCBI): domain Eukaryota; kingdom Metazoa; phylum Chordata; class Aves; order Caprimulgiformes; family Aegothelidae; genus Aegotheles; species Aegotheles bennettii. Next base: position 23,562 of record VZRW01008598.1, on the reverse strand, counting down.
TCACTAAGGCCAATTCTTCCATTTTCTGATTCTTCCATTTGCTTTTTCTTAACAGACTCTGACTTGTCACTCTCTGTTATATTTTTCTACCCATTTTTCTTGGCTTTCTGTAGTTTCTTAAATCTTCACATCTCCTTCACCTAGTCCTGGACTTTCTCTACTCCCCCTCCCTCTCTCTCTGCTATAATCTTTCTCTTACTCCTGTTAAGGATTCCTGTCCTTGTCCCCATGCTGCTCCTTTCTACCCCCCACATTTTCTTCATCCTGCTAACCTTCCAGCTGCCACAAATACCTCTCCTGGCTTTCCACATACCATATGCGATGATTACTTTCCATTCCTGCTGTTGAAGTAAACATGTCTCCCAGAAACCGTTCTTTCTATAGCAACTTAATTTAGGAAGCCGTAGAGACACACATAGCTGCTGCAGTGCCTGGATGGGAGTGATGGGTAACCCTGAGCAAGCGGTGGTGAAGTGGTGTTTGCACTATTGAATAAAGAATTTGGAGGGTGGTGTGAGTGCTGACTGAGTTGGTGGAGAATTACATCATGTAAAAGACATGTGCTCCACCAAAACATTTTGTCTAAGGCCAGTCAGGTAGGTGTGTCTCCACACAGAAATGCTAGAGAGGGAACTGTGGACTCATTTGCTGAAATCAATGATTAACAGATTAAAGGCTGCATTTCAGCCTTCTCCTGTCACTTAAGGGAGATAATGCCTGACATTTTAATGGGCTCGCCAGCTGATGTCACAATTCATCTTGGCCTTGTCTTTAAGCCAGTTATTTTTCTCAATCCTCTAATAGAGCTCTGGGGCAAGAGAAGGTCTTGGCACAGGCCCCTCTTCAAGTTAGGGAGGTTAGGGAAAATAAAAAAAAGGCACAACCTGGGCTAATATAGCAGGTAGAAAATCTAGAGCAGCCTTGCTAGGGAGAGAATACCTGTCTCTGCCTTTATGAAAAATCACTCTTGAAATATTTATTTATTTAAATGTATTTAAAATATTTAACTAAGAATTGTCTGCTGAACATGGGTCACCACATTTTCAAAGACAGGACAGCTGGTATAAGCTGTGCCATGTTTTTATGTCGTAAGTATCACACAATAGGTGACTGAAGCAACAAAAAATCGTGAAGTTCTCTGGAGCCTGAAAACAAACACAAACACACTCTGGGGAAGTTTTATTTCAGAAAAGGGGGAAAAAAAGTCCTTTTATGCTTCCCTGCAAAGAATAATATTGTAGTTATACATCACAGTGTGAGTCTTTTTATCTAACAAAAAAGCTCCTTAGTTGTTCAGTACTGATCACAGATCACCAGTATCAAACAGGAAGACACTGAAGTGGAGGCTGAGCCCAGTAATCCATCACACTTTGTATGACCAGGCTACTTTCAAATGCAACATTAAGCTTACAACAAAATCTTTCATCACCATTCTTTTTGCATAGCCCTTCATTTTCTAAAATTTATTTTCTGGAGTTCATATTTCTATCCTCTGATCTGAAAGACAAAGGGTTTTGTCAAATTTATTTGATTAATGAACATTTAGCTGTCTTGCTTAACATACAAATCCCAGTCATTTGTTTCTGTACCATGAACCCTGCTAGAAAAATCTAGGACATGTATAAATAGTTAGTACAGATAGAATACTATTTCAAAGGAATACCTCCAAACTGTTTTGAACTTCACAGCTGGGATAAATCTGAAGGATATCATGAATTTGCTTCACTTCAGATAAAATTTCTTTCATCCCATCATTTTGCAGGATAGACTGGGAATGAGCAGTAGAATATCACACTACGAATTTACTAGACTTCCCATTTAATTCAAAATTCTTTCCTTTTCTTGTACAAAAGGGCTAAGAGCATTCAAGATTTGATTACATTGGTACCAATAGGGTAGGAATGACAGCTGAATAGCTTGTTCAATCACCACAGTAAAAAAATATATATAAAACTGTTGATGAATTTGATGAAACTAAATCCTGGAATCCACATATTTCAGTAGGCAAACTAGAACAAATTACTCTGCAGAAAACCTAGAAAATCTCAGAGAAATATTTCCCTTAGATTTCACAGGATAAAGGGGCTTGCAATTGTGATTCTACTAGAAAAAAGGTAATTAAATGAAGATACTTACACATACATATACACTATTGTATAATTACATGATGCAATACTCAAAATTAAAAATTACTTCTCATCTTGGTACACAATTAAGCTAGCCAATTCTCTTTGCACTCTGACTTCTTTTATATATGTAAGTTTTGTGTGTTATTTTCCATTTCTGTTTCAAGATATAAAATATTCTAGATATGCAGTGTCATTGTTGATAAACAAGGAGAAAGAAATTCTAGTTTATGAATTTTTAAACAAATTAACCAAGAATAGTCCCAAATACTTCTTATATGTCATGATTTTTGAAAAACTGCATCAAAGACTCCTTGAAAAGCTAGCCACCTCTTTGAACATAATTGTTACTAATTTTTATTTTAATTAAAATCATGCTTAAAACAATGCATTACAGTTTTTTTCCACTTTCTATGTATATTGCTACAGATAGAGATTATATTCTGTCACTGATCCATGGTAAAGGGATTAGCAAACCGACTTGAACTTCATTAATAAGTGATGTTGTCCTGACCCACTAAATGATATTTAAAAACTATATTTTTCTAAGCACTTCAGCAAGGTCCAGGAAAGCTTGCCTGACGGTGCCTCTATCATTGTTGTGCCTCTGATGTGAGTTAGTTTTGATGTATTCTGCCTAAATGGGAAGCTTGCTCATTAACTTCTATGGCATCCCTGTGCCAGAAGCTCACGGCACTCAGGGCAAGTGAGAATGTATATTTGTGCCTCAGTTACTCTCATTCACAGCTTGGTGAACTGGTTTAAGGTAAATGTGTATAAAAGTACTGGAGGGATGGAGACGCCACAGAATGAACAGTAACAAGTGTGGGAAAATGGTAACACCCTGAGTGTGGCTCAGACAGAACAAGTCAGGTCTGTAACGACAAAGGGCCCCAAGCACAAGGGACTGGCAAAAGCACACCAAGGACTGTACAGGAGAAAGTTATTAAAATCTATTGCTGGATGTACAAGCTTTATTTTGGAAGAGCCTGAGAAATTATGGAACATTTTCATATCCCACCCAGGGTGAGAGGGTCTCTTGCTGTCTCTGTGAGACAGCCTGGACCATGATGACTGTATTCTCAGCCTGCCTACATTAGGCAACAATCTCAGTATTAACTCAGTAACAACATATGGGTAAAAATATGCTCCAAGCAACACATTTTTGTTAGCCCATATCTGTCAGTAATTCTTACAAAGCTTTCTAAATTCTTTCCTGCTCAACTTCTTGGGGGACGTGAAACACAGCCCAAATTTTGAAGACACGTATTTCTTATTGTAGCCTAACTCACAATTTTTCATTATGTTAAAATGTTTCCAGGTGCTACTGAAGTCTACTCATGAGACAGACTGGGGTGAGATGCTTATGAGTAAGTGTGCTGGTTTGGCAAACGGCCAGAGCAAGCCACAAACCAGACAGAATTTGTTTCTATCACTCCCCCCCGAAATTTAGAAGGGGAGTAAGAAAGATCAGGCTCCAGTTGGAAATTAAAAACTTATAGCAAATTTAATGGCACAGGGAGAAAGAGTTAACCAGTGGGGAAAAGGAAAATATATACAAAATATACAATATACAAAATATACAACCCGAGCTCAGATGACCGGCGTTACAGGCTGCTGAAAAGGTCCTTCACTGCAAAGCCGATGGGATGAAAAAGAGTCCAAACCTTCAGCATTCGGTGCAGTTGGAATGCTGGAATGCTGCAGACCACGTGGCGAAGCTGGTAGCTAAAAGCTGGGCCTCCTCTGGTCTCCACGTGGCGAGCTTGCAGGCAGGGAAGTGCAGGAGCGAAACAGAGCAGGAGACTGGAGCCGGAGGGACCACGAGGACAAGCAGAGCAGAGAAAAGGGACTCCCAAGAGACCACCAGGGCAGGAGAGAAAAGGGACCAAGGCACTCCGGAGAGAAAAAAGGGACAAGAGGGCTCCCCCCCCCATCCTCCTCGCTTTTATAGAGTCTGGCAGGAAAATGGGTGTGGAAATACTGGATCCTGATACTTGACACCTGATACCTAGACCCCTTTTCACAACAGGGGCCTAAACTCCACCCCTTGTTCACTGGGTCTTGGCAGCAAAAGCCAATAAGATTTTTGTCTGCCCCTTTCAAATTATAACAGTAAGTCATCTGAATAATTTGTTTACTAAATAAAGGAGTATAACAGATTTACACAACCATTTTCTCAGTATTTTAGCAATTGGCTTAAGAAATCCCTGTATGGGACTGCTCCCTAGTCTCTCTGCTGGTAACTGGGCAGACCACTTTGAATTCTTTTTCTTAGGGGAGTTCTTAGAAGAACTCAATAATATAATTACTCAGTGTCGTAGAGAAAAACATAAAGCATTCTAAATAATTTCATTAAATCAGTCCTTGATCTACTCAGGAAAATATCAGGAAAAACTTTTTCACTGTGCGAGTAACAGAGCACTGGAACAGGCTGCCCAGAGAGGTTGTGGAGTCTCCTTCACTGGAGATATTCAAAACCCGCCTGGATGCATTCCTGTGTGATGTACTGTAGGTGACCCTGCTCCGGCAGGGGGGTTGGACTAGATGATCCTTCGAGGTCCCTTCCAACCCTAGAATTCTGGGATTCTGTGATTCTGTGATACTCCAGGTCTGTTATTCCTCTTGGTATAGGCAAAGCAATGATCCACAAATGAAAGAAAATCCTTCTTTGAGAAAGATGATGATCAACCAAAACACGTCTTCAAATTGTCTAATGCAAGGCTGTGGCAGTGTCCTTTCTGATAAACACTGAAAACAAGTCAGAACTGACTACTGAGAAGAATTGTTAATATAATGCATATGTATGGCCCAAGTGTACCAGCCTATTTAGGAATATTAGTTTACTGATCAAGATTCCCCCTTAATGACCATTTTTATAGGATTACATGATCCCTTGTGATCTGAGTTAGTAGGAAAAGTTTCAACAGAATTAAATATATTTTAACCCGTCTCCTGAGAGAGCCACGTATGATTCAAAAAGCAAACTCTTTCAAAGTGCATAATGTGCTTCAGGAAATTGGCTTAGTGCTGAAATCTACTAAAGCTGATGTCCAAGAGAATTTTGTGATCCCAACTGATCTGTGTAGCTGGGAAATGCTGGTATGTAGTAGTTATTTTTATCTCTCCAACAGTTGAACCCTGCCTCCACAAGGGCAATGTATTTTTAATGCATATGATGTTATTATGTAAATTGGTTTAGCTGGGTAATCTACTAAAGGTGATTTCTGTGTCCCATGTGAACAACAAAGCCAATGATCACATAATATTCATTAAAGATAAAGTTGTCTTACTTTCCATAACCAATTCCCAACTGCATTGTACTGACAACTTCAATTTCTGTTCAATAGTGAACCTGATGCTCATTTGAAAACACTAATGAATGTACCAAATAAGACGTAATGCATTTTTCCAGCTTGGAGTCCCAAGCAGACTATAAATTATTTTCCAAGGAGTAACAGACACAGTAATTAAAGAGCAAGTAAGGTCCCATCAAAAGTTCCATTCATTTTTTTTCCACATCAGCCTATAAATCTATGCCAGTGAAGCAAAAAATCGTGCTCTAATTCATATCTGAAATCAGTTAGACATCAACCTGGTTTCCATCTATAAATGGGAGTACAAGTTCATGTCCATGTAAGTGAACCTACAAAAGTGACTCCCGTGTACAAATGCACAGCTAGGCTCTCAAACAAACTTTATGAGTTTACATTCCTATACTCTTAATAATGGTTTTCATGTCCTCTTTTTGAGCCTACTACAGGCAAAGCCATCATTTTCTTTTTCCAGAATGGAGAAATACACTTCCTTGTGTGTCTTCTTTTAAGATGTAAATTCTTGATTCAATTAATATTAGGCTATTGGCTCCATCCACAAATCACAGAAGACATCTTCCCCTGCAGCTTAATGGAATCGTGCAGTCTAAGAATGCAGAATATCTATTTTCATTTCCATTTGTATTACTTCTGTTTCTTTTCCCTATTTATCTGCTTGCCACTCCAGTGCTGAACTGTAAACATTACAAACAACAGATATAAATGGTCAAAGAAGTTAGATGTAAAAAGGAGAAAAAAAACACAACTAAACTTAGTAAAAGCAAACTCTGAGGCTTCATATTCATACTTCCTAGTTTAATTTTAATATGTTAAGAAGGAGAGGAACAAGATGTGAAAAGAACATTGAAGCAAATCACATAACCATGAATGCATTTTACTTCTTCAAACTGAAAAAGACTTCTTCACTTTCTCGCTAAACATAACCCAGTAAGTATGATGCAATTAAAAATATATGGAACCATCCCTTTCTCTCTTGATCTACATGTTGTTACTCTATACTGTTTCTTTTATATAAGAAAAGTCTCTTTAAAAGGACCTTCTGTAAATGGACCACTACAAAAAATCTACATATAACTAAAAGCCATGGAGAAGGTTCTGATTGAAACTATTGTTACTATTTAGTTTCCTAAATATAGGCAGTAGAGATTCTCAGTTTGCCCTCCTGGCCTCCAGCTGCCTCTTCAGAAGGACACAGTTTTCCTGTATGTCTTGTGTGCTATCCACAAACACCCTGAATATCTAAATTCTCATTATCTATGTGAAAACATCACCAAATATATATATTTAGACAGCCAAGTTTTTGTATCCTATATTTGTCACTTTGAAAGTCTTTTTACACAGGTGTATTTTCAGTATCCTGGATTATACTGAATTGCTTGACAACAATCTGTGAATGTTTTCAGGGTCTGTAAGTAATTTGTGTCCAATAGTCTGGCACATAACATATGCCATTTGTGACCTCAAGTCATCTAGATGCACTTAATATATTGAGATATTACTCTGAAAATCAGGGCTACGTGGAGTTGCATGATGTGTGTCATGCTGGATGCAAGATTCAAGAAATGTTAGAAAGGATCATCTTGAAGATCATTCTTTGTTCCAAAACTTTTCTATTTCCATTTAACCCTTTTTTATTTTTAATATATTTATTTTTATGCATTTATTTTTTTTAACTCTCCTCTAAGGGAAAGATTTTCCAAATTAGTTTTCTCTTCTTGAATTTTTCCTTACTTACATGAAGGATCCTAAAAGACCTTGTATTTGCCTGCTGTGAAAATTAACATGATGTAGCAGAGGCAGCTTCTGTTTAGGTACAGTCAGATAGGGTTTGAGTTGCTTACTTACGGCTTTTGTTCACCAAAGTCTTCCTGTATAATCGTATATATAACAGAGTCTTTTAGCTGTTTTTGCATACTTAATAAAACCTTAACTTTAGGCCAAAGTTTTAAGTACCCAGATGCATTGTTGAATCTTCAGCCCCATGCTAAAAACCCCCACTCTGGTTTCTGAATGCATTGGGAACCTGACAGTAAGAGTTGGCCAGTGCTGGCTGACCCAGATCCACCTGCGGGAGGAAACCTGCAGGCTGCTTTTAATGTCAAGTTGAAGCCTACAGCCAAAATAAGGCAACTTGGAGCTTTTTGTCTCAAGAGCAGAACAGGAGTTTTGCAGGTTATATGCAAATGCTTAGATACTCAGATACTGCAGACATATAAATATCGGAATAAGTAGCTTATCTCCATCTTCTGGCTACCAAATATCTGTAGAACATTAGCCTGACAAGTGTATTTGTCATCCTTAGGTTGCAGTTTCATTTCTGATTCAAGCAGAACCCACTGGAAAGTACAGGCACTGGCCTCCTGGTTTATATTTTTTTGTGTTTGTTTGTGTTTGTTTTTTTTTTTCTTTTTGATTCTTGATAAGGTAACTGGAATACAGAGCCTGCATGACTAATTTTTCCCAATTGAATTACAATGCTTCTTACATGATGGGAGCCTTTCTGTGCTCAGTATGTTTGTGTTTCAGCATGGTGACAGTGACTAGGCAGCTGGATCAGCTGAAGCCAGGAATTGGTCACCATGGGAAACGTGTTTCCTGGGAAACATATGGAGTATTTGTCCTGTAACATCAAGAAAGAAAATAATGCTCAGAGCATCGTTAACTTTCAGTCTGTGGCTTCTGTCTCCCAAAGGGCTCAGCTCAACAACTCTCTCTCTGAGTAGTACTTATTCATAAGAGTAGGTCAATTACTTTTTAGCCTTCCATTAAGCACTTTTTAACCAGACTGCACAGCTGAGGATACAGGTACTTAAGACATGTTTTCACACGTCAGGTATCAGTGGTGTATAAATCATAAAAACTTGCAGGTCCGCAAACTCTCCTCCAAGGCAAATCTCTTCCCCAGCTGCATGATGGCAAGAATTCTGCTTCCCAGCTGCTCCCTCCCATAAGCAGGGACACCAGAACTCTGGGGCAGGCACTTACCAGTGTTTACTGGTTTCAGTATATGGATTTTTTTTAAGCTGAGTTTTTATCCTTTTTCACAATTTCTGCAGAAAATCAACAGTATTCCTACACTATTCTGTGCAAATCCAGTACTGCATGGAACAAGAAATAACCTAACTGTCACCCTACACAACCTAATCCTAGTGATAAATTAACCTAATTAATTTTTTTTAAGCAATTAGGGCACTCTCCCACTCTCACTATTCCTACTGGTACACAGCGACAGAATTTCAGTGGATGACTAGACTTTCCTTCAAGTAGTTTGTCTTGGGTTTTTTCCCTACCATCATGTTCATTTTAAGTCATAAGGCATTTGAAAATGTTTCTTACATTACTTCAAGAGGTGGGCTATTTTCTGAAATTTCAGGCTCAAATAAAAATAAAAAGGACTTCTTCATATACAGTCTCAAGGGGAAAAAGACCTTGAATATATTACAAGAATTAATTTTGAAGACCCCAAACCATAAAATAATAAAAAAAGAACCTAACCCTATATCATTATTAAAATCTAATTGGATTATTTCTTTGGGCATGACTTATAATTTGAAATGGTTCTGAATTGTCTGTCTTATTATTACCTTCAAAATTGCTGCAGGGGATAACTATGAGTATGAAATATAAACTTTTTAGGCTTTTCTCCTCAAATAACAGAGCTGCTCAGACTAAATCAGGATTCAAGGTGTGGTACAGTCCCTAAGCCTGTGATGAGAACATCTGAAACAGTCAGTATGCTGGAGTCTATATATCCTGACAGCTTGTATTTTGTGTTGAACAATGTGTAACCCTTGCTAATTCAGCTAGAGTGCTGTCAGGGGGATACTGGTGTATCAGAAGGCGTCAATATCCACCTTTCTCCAGCAGCAGGTTGCAACCATGATGCTGATAGGATAGAAGAGGGCACCAACTACTTCAAGAGCAGCTTCTCTTCCCTCTTCTCATCAGACAAAACATGCTCCAGATCAGGCTGTGTAAATGAGGGAGGAGGTTCGCTTCCCTTAGGCTGTCTCCATCCTTGTTTAGTTTATTCCCGCTCCTAACAATTCATTTCTTGTTCGGGGGAGAGCTGCTTCACTGAGACTTTCTTAGCAAACTGCATTTAGAATAGCTCTAATGAATTACACTAAATATCCAGCTCAGAAAAGCAACTACAGGCCAGGCTAGTGATGGAAGTACAAATGACATTTTTGGAAATTTTCTTTCTTCTTTTGGCCTCTCTTGGGCATTGAGATCGTACGGATTTTCAGAGGATTAAGCAAATGCCACTCCCAATTAAGCTCAATAAATTTACCTTTTACATTGGAAGGTCAGACTCTCATTGGACTAAAGTCCAATTGCAATGGAACATTTAAAAAACAAGCACACAATTTCCTCCTGTAGATGTACCTCAAATAATTAAGGGCTATGTAGGAGTCTGAGAAACAGACTGGCATGTGCATGTTACTAATTAAATAATGAAAGGGAGAAGGACAGATCTTACCATCTTCAGACTTGGAGAAATGCCAAATACATTACCAATTAAAAAAGAAAAAAAAAAGCCTATTGGTAAGTCATACTGAAATTTTAATTTATGCCTGTAAGCACTGATGGCAGCATACACATACTTGCCTGTTTATCTTGTGCTGTTTCTCAGGCCATGTCTGGTAACCACGGGGATGTTTTGAGATTCCTGTTCAGGAATGGGAAACATTGGCACTGAATTCTGTGAGCCTCCCACCACAGGGGTCATGGTTCCTGCATTCATGAAGGCGCATTCTTTGAAAAGGGATGACTGCAAAAAATTGGATGTAGTCAATCAGTTCAATGAACTTCCCATTCCAGCTCCTCTGTTTGCTCTCTTCTTGCATAGTTTGAAATTATCTCTTTCCTGGCTGCTACATTTTCTGCTATTTTCTGTTAGCAATGAATCTTGCTTAACATAAGGCACAAACAATTCTATGTCATCTATCATGGCACTAGGTCACTCATCTGCTCAGCCACCTGGGCCTCTCTTTATCCCAGATCAGCACAGTCATTTTTCTCAACATAAACTGTACCTTTTACATTTTACGATAGCTCCTAAGCAACTGTGTTCAGCCTCCTCTAATTTGAAGAGACAGGCTTTTAGGAGGCGTAGCACTATTTATATAGACAGAAATCTGACTTTTAAAAGTCCTTTACATGCACCTCAGTCTATTTCTGAATAACTTAGCAATAATTTCTTCATTTACCATTTATCTCCAGAAATCAAGGTTCAGAAAAACAGGAAAAACATTTTTTTTTTAAAAAAAAGGAAAAAAAAAGAAAGGAAAAATAAAAATTTTCACTTTTGCTTCAGAAAGTAATTAAAAAGGAAGTGTAATGCACCTTCAGGTAAAGAAGAGAAGAATAATCCTCTGTTGTTTAACCTTGTGTATACTAAAAGATTGTGGAAGAAAAAAGTCTGGCTAATCAGAATGTCTCAGATATAGAGGGGTGATTTGTAAAAGTTCTGCTGTGCTCCAGTGCATCCTTTTTTTTTTCTTGGAAACTTTGGGGTAAGGGCTGTGGGCTTCAAAATGTTGTAAGACCATCTCAAATCACTATTATGTACTACTGTATTATAGTTAAAGGGGTATAGGTATAAGCTTGCTTGAAGGTGTAGTGTTCAGATGTACAAGCACAATAAGAACAAGAATCGAGTTAAAGCTTCATTACAATTTATGCTGTCTTCATAAACTTGATCTGCGCTGTCCCAATACCTGACTGTTTCTTATAGTAAAAAAGAAAGTATGGGACAAATTCCTCAACAAAATAAAAAAAAACACTAAGTTGTTAATGAATTCCCTCTTTGCTGTATGGATTTGTTTCTTTAAAAAAAATAAATATGCAAAAACACCAAACCAAAACTAAACAAAAAAACCCCTACCTTTTTCTAGGACAACATAAACAGAAAAAGAAAATAGAGACCTATTGCCAAATCATCAGGAGGCAGAGCACTCATTTATATTCCTATCACTACCAGAAGAGAGAGAAAGAAGGAAGGTTTGTGGTGAATAAATATTGCCTGAGCCTACAAACACTTAATTTCAATGGGAAGACTTTTATATGTGTTGATGACTCAAAAGCAAAAGCTAGCGTAGTCAAGCTGAAACTGAATGCTAATGTTCCCTGGAAAATATCTGTCTTAACTTCATGTTACATTCCTTGTGTAGTAGACAAAGCCACCAGTGAAGTGCATGAAGAGTTGAGGTATGTGAGAAACGTATATTGTGTGGTGCTTGTCAGAAAACTCCTGACAAATGGAAAATGCCAGTTCATCACAACCCAAACTCTCTACGGTAACATATGCTTAGTCTTCAACAAGGACAGAAATGAAGGTTAAAGTGGAGCGAAGGGAGACACAATCCTCCCTTTTGCCTAGAGCAGCCAAGAGCTCCAAAGTTAGGACTACTTAGAAGTGACAAAGTAAATTTCAAATATCTGTCTCCAATAAATAAATCAGAAATACATATTTCAAGAAACAGATCCGAACATTTGTGAGGCAGTCAGCTGTTCCAAAAGGAATGATTTAGGTTAGCTATGACAAACCATCATATTTCAATCAACCCAGTCTGCTAATTAAGTTTCCCACAAGATATAAAGGCTATTGATATAAATAGTAAAATGTAAGATTCTGATTACAGAGAACCCCAATTTCAGGTAAACTACACTTTCCTGAAGAACTTTCAGCTTGCACATATGTATACTATAGTGTCAACATTTTAAGTAAATCATGGGGAGAAGAGTGAACAAGTAGAGCAAGTAAATCAGAATTTAAAATATACTCAAAAATCTCCCTTGTGTAATTGCAACAATCTAATCCTGCATATCCTTCTTTACATGTTTACTTCTACATCTCTGGGTAGTAGGACTTCATAAAGTTTCCTATTGACTCCCTGGTGCATACAAGATCAGGTTTTAAATGTGTCTCAAATAACATGTACAGCCAGTAGAGCTCTTAAGCTGCCTAGGATGTTGGACTGTAGTGTTAAATGACAGCTTGTGCTCTCAATTTATGTTGAAGTAAACATAAGCTGAGATGCCAGAGCCACTGAAATTGAGCCCACAGCAGTCCATGTTAAAATAATTAAGTTTGCCTTCCCCTGTACTTATTAAAGAGTCTAGAGTTCTAGGAATAGACTCAAGATAAGGAAGCAAAAAAAGACAAGAAGTAAACAAAGATACAATTTTGGATTAATGTAGCTGTCCTCAAAGGTGAATTGTACAGGACTTCATATTCACAGTCACTTAAAAAATTACTATTAGTGCATAGAAAAAATTATGTAGATCAGAATTTTTAAAAGCAATGTGCTATATTGGTTCCCAAGATGCCTATGATAGAGAAGATGCAGAAATTTAGCAGCTGCAAAAACTATAAAATCAAAGAGTGGAAAAAAATGACATAGAAGGTGGCAAGCATTCACCTTGGCAACCATCAAGTCCATAGACTACAGTCTTGAAAGAAAGTTGGAAGGGGGAGGTGTCTGCATACATTTCTTTATCATTAAGATCATTTTAAGCTACTGTATACAATGTATTATTTTTATAAACAAGTAAATAAATTGGTTTAAGTTTTGACGTTTTTGCCAGAGCCTTCTGCAATATTCTCTTCACGTCAAAGAAATAGGGGGAAAGAAAGAAGAAACATAAGAAAAAACAGATTTAATGATCTCCACATAACAGGCTGACTTTCCATTAGAACTGAAAAAGCAGACAGTTAAAAAGAAGCTGATTGGCAAAGCAGAGAGCACTTGTCAGAAGAGGAGATAAACAAAGTTATAAGAGGGCATAGATACCACTGGCAGTGGGAAGAGATGGGAAAACCAGTAGGTTTCATTAAAATGAAATTCAAAGATTCCCTCTTCCCCATTAGTTCATTTTTAATACTTTACACACATGACAAAATATAAAGGCAGAAATATGAACTGTATCATTCCAACAGAAGGGCATGACTGATAAGCATGAGAGAAGGGAGTTTTAAGAGAAATTCCCACTCTTACAAGAGTCCTCATGAAATCTAAACCCATACAGAAAACACAGGAAGCAAGTTACTGGGTGTTCATGCAGTCCCTTTAGAAGTATGAATTGGGGTCTGGGCCTGGTTAGTGAGTGCAAAATGGAGCCTTTGATGATCTCTGATTAACTAGGTTACCTACAAACCAACTCTTTAGTGGGAATCACTTAATTTCCTTTTTTTTCTTTCATATTACAAGTTTCTGCACCTGTACACTGTCTTGCCTCTGGACATTCTTCCATTTAATCTCAACAGCCTTGAATTTCTTCTTTCTCATAGTTTCTTTCCCAAACATCCATATTGTCCAAACAGCTAAATATAGGAGCCAGATACAGGAGACCAACTGTGCCCAACTTAAATAATGCAGCACCTAAAAATAAGCTGGGAGTTCTGAACTGATCTCATCAGCTGGATAAATAAGCTCCCTTTCAGCCAGTGTAGAAAATGAAAACCTGAACTGTTATCCAGCAGGTTACACCAACCAGAGAGTTAAAATGTTGCTGCACCTACAGGTTTCCCACTGAATTCTTAAGGAATGTATGGTGCAGAACCTCAAGACACCTAATGATATGATGCCTTTATTTTACAAAACAGAAGCTGCACATAGTTGGTAGTACTGCTCACTTTTCCCATAAGAGCTGACTGGTTGGAGCACTCAACTCATGAGTAGATGAACCATTTGCCTGAAAGGATTCAAACCTATGTAGGACATGACTTGTTTTTTGTTGAAACTGGGCTATCAGTCAGGAATGTAAAACGACTGTGGCTATAACAGAAAGCAAGGAGAATGACTGCAGCTCAAAGGTTAGGAATTTCATCTGGAGAAATGGCAAAGTTGTGTTACCATCCTAAGCATAAGGTTAAGGCTGTAAAATGTACTTACAGCACTGTTCAAGATTAATTCAGAGAAAAAACAACGTCTAACAATTCTTAGTAACACCACCAAGAAGGGAACTTCTCCCAAATAATTAGCCCTAAGACATTCACCTGACTTTAAAGATTGACTCTTCTTTAAAAATATAAAGGAGAGAAGATAGATAAAACAAATAGTCCATCAAACAAAAAAAAGGCACAGCAAGTGGGAGAGGAGAGAGATCCTAGGAAAGTTTTGAAAATGCAAGCATCATTACAAACATAATAGGACAAATAATAATAATAAAATTCTACATTCAAAATACCCTTCCAAGAAAGCAAAGGAGATGATGTCCTGTGGCAACTGCAAGTCACATCACCATGATAGCTCAGTATGTACCAGAGGCTTATTTAAGAATAAACAAAGTAGAAGAATCTGCTTACAAATGTCATTTTCTGGAAGGAAGTTGCTTGTATTTATGGGTAGGGAAGGCACAGAATTAATTCAAGATCTTTGCCTCTAGTCATCAGTCTCCAAATCTCTCTTCCCACATTGGTTCAAACAGGTGATGAACTGATGCACCAAATTAACTTCTCACTCCTTCCTTTCCTCAGTGCTTCCCTGCCTCCCATCCTACCTCCCCTTCTCTCTTCCTCCCTTCCTCTCCCTCTCCCCTTCTCTCCTTGGTTACCTATGAAATCTAAATTTGCTTTCTTTCTTTCTTCCCTTAACTAGTAATTTCTTGGGTATTTTTCCCTACCCTGCTCTGTTCCTTCTTTCTCTGTGCAAGTCTAGAAGCAGGAAAAATAAATCATTCAGATGCCAATAAGCCACTCATTTGTGCCTAAAAGATAAACTCCTGATGTTGTGGACACTAACTACAACTAGCTAGGAAGCTAAACTATTGTTTCCTCCTTTCCTTCCCTCCTCCTTTCCCTGACATGATATATTGGGTGTATTTCTGAATGTTTCATTTAATCTTTATTACCTGTCAATCTCCAAAGCCACCCTCATTTCCTACACAGGTTTTGACAAGAGCAGGACTGAGCTCAACACACAATGCCTGGTCTCTACAACCCTGCATAAGGTGTGCTAAGATGTGGAAAGCTTTACAAATTAATGATAATAAGATAGTCTCCTGCTGCTTTACCAGTATCTGGTAGGGAACAATCAGCATTGCCTGAGACGGTGGTCATGACAACCAATATTTGCCCTTGTCCAGTTTCTAAGGTTTTGGATCTGTTGAGCTGATATAAAATGCCCAGACTGATATGGCCATTTGTTCTGGTTGTCAACAAATCTTTTCTTCAAATATATCACTATAGATGACTCATGCTACTATTATAATTCATCCTATATTTTGTGTTTTCAAAAGGCCTAACAGGGTCGTACAAAGCAGCACATATAGGAGTCCAACAAAGGCTTCAGAGAGAATTGCAGGTGTCATGCATACAGGATGTTTATTGTAGTACAGAATAAATTAAAACTTTGGTTCTTCATAAGTTCTGAAAATAAGAAATACATGAAAGTGTTATGTCTCATTAGTAAGTCACAAAACCTTACCAAAACTTAATTACTAGATGTTTACTGGGAATAGTGTCCACAGTAGTGTTTTTTAGATATCTGCCTTTTAACTGTGCTGAATTACACAATGGCTTCCAATACTTAGTACATACAGATTCAGATCTAAATAATTTCTGATCCATCCAGGTTGGGAAGTGGTATGTCAGTGGTATTTCCTTTGATATATTTCAGAATTGTGATGTTTGGATCCATTTCTATTTGAGGCTTAATGTTTATTTTTTTTTAACTGATTTTAGTCTTTTGCTGAGCGAAGAGTCATAAGGAGTGAATAATCACTGGGTCAGAAGGAATGCTTACCCGACCTAAGAAAATCCTTCTTAGCCTACTCTTGATAAGAAGTTAATCCAACATGAATTTCACAAGCTTTTCCCCATGATTTCAACTGGCATTGTGTTACCTGTTACATAAGGCAAACGTTCATTCCTGACAATATGTAAGTTCACAGTAAAAAAGAGTAGATGTGACTAAAATAAACTACCAAATAATTTTTAATGCCATATAAAAGTGTCTTACTTGTATGGTCACCTTTTTTGTATATCAAGAACTTTCAGGGGATTTGGGAGATGAAAATGTCAGCATGCTCTGAAGAAGTCAGAATGCAGTGAATGAAATGTGTCTTCTGTATATGCTAATACACATCCTAGAATGAAAAAGATAGCTAATTAGTAATTATTTCTTCCAGAAATCTCACCAATTAACGCAAATATTGGATATTAAGGGGCCAGTCTAGGGACTCCAGGAAGCATGATAGAGAACAAGCTTGGCTGTTACTCCCTTAGATTTCTCTTTCCAATAATCCCTTTTGCAAAAGCAATGCATAACAAGCATTAAATAGCATTTTGAAAAATGAAGGCTAGCTGACTCTTTAAGGAAAATTTCCTGGAGGACAGTTCCACAAAGATTTATTTAATATAATGAATATTGATGTAAGATAATTTTATTTTTTCCTCTCACAAACACATCTGGATTGCCTACAGAATCCTTGCGCATTTCTCTCATCTCCAGCAGTTCCTACTTTTCAGTAATGCAGTAGCACATGCTCGCTTTTTTACTTACAGTTGTAGCGACTTTAACATCCCAGAAATGCTTCTTAATTTTAATATAGTTTCCTAGGTTATGTCTTACAGCATGTCGAGATAACTCTTGTGACATTGGAATGAGTGTTTCTGAAAATGATCTGGACTACAGTTCTCATTCAATCATGTGCACTCAATGACTCAGATGTTCCAACCCAGTGCTCTATTCAATGTATGCAAAACATGCAAAACTAAAGACCAAATAATGGATGTGAGTAACATAAAATAGGGACAAAATTATGTTAAAGCTAAGTAGAATACTGATTTCAAAGCTAGCAAATATCTCTTGGTGAGACTCCCTTAATTCCTAAAGCAGATAAGAAGGAGAGGGCTGTAAATGTATCTGCCTTCACAATCCAGTTTCAAGATTTTTATTTTGTCTTCTTCCCATACATCCTTCTCGACATCCCTGTCACTGCTGTAAAGTCTTGGTAGAGTACAGATGAAATCCAAACCAACTTACTAAAGCTTTCACTTCCTGTATTTCAATGACCTAGACAGCATCCCATTCTCTATGCTGTTCAAACCCTCTCCAACAGTTACATGTTTATCTGTAGTCTGAAATTATTTAAGCTGTTCTTGATTAATTTACATAGACAAATATCCAGTAACATTTCTGATGCACAAACTTGCCAGTAGAGTTACAGAAGATTAACAGTAATATAATTAATAAAGCACCACTTGAATATTTTTGCTTGCAAAAGTCTCAGCTATTGTTCCACATGAATCAGTTATGTCAGTTTTCATGTACACACTAAATCCATGTGAATGCCATGTGAATGCTTCGTGCATCCATCAACTGACCTAAACTGATCTAATAAAGCTGAACATCCATCTGCATGATGATAGATAAATTATTCCTCCATTCATGGTTACAAAGCTCCCTCTTCTAAATAGTGTTTATGATTTCACCCTGAGCAGCCCAAGAGAGCATTGGTTTAAGATATGCATATTGTAGGGTGTTCTGTCAAATGAAAGAGAATTGCATTCTTACCTGATTTATGTTTACCTGCTCAACAGCAGAGGTTGTGGAACGGGCTGTAAAATACATGTTAAGGAATAGTTATTGACTCTGGAACTGTATTCAGCTTCCACATGATTTTCTAAATACCTACTGTCCATACACTTGGCAATGACAGTTCTGTATAGTGTTGTTTCAACACATTCATTGGAAGAACTAAAGTGTTTTGAATAGATGAGCTGGACCTCCAACAGCTTCAACACGGTCATATGACCCCTCTGTTGGGATATCCCTAGACCTAGGACTGCCATCAGCATCTCCATTACATTCCTGTCATAGACAAATGGTGGAACTTCCTGACATGACCACTACACATTTGAAGCTAAATCCTCACCTCCATCTAAACAATAGGAAAAAGCTGACTTACAGTCACATTTGGTTCTCTAAAGCCTCAGGCATACATCACACCAGAGCCATGTCTGGTTTAACATATTAAGCTGGTAGCTGCACCAATTTTACAGTTCGGAAGATACCTCAGGAAGAAATGAAGACTTAATCATTTGCTTCAGTCTCTTAATCCAGTACAGAGAGCATAGAAGCACTGTGATGGCACTTTTCCAGCCACTCTGTATTTTTGGAACTACTATCCAAGTCCTCTCAGTAACTCCTTTAATTACAGATTACTAACAGACATTGCAACATAGGCAATAGGAAAGATTCGGATGGATGACAGACTCCACATCCAGTATCTCATGAACTATCAGGACTAATCACAGATGTGCCAAACTTTTGCAAATTTGAAAATCCTTCTGTTTTCCAAGCTCAGTAGATCTACTAAGGTAACAGACATGAAACGTTGGCACTTACATATATGAAGAAAATTGACATATTTTAAATTGTCAAAATTTATTAGTAGATAAAGTTTCTCTCTCCTCCTCATGTCTGATGTGAGCCAGACAGAGGTGTAGGATAAACAGTGTACAATAGTATTTGAAATAGCTCCAAAAACTTTTCTGTGGTAGCTTTTTTTAAAATTATGGAAAGTCCATTACAAAATGATAGTGCAGAAAATAATTTGTTGACATCTTCCCATAAAAACCTATATAATTCCCAAGATCTCAGCAGCATCAGACAATTTTGCTCATTTCAGACCCCTGATTCTCAACTATTGCCATGCTACAGTTGCAACACTACTTACCACTCCATCACTCAGAGGGGGCCTGCTCTGTAGTAGCAGCAGTCACCAGAAGCATGGCTTTCTAAAAATTTCAGATTAGTCAGGTATACCACAATTACTTTACCTCTCTCAGCAATCTCTTGCTCTAGGTTACTAAAGGTGCCTTTTGACCTTTCATTCAATTACTGAAGTACACCCTGGTCCTCCAGGACTTCTCCACATTTTTAATTTTCCGAAATTAGTCTCACTTAAGTGGTCTAAACAAGAACAAGTGTAAATTTCTGCAGGACTGGGATCTTCAAATGTCACCTCCTCTCAGTAGGAAATGTCACCCTATATAACATAATGTAATACAACAGCCTCTTAGTCAGAATCAGGTCTCTGGAAACTACCACAGGGAAAATATATTCATCCAGGAGGCAATGAAGCAGACAGTTTCAGTGAAGTATAACTGTATTATGTTCTGAATTCCACTTATTTACAACAGTAAAATGTCTAGCAAACTCTCCACCAGAGTGAGACAGTACAGTGCATTCTGTAACAAACCAGCACTATGGTGTCTGAAAATAGACGTCTAAGTTCTGCTCAGAGTGTGGAGCTACTCCCATGATTAAGTACACCAAAGACACTGTTCTGGGTTATAAAACACCTAAAGTGCTGTAGTGGGTTGACCTTGGCTGGCCCCTAGGTGCCTACCAAGCTGCTCTACCACTTCCCCTTCTCAACAGGACAGGAGGAGAAAACACAACAAAAATCTCATGGGTCAAGATAAGGACCGGGAGAGATGACTCACCAGTTAACATCACAGGCAGAAGACACTCAGCTTAGGAAAAATAATGTAATTTATTGCCAATTATTCAGAGTAGGATAATGAGAAATAAAACCAAACCTAAAAACATCTCCCCAAGTCTCCCTTCTTCCTTCTTCCCTTCACTGCCAATTCTTTTACTTCCTCCCGGCCTGAGAAGGGGAATGAGGTGTAGTCAGTTCATAATGCTTTGTCTCTTTTGCTCCTTCTTCCTCACATTCTTCCCCTGCTCCACCATGGGGAGCCTCCCACAGAATATAGTCCTTCATGACCCTTTCTGCATGGGTCCTTCCCATGGCTGCAGTTCTTCAAGAACTGCTCCAGCATAGGTACTTTCCATGGGGTACAGTCCTTCAGGAATGGACTGTTCCAGTGTGAGTCTTCCACAGGATCACAGGTCCTGTCAGAAAATCTGTTCCACTGTGGGCTACTTTTCATGGGCCACAGATCTTCCCAGGAGCCTGTTCCAGCATGGGCTTCCCATGGGGTCACAGCCTCCTTTGGGTACATCCACCCGCTTCAGTGTGGGGTCTTCCATGGGCTGCAGGTGGATATCTGCTCCACCATTAACCTCCACGGGCTGCAGAGGAATCCACTATGGATGTCACCATTGGCTGCAGAGGAATCTCTGCGCACGATGCCTGGAGCACGTCCTCCCCCTCCTTCTTCACTGACCTTGGTGTCAGCAGAGTTGTTGCTTTCACATATTCTCACTCCTCTCACCCAGTTGTTCTCGTGCAACATTTTTTATCCTTTCTTGAATATGTTACGACAGAGGGGCTACCATCATTGCTGATGGGCTCAGCTTTGGCCAGTGGTGGGAATGTCTCGGAGCTGGCTGAAACAAATCCATTCTTTTCTACCAAAGTGCTCAGGTCCTAGCACCCTGCCTCTGTGAAATTTATTTTAATGGTTTTATTCAGAAGGAACAATGTTAAATGATATCAAGCCCATGAAGCTCAGCCTATGTATTACAATCCCAGTGTGAGATGTGAAATATTAATCTCAGGTTCCAGTTGTTGAAGTCTCTGTCAGCTACACAGCAATAGGTGATGCTTCAAGACTTTGGCATAACCTTTTACAAGTACATTTCCTTAAAAATTTAGGTGGCCAAAAGCTCTTTATCCTCTCTGATACTTTTTTTCCTCAGACTTTGTTATAAAAAAATAAAAAATGAAAAATAAAAAGAGCAAAGTTTAAATAATTCTTCCTTATTTCCTACTCCCTTCACTGTCTTTAAACTTCAGCAGTATAAGATGTGGTAAAGGTAGGAAATACTACTTGCCAAGATCTGAAGCAGCCTTCATGATTCCTTATTTCTCTGATATTGAGAAAGGTTTGCAATTGCTGAATCGAGGTGACATTTCATATACATATGCAACAAGTACCTCTCTGATTATTTTTTTTGCAATTTATCATTGCAAATTATCATTTTTATCATGGGTTTCTTGACAGTCTTTCGTTCCTACAATTGAGCAGAAAATTAAACTATTTACAAACTTTTTCATAGGTAGAATATGGTACTTGAAGCCTTTCCAGGAAATATAGCATAGCTGCTATCTATTGTCCACTCACATTTTTCATGGAATGAGCCAAACCTGTGCAAGATTAGCTAGTCCATCTTGTCTCTGAAATAGAGAATTCCTCACACTGAGAAATAACAGTTCTTTTCGAAGTGGTCCAGAATAATCACACTGTGCCCTACACACAAAAATTCTCCCAGTCTAACATTTATAAATATAATATAGGTGACATTGATTTTAGGGCATGCTGTGACACATATGAAGATTATTGGAATAGATACAGATGGATATTATAGTGACCCAAATTGCCTTCCATTAATGTTGCTTCTTTTCTGAAAGCTATTGTGCCTTCAGAGTCCACAAGACAAAGAAAGAGAAATAAGAAGGGACGCAGAGGTTATAGTAAAGGACAAATGATGACATAATGGTTAGACACAAGAGCCTTTAGAAAAGTTTGAACAATTTATATAGACTCATGCAGAGATCAAAACAAGTCTTTGTACACCAGAATTTTTCTAGAGAGGATTCGCAGTGCTTTTTGTACTATATCTCTATAGAAAATTAAAATACTTTGTAGAGAGTTCATGTGTAGGTTTGTATTTAGAAAAGATCAATTCAAAATATAATTATTCATGCAAATACAAATGACACTTGCACCAGGCACATCAAGCAGCATAGTCTGTATTTGTATAGTCAAACCAAAGAAAGAACTTCTGTAATTAATTCTCATTGACTTTTCGGAGCAATAGCTTGTTGGCATTGCCATTTGACCATCTGTCTATTAGTCTTGCTACCAAGTTAAAATAACAAAACAAAATAATATAACCAACAACAAAGCAAGAAGGCAGCTTGCCTGAATGCCAAACCTCTGTGCAAGGAACTACAATGTTTGTATTAATCAGCTGGAATGACATCATCCTTGGGAGCTGGAGATGATCATGGCTTGGTTTTTTTGCATTCCTTCTCTGTTCTGGAGACAGACTGTTTTGTCAGGTACAGGAATAACATTGAAATCTGACACATCCACCCCTAGAAAACATATTCTTAAGTTTGTTCAAAGCCAGAATATAATTAGCAACTACCTGAAACATTGGATTTACTCTGTACCACAGTCCCTTTGGTTGTCCTGCATTCGATATCCCATTGAGGAACAAGCTGCACCATGGGGAGCAGAAAGAGAAACCTTGTCAATCTCAGCAAATCTAATCCAATTGTATAATGCTGTTTCCTAACAGTTCTAATAGTGAGGTGATTAACAAACAGTAGAAGTTACAGTCCTTGTCACTCTCATATTCTGCCAGGTACTGATTCCCTGTTAAGTGTATGCTTGACAGTGTTGGGTGACTCCTGTTCCAGACCAAAGAGACTTTGTCCTATTTCAGAATCACAGGACTATGCAGACCACTGTGCCCCAGCTCTTATGGAAGTAATGAATTTGGTTCCCCTTACCTAAGCTTCTCATTATGCTAATCTGCATTGTCTCCCCTGCCCGAAAGTGCTCTCATCCATCCTTCATACTCAATTACTCTGAGCCCTTGGAGATCCTGTGCAGTCTTCTGCTTACGATTGTGCATATTACACTAATCAGCCACCTCAGGCTGACACAATTAGGCTTAATTAGCTAAAACATTTATTTATAAACCCCCATCTCCAAAGAGATTTCATTTTGGTTTGCAGAACTGCAGTGGCAGCAGCTGCATGTGCCAAACCCACGGCCGCAGGCGGAGTGGGGTCTCGGCTCCTCCTGCCGGTGA
>VZRW01008597.1:11551-32584 GCA_013398125.1 Aegotheles bennettii | reverse complement strand
CCAGGAACAGGCTCTGGCTCCCTGGGAATGTCCCCTGCCAGGCTCTGGCTCCCCAGGAACAGGCTCTGGCTCCCCGGGAACGTCCCCTGCCAGGCTCTGGCTCCCCAGGAATGTCCCCTGCCAGGCTCTGTGGGGATCAGGGGACAGCACCAGAGTTGTCCCAGCTCTGGTGTGCGGAGTTGGGATTCAGTCCCTGTCCAGGACCTTGTCCAGGACCTTGCCCAGCACCTGTGGGTGTTCGTGACACCCACCCAGGTGTGCTGGTTGTGAACTTCTCAGTGCTCAGGAGCCTCGTGGAGGCACTTTTTGCATCTGCCCTCGCAGCATCCTGGGGGTTTTGCAGCGATGGAGCCTGGGAGCTCCTGGTTATTGACCAAAGATCTCAGGCAGGCGTGGGGCGATGCTGTAAATCATTCCCAGGTCTCACAGTCGGGGCCTTTTGTCAGCTGGAAGCTCCACGCTGAGTAGGAAATCCAAGCTGGGTGTCTGGAGGGTGAAGGGAACCACGTTAAAAGTCAACCCCCAAGCACCTGCGTGTCCAAGCTCCATTGTGCCTCCCAGAAATGCAGCCCATGCCCCGGCACCAGCTCCTCTCTGTCTGTCCCTGGTTCAAGTGGTGACCTGCAAAGAAGCAGAAGCCCAAAATGCTGAGCGTGTGGTGCTGGGAAGTGCTGTGAGCTCCAGCCCCCCCGTGTCCCCCGGGAGTCCCCCGGGGCACTCGGGTCTTTATTTGGTCTCTGTACGTTTGTGGTGTGTACATGGAAGGTGTTTTTGGTTTGTATCAGGAGGGTACGGTGGCATCTGTCTGATAGGACTGGTGGATAGGAAGAAGGTCCCATCTCTGGCCTGTTTGTGGAAGCTGGGATGATGAAGGCACTGCAGTGGGACCGTGCGGTGGTACAGGGTTGAAGCTCCAGTAGTTGTAGAGCAATTGGAAGGGTTGCGTGCAGAGTTCTGGTAAAGTAAGTGTGAGCAGCATTCGAGTGGGGGCTGCAAATAGGGGTGCATGTTCCCAAATACCCCAAAAGCGGGGCTGGGGGGGGGCAGCTGGGGGTCTCAAGGCAGTGGTTTGGTGGAGGAACCTCACCTTTTTCTCCCTTTTGGAAGTCTGGCTTGCTAGTGAGACTGCATGAAAGCTTCAACTCCTACACCACTCCTCCTTCTCCACACTCTTACAACTTCACCACGCTTCAGCCTCTCAAGCCAAAAGTTTTGAGGCCCCGTATCTGCTCAAGCATGAAGGTTTTTGGTTGGGGGGGTGGACTCTGAGAGAGTTTGCTGAGAATGGAGGATCAGTAAGAGCCTTGTTGTGATTTACACACTTTGTAACCGAGCAAACAGAGGTTGGGTGGAGCCCCTGAAGTCCTGGTAGGGGACTGGATGGACACGGTGCCTTTGCCTGGATTTTAGAGCCTGGAATTGGAGTCGCCTTGCCTACCTTGTACTCCTTAAATAAGAAAGCTGCTGTGAGATTTTTGTTGAAATTGGCCTCTCTAAGCCTCCGAGTTTGCAGCCGAATCCTGGGGATCTTGGACAATGACAAAGCTTACTTGGGAAACACATCTGATCATTACATGAGACTGTGAAGTTTTTACAAATCCAGGTTTGCTTTGATGTTTCCCATAGCAAATAAAGGCTTGATTATTCTATAAACACAAACCAACCGACCCCAACCTCGACGTTCCAGACACCCCTCTCAAATCAGGTGGTGCTCAACGTGTTATCTCTCACCCCCTGGAAGGAAAACTCCGTGTAATTAAGCCTTACATACACAGGGCCTTGCTGTGGGCAGTGCACTTAATAATTAATTTGGCTCAGAAAAGAAAGCAGAGGAAGGAAGGTAAGAGTCTTGCCCCATCAGATTCTGATTGAATCACGGCGGTGTAAACCCGGAGTAACTCAGTCAGGCAGCCTGACTGCATGCCGCCGAGGCGAGGTGAATAATTCAGCCCTCAGTGTGTTTATTGGTGGGTTTGTAGTGAGCGAGGCAGGAGCACTTGGCTTTGCTGCTGCTGGAGCAATTCATAAAACCAAAATTATCAGGTAATTTGGTTCATTTAAATACTGCCTCTCTACATAGAGGAAAATTACCTTTGCATTTTGGCTCGCACGCAGCAATTCTGCATGTATTTATTCTGCCCTAATACATGTCTGGGTAGCAAGTGTTCCATGCTACTCGGGGCATGCTCCTCAGCTTATCTGATGATGGAGACAGGCCCTTCAGAAACAATATTTGCTTGTTAATTAGGCTGCTGCTGCCTCATAACAGAAATGGGAGCGGGACAATTTGCAGGTAGCTGCATGAGAAACCCACGGCGCTCGCTTTCTGGGAGCAGCTTGCTCTTCCAGATGTTATCTGAGCATCTGTTTTTAGCACGTGGATTTTACCCACCGGTTTGTTCAGGAGTAGGTGCATCTTCTGCTGCAGGGAATCCTCCTTTGGGAGCATCTTTAGCTTTTCAGTGGTGTTTTCACGACCTTTGTCCGCTGATCACACAGAGGAATGTTAAGGATTAGGATGGAGAGGGCTTCTCCAGCCAGGTGTCCCCCAAGGAGATGAAGAAGCCTCTGTCTGCAGAGGGCTGTCTTGGTGTCATGCTGGTCCTTTGCCTGCAGGGACAGTTGAGGTGGAGCAGTGAGCAGCTGGCTGGGGACGGAGCCTGCAGGGTCTTGTTCCAAAGACAGGAATGAAGCGGGCAGCAGGGAGCCGTGCCGTGGTCTCACTTGGAAATAGGGCATCTCCGGGGCAGGGTGGGCAGGTTATTTCCCCATTGCCTGCTCTCCTTGGATGAGAGTGGAGGCTCTTGTCTGTCAGGAATATTGAGTGGTATCTGTGGGTTTCTTTCAAGAGTGGGGCTGAGGTGGTCAGAGCAGCGGGCAGTGGGAAGTTAGGAGCCCCGAGTTCGACTTCTTGGTCTGCTGTGGCTGTCTGTTACCTTGGGCAAGTCTGTTTCCCTCTCTGTGCCTGTCCTTCTTCCTGCGTAACACAACGCTCATGTCCCCTCGCTGCACCTGGGCCCTTAGTGTGGAGCTGGGGTGGAGGGACAGATAGAGTCCCAAATGGTCACTGCTGGTGGGGTCAGGCTGCCTGGGACAGCGAAAAATGGTTCTGAGCTGTATTTGCAGATGCACAGACTCCATAATTCATGCCATGTATGTGGGTGGAGGGTAACCGGGGAGTTCTGAAGGTGTTCTGGGTTTGCAGTCACTCCTTCTTCTGCACGGAGGACTGTTGGGCAAGAGGGATTGGAGATGGACCCAAGCCCGTGGGAATAGCAGCCACCTTTTTCCCCTGAGAATAATGTTTGGATTTGGGCAGATAGCTCAAAAGTGGGGAGGAATTGCTCGAGTAAGGCAGGGAAGATTAAGGAACTGTCACAGCGTTGGACTGAGTCAGTTCCAAGTTGGAGCCTCCTTGGGTTTAATGTTCTTTTTGTGTGTGTGTGTGTGTCTCTGTCTGTTTGTCTTCCCCCCTCCTCCATTCCTCTTCCCTTCCCCCTTCCTCCCCCCCCCTCTGTGCCCAGCTAGGATGGAAGAATCTCATTTCAACTCCTCCCCGTACTTCTGGCCAGCAGTGCCCACCGTTTCGGGACAGGTAAGACCTTTGTCTTCAAACCTATGATGCTGCTCTTGCTTCCTGGTGGAAATTCATGCATGAGAAGTGTTTCTGTTGCATTTCTTGCTCAGCCAACTGCTGGAAGGAGCTGCACCGGGGTATCCTAAAAGCTGTTTTCCCCACCTGTTTAGATTGAGAACACCATGTTTATTAACAAGATGAAGGAGCAGCTATTGCCCACAGAGAAGGGCTGCAGCCTGGCTCCCCCCCACTACCCTGCCTTGCTGACAGTACCCACCTCTGTGGCCCTCCCCACCGGTATCTCCATGGACTCAGACACCAAGCCGGAGCAGCTGACACCACACAGCCAAGCCCCTGTCACTCAGAACATCACCGTGGTACCCGTGCAGTCTGCTGGGCTCATGACAGCAGGTAGGGGACTCCAAAGACTTCACAACAAAGATCTGCTGAAAGAAGTGTTGTGTGACACCTTGCAGATTTGATTCATATGGTCCAAGTACTTGGATTTCCCATATTTCCACCTGTTAAGGTTCCTGTACCGGTGGTCCTAAAAGAATCAATCCTTCAGATGGGACATGAGGGACAATTCCTTCCCTGGGAGGGTGATTGGGGGTGGGAATGGGTTGCCCAGGGAGGTGGTGGAGTCCCCGTCCCTGGAGGTGTTCAAGAGGCGTCTGGATGTGGCGCTGGGTGCTGTGGGTGAGTGGGGATGGAGGTGGGGGTTGGACTGGGTGAGCTTGGAGGCCTCTTCCAACCTTGATGTTTCTATATGAAGGAGATGGGGGGGGTCCTGGAGAATCGGGCTGTAGATTATCCCTAGCCTTACTGGTGGCGTGGGCTGCCTTGGCGTGGTTTCACTGTGAATCTCCAGGCGCTCCATACATCTTTATGGAAGCTGGACTTCCAGCAGTGGAGACTGGGAATGCGTAGGCAGCTCTTCCGTTCAGGTGATAGTCAGAAGTAGGTGTATGAAGCTTGCTGCTGTGGGATCAGGAGGTTGGACATAATGAGAGGTGTAATAACTGACTTCCTGCATCTTTCTTTCTTCATAGGTCCTGGTCTGGTGATAACTTCCCCATCGGGTTCCTTGGTGACCACAGCCTCCTCTGCCCAAACCTTTCCCATCTCAGCTCCCATGATTGTCTCTGCGCTACCCCCTGGCTCGCAGGCAGCCCTCCAGGTGGTTCCTGACCTGTCCAAGAAAGGGACAACCACCCTCTCTGAAGGTGGTGGGGGTGGCGGGGGTGGGGGAGTTGTCCCCAAACCACCCCGGGGCCGGAAGAAGAAACGATTGCAGGAGTCAGGGCTGCCGGAGATGAGCGATCCCTTTGTGCTGTCGAACGAGGATGATGAGGACCAGCACAAGGATGGCAAGACCTACAGGTGGGGAGCGGGACCAAACCTCGACTGTAACCTTGCATGGGGATGGGGGTGAATTTAACCCTTCAGAGGGTGACGTGGGCAAGAAGAGATCTCTGTAGAGTCCCTGAGTAGAGAATCTCTCAGCTGCAGAAAGAGTTGAGTTTCCTCTCGAATCAGAAATGTTTGCAAGCTAGTGGGTTGACCCAAAACTTAAGGATCTCCTTCCCAATGGACAACCTTGATCTCCTGAATATACAGGTGTCAATGTTACTTAGGGTAGTTAATGACCAGGATGTTGTGGAGGCTCAGCCATACCCCTGGTGATACCACCCAGCTGGGTGGTGTGGCTGATGGACTGCAGAACGCAGCTGGAGCACTTGTGGTGTAGCTGAGAGCCCTGCTGTACCCCGGTGCCCCAAATTAGGACTCCAGTCTGTCCAGTGTAAAGACTACAAACTGGAGGCACATGGAGTGGGAAGTGAGCTGTGGTGATAGTGTCTGCTCCTGTGTGCATTGCCCCTTGTGATCTCTTCCTATTTCTGCATTCCCAGTAAAACAGGAAAGAAAAGTATTTCTGATTTAGGGGTAAGGGTGTTGCTGAGCCCTAAGGGTATCAGACGGGGGTGAGTCCTGAGCCCTGAGGTTGGGTTTCTGAGCTTGGAGGGATGTGGATTGAGTTTACAAGCGAGTGGTGGGTAAGGGAGAGATTAATTAGGAGGAAATACTTCAATCGGGGGATAAGGAATGTGGGTGTGTTAGAAAAGGTGGGAACGAGACAGGGCAGGCAAGTGCTAGGGAGGAGATGTGGTGGTTTCTCTTAGTTGGGAAGCAGGAACACGTGTGGGTGATGGGTGTTTCTGAAGGATGAATAAGATCAGTAAGAGGCAAAGTAGTAGCCAGGTGGAAACGGAAATAGGAGATGGTCCCTAGCTCATCTCACTCCCCTGTTATGTGCCCATCATCCTGTCTCAGTTTCCCTTTAACCATCACAGAATCACAGGGTGTCAGGGGTTGGAAGTGACCTCAAAAGCTCACCCAGTCCAACCCCGCTGCCAGAGCAGGACCACCCAGAGCAGGGCACACAGGGATGCACCCAGGTGGGGTTTGAATGTCTCCAGAGAAGGAGACTCCACAGCCTCTCTGGGCAGCCTGGCCCAGGGCTCTGTCACTCTGACAGTGACAAAGTTCTTCCTTATGTTCACCCAGAACCTCCTGTGTTCCACCTTGCACCCGTTCCCCCTTGTCCCATCCCTGGCCATCCCTGAGCAGAGCCTGGCTCCGTCCTCCTGCCCCTCACCCTTTCCATATTGATCACCATTCATGAGGTCACCCCTCAGTCTCCTTTTCTCCAGGCTGAAGAGCCCCAGCTCCCTCCACCTCTCCTCACAAGGGAGATGTTCCACTCCCTTCATCACCTTTGTGGCTCTGCGCTGGACTCTTTCAAGCAGTTCCCTGTCCTTCTTGAACTGAGGGGCCCAGAACCATCCTAGACCCTCTTTGGTCTTTTTGTACAGATTTAGTTACGTTTCTAGAATTAAGCTATAACAATATGAAGACATCTACCCAGAGCACCCACCCCAGGCCCTGCTTCATTCTTAATGATAACGTGTAAAAATGTTTAACTTTTTAAATCCATAGAGTTGAATGGGTACAAAACCAGAGCTCGGATCAGCCTTTTTATGCTCTTACCCAATGTCCCAGTTCGCCCGCTTTTAAAATATAATCAGCGTATGGTGGAGAGGGGTGGGAGTGTTAGGTGGCTTGCTATTTGTAATCCCACCATTTATTTTGGGCCTTAGCCACAATTCCACACTACTCAAGCTGCTTACAGTCTGGGTTGCTAATTAGGTTGTTAAATATGTATTTACAGGGGACACAATTGGCAGCGAGCACTAGAATTAAGACTAAACCAAGGCTTTAATTATAGCTCCTTGTTTACTTGTAAGTTTGGAAAAAAAAATGCCCAAGACCAGGTGGGGTGACTCAGCAGAAACTTTACGGACACGCAAAGTCTGTGTAACAGCTCAAGAAAAAGACTTTGCAGGAAAAAAACGAATGAGTTTACATGTAGGAGCATGTAATCAGGAAGATTTCCTGTCTTCATATTAAATCCGAGCGTGATATCTCTGCCTCTTCCTCCAGCCTCCAGCCCAAGCCTTTCCTGAGCAGAGCTAAGGTGCAGGATAGCTGCACTGAGATTTATTGAAGACCACCAAGGAGTACTTCTGCTCTCCTTGGGATCTTCTCTTTGGCTGATGCTTTCCATGTGCAAGTCTGGAGCTAAAAATAATTGTTGGAAAAAAGGAAGGAAAATGCTATCTTCTCTTGGAGCTGCGGGAGAGAAACCCTTTGTGATACACCATAAAATCATTTCTTATCTAGTAATGTGACTTGCGAGTTAAACCTTTGAGGACTCCTGGGTTCCTTCTGCATTCTAGAGGATGGTTTGGGCAGTTCCTGTTACTACAGCGTGCAGGCATCCTAGCTAAATTCACTCTGTGGGTGAGGTTCATCTCCTCCTGCTCCCTTCTGAGGCTGGGGGAGGAGTTGCTTGTGGTATTTGTGTGTCTACGTTTGTGTGATTTCAGAGGATGATCTTGTCAGGGGCCTGAAAGGAGTTGTACTATATTGATCAATGTGCCTTTTTTTAAAAAAATACACCCAATTCCTAAGGCCTGGCAGTATTTTGCCAAGTTTAATTATTTTTTGCTTTTAAGCTTCTTTATGGACTCCTGTCCCAAGTGCCTGGGCAGGTGGCTGATTTCCTTAATTCCTGCCTCCTCGTGTGTTGGTAAAGACTGAGTGAGGTCTTGAATATCACAAGGTGATACTGGTGTTGCAGCTCACCCCGTTCTCCACTGGATGCAGAGATTCCTGCTCCAGCAAATAGCAACTGCTTTTGATCCTCTCTAGAAGAGAATTAGTGCTCTGTTGTGAAAAAGGTGCAAGAATCTTTGTGCCTAGGTTTTCCTTCTTAAGAAAAGGTGCGAGGCTTTTGCTTTTCCTTGCAGATCTTGGATATCAAACCTTAGGTTTGGTGTGGCAGGGTCCTCGGTGCTTTGCTGTGTGCTGTTAGAAGAATGCTTGCACCTGCAGGGGACAGCATCTAAGCAGTCCTGTGAAGTGTTTTCCTTTATGAGTAATGGCACCTCAGTCTTGTCGTTCGCAGCTCCTTGTTAATCTTCCCCCACATCTTTGTAGAATTTACCTTTTCTGTGGAGAATGAGATCAGCATCAAGAGTCTTTCTTTGTAAGGTGCTGGTAGTGTGAAGCACGTGGCTTCTTCTCCCGACATTAAAAGGTGCTAGGGAAGAGGGAGTGAGCACAGGTCCTGGAGACAGTAGTATTTCTTTTGAGTACTGTTTTGGTGCCTGGACTTGTGCAGTTTTAGAAGTTTATGATGTGACGTGATCAGTGGACGAGGCTGACGTGGTCTGACTGAAGTGGTTTGGCCTATCTGGGCTGAGTCATCAGTTCCCTCTGACAACCAGTTCTCTAAATAGTTCCTTCTCTGCAAGAGGAAGACACCTCTCTACAGGCGTTGCTTGGTGCCAGTGTTAAGCTTGTAAAGGCTAGGACATCTACCAGATCACAGGCTGGGATGGGTTTGCAAGCTGCTCTTGAAGCTTAGGACACCAACAGAGAAGTTGTAGGCTTGAGAAGGGCCTGGCCATCATGTTGTAGCCAACACACTTTCTGTTCCCACCACTGGCTCCGAGTTTCCCTGCTCCCACTGGGCTGTGGGAACAGCAGTGGGTTTGGCAGGCACTAAGCATAGGAAGCTTCCGAGCTGAGTCCAAGGTGATAAAGCGCACAGAAACCTTAGAAGGCTTTGCAAGAAGCAGAGCTGAGCTGTAGAGTGTGAAGGAGCTGGATGGAGATCACCACAGTGAGGAAATGAGGGCCACAGAGGGAGCCAGGGGCTGGAAAACAGCGGGTAGGGATGTTCTCATGCCTCTTTTTCTGCCCCATACTGGATTCAGCATTGCTGTTTGGTGAACTTCCAGTGGTTTTGAATTGATTTGAAATCTAGTGGCTACGGCTTTCGTAAGCCACCTATATCTGTGAAATTATGGTCAAATTTGGCCAAGTGTCAGCTCGGAGAAAAACTGTCAAGCGTGCTCTGAGATGCTTTATGGTCCGGTAGTTGAAATATCCAAAGATTGTGTTCTCTTTGACGTTTCTTGAGGCGTGTGTGGCTCCAGGCACTGACCGGGCTGGCTGTCTCCACAGACGTGACAGACCCACCTTAACCTCTCTCAGTTCTAGGTGAGGCTGGGCCACGTGTGTGTTCTCTCTGCATCTTCTAGAGCAGTGCTGAAGGGCCAAGCGTGCTTTTCCTTCAGTCACAACTGCCCCTTCTGCTTCAGGAGGGAATCTTTTGTGCCCAGTGTTGCCAGTAGCTTCCCCCCTGGTGGGCACAAAGTCCAGGTCCAAGAAGACATTGCTTGGTTGAAATGTAGTAGGGACAAGAATGAGATATGGGCAGGGTTCATCCAGAAAGTTTGGTAGAGCAGAGGTGGGAATCAAAAAGGAGAGAGAAAAGACTGGAGCCTCCAAACCAGGGAATGCAGCAGAGGGATCTGTTTGCAAGAGAGGGAGGGCACAGAGATAATCTAGGAAGGATCAAGACTGAGGGGAACAAGAGGGAGGCAGATCTGCTAGGGGCTGGAGCACGAGGAGATACCTGGAATTAGCAGAACAGATGGGGGACGAGAGCATGGGATGTGGACAGGCAAACAGAAGCGTGGAGGAGAGGAGACAGATGTTGGGTAACTGGGAGAATGGAATAGGGAAGAGCCACTGCAGTGGAAAATGAGGAGGCTGGAGCATGTGGGGAAAGAGCTTGGGTCTTGGTGCAGGTGAGATGGGAATGCAGCAGGCTAGAGGTGAAGGGGAGTTGAGTTTGAGGTGTCAGGCAGAAGGTGCGACCACATTCCCTCCACAGCCTAGAAACATTCAACCTGATATTCCTAAATTTTGCTGTGTCTCATGTCAGCACAGGAGTCTGACCGCCTCTGGCAAAGAACCTCCCCCCCCTCTCAGGCTAGGAGAAGGTGACAAGCCACCATGGCTGTCATTTGCCCTCCCAGCTGCAGTGGCAGAAGTCTGTGCTGAGGTTGCTGATGACCAACGTGGGTGTCGATGGGATGCTGCATGTTGGAATTTCTGTTTGCTTTTTTTAACAAGTAGTTCCGTGAGCAGCGGAACTCAGGAAGCCTGGTTTCCAGCGGCTCTCTCCTGTGTGGATTCTCTGATGTCTAATCAAGGGTGAGCTTATTAGCCTTTCCCTCAGCAGGGGACTCCAAGAGGGTCTCTCGGGTCTCTCTTCTTTCCCCGGCTGCGTATTTTTATAAGACTTGTGATGGCTTTAAGATCTTTACCCCTTTCCCAGATGTGGTTGAAATTGGCTTAGGATCTCCAAGCTTTAAGGAGGACGTGTACACGTGCACATCCATGAACACACACAAGGTTTGCACGTCTGAGCTTTGCTTTGTATGTGAGTGGTGTGCCTGGGGGTTAGAGGATGGCAGAATTAAGCCTGCCCACACGCCTCGTTGTATAATAAGGTAAAAATGTGCATTATGGCAAGTTCTCTGCCTTCTGCTGAGGTGGTGTAGCCGGGTGTGTGCGCACACGTGAGTGCTCTCAGTTCATCTCAGTGCCAAGCAGAAGGAATTAACAGTAGAGGTTCTGCAGTCATGAGATTTAATTTTAGCACGTGGTAACTGCCTGTCAATGGAGTGAGTGTGTACAAGGGAAGGGGCCGACAGTTGCAGTTTCAGCTGGGGGGAGAGAACTTGGGAACTCTTCTGGTGTGTGTCTGACCCGATCACACCTTGATTTGAGTCGATGCATTTTGATACCATCCTTGGTTTTGTGATTGTACATGGTGGCCTGCCAGAGTCCTGTGCGTTTGCTTAGAGAACCTGAAAGGACTGTTTAAATATATATATATATTGGCATGGGATTGCAGAATTAAGATGGATGATTTGGGGAAGGCATTTGACAGCTAGTCAGAAGAATTGTAGGTTATGCTTGCCTCTCCCACAGATTTGTTTATGGTACCCTACAGCCATGTAGCTCCAGCCTGCAGATAATCTCACCTGGAAGCCTGCGAGTTAGGTCTCGTCTTTGGTGGATTTGCATTTGCTGCAGGCTAAAAATGGCCACAGACAGTTATCCTGAAATAATTATCATTTGGTGTTCCCAAAAGTACCACTGGATAGTCCTTTGGTACGTGTCAGACCTTGTTTTGCTTTGCAGAAGCGTTGCATCTCATAACTTAACAAGGGTGAGTGCTGGGTCATGCACTTGGGCCACAACAACCCCATGCAGCGCTCCAGGCTTGGGGAAGAGTGGCTGGAAAAGGACCTGGGGGTGTTGGTTGATAGCCAGCAGTGTGCCCAGGTGGCCAAGAAGGCCAACAGCATCCTGGGCTGTATCAGAAATGGTGTGACCAGCAGGAGCAGGGAGGTGATGGTGCCCCTGTACTCGACACTGGTGAGACTGAACCTTGAGTGCTGCATCCAGTTCTGGGCACTGCTGGATGGGAAGGACATTGAGGTGCTGTAGCAAGTCCAGAGAAGGGCAGCGAGGCTGGGGATAGGTCTGGCAAACAAGAACCATCTGAGGGAACTGGGGTTATTGAGCCTGGAGAAGAGGAGACTGAGAGGAGACCTTATTGCCCTCTACAACTACCTAAAGGGAGGTTGGAGTGAGGCTGGTGTTGGTCTCTTCTCCCCAATTGCTGATGACAGGACGAGAGGAAATGGCCTCAAGTTCCATCAGGGGAAGTTTAGGTTGGAGATTAGGAAGAAGTTCTTTACTGAGAGGGTGGTTGGGCACTGGAATGGGCTGCCCAGGGAGGTGGTGGAGTCACCGTCCCTGGGGGTGTTCAACAAATGGGTTGATGAGGCACTGGAGGCCATGGTCTGATGGTCTGATGGTTAGGAATATGATGGGATAAAGGTTGGACTTGATGACCCTGGAGGTCCCTTCCAACCATAATGATTCTATGATTCTAACTGCAGCATAGAGAACTATAGGAGCTGGGGTTTGTATATAATGTGGTTGGTGGTATTGGCTTGGCAGCTTGGAATTGGTGGGTACGTCTGTCTTGCTGTGTATTTAGAAAAAATAAACCAGGGATGTGATGGGAGAGGTGAGTGCCTGCAGAACGCCGACCCTTCTGTGGTGGGTGCAGCCCACTAGAGTAACTCTGCTTCGTGAGGCTGGGATTGCTTGGGGCTGCACACAGAGTGGTGATGAAGAAGAAAACTGCACACTTGGAGGTTGAGTTATGTCTGTGCAGTTTAACGAGGAAGTGGTTCTGTGGACATGGTCAATAAGGCCCTGTCAGAACACACCTGCATAGCACAGCCGAACTACGGGGACATGGACAACCTTAATTGTGGTGTTTTCAAGTCTGCTGGTGCTTTCTCATGGGGCTTTTGTGTTCTTTGGATTCTAGCTTTTTTGTCCTAGGAAGCCCGTTGTCGTGCTTTATTGTTTTGCTGGTCTCTGCTAACGGTGACTGGTTTCAAAAATTGGTAGACAAGGTCGTAGGCCTGATGGTGTTGTTTGGAGGTCAACAGAAAGTCATGGCTGATAATTTATAGACAGAAGTAACGCTGGTAGCTAAAAAAGAAAATGAGGGAAGATTTACGTTGTTGTTAAACTGGAATATGAATTTTAATACAGCTCAGTGGAAGGCTCAACCTTCTGGGGAACACTGCGTGAGCTCTCCAGCAGTCAGGGATTGAGGCGTAGGTGTTTGGATACAGTGGAAAACAATATCAGACAGAAGCATCCTGTGGGTACTACTGAATGCCTGCGATCTAAAGGACATGGAGAAACAGTATCCTGGAAAGCAGTGGCTATGGAGAAGACTTTTAGGAATTGATATCATCTGGGTTCCCAGTGCGAGGCTGTGACGGAAGAGGGCGGATGCAGAAATGTTGGAGTCGTTAAAAGAAGATGGGCAACTTGTGAAGGATGCTGAGATACCACAAAACTCTGGGTCTGGTGTCCCAAGATCATTTGGGAAAATGGACAAAATTCAGGAACACCCTCTGATCTGAGAACCTAAGATGCATTACCATGCTGAGAGTATCTAAAAACACTCGCTGCCTGGCCAGGAGGGTGTGATTTTCCATAGCCTTACCAAGCCACCAAGAGACTGAAGGGCTGTGGACATGAGTTGGCTGAGATGTCCCGGTGTAGCTGTTGGATTTGACAGTGTACAAGGTGTAAATTGGTAAAGGGAGGCATGATGTTAACTTTGGAACAGGAGCTGATGCCGGGCATAGAGGGGTGGAAGCAGAGGTGCAATTCATACGCTTTCATTTGACATCTTCAGACCTGCAGGCTCTATTTACCTGAGTTTTCTGGCTGTGTATCTTGGATGTTAGTCCTGTCTCCTTTGCCCTGACTCTCAAGAAAATTATTGACTTCAGCTTTAAGAAAACCTTGGGGAAGGCGAGGGTTAAACCAGCGTTTATCATGAGCTGTGCATCCGTTATTATGCTCTGCTCACATTAGTTACTTCATTAACTTTCCTTGCTAAATGAACTGCTGACTCAGCCAGCCTAAACTTAGTCTTATCATCTGGTTTAACTTCAGACCTTCCTCATTCCCATTTTTTTCAGCTTGTGGTATAAATTGTATTTGTAACCTAACAGAAGGAGCAAGGGCTCAATTAACTTCTACGACTTAATCTCGGGTAGTAGAAACTTGAATTCTCAAAGCCGTGTAAAAGCTTGTGTAGTTTTCACAGCTGTGATGCTGATTAATTAAGCATTTGATTGAGAAATGCTGTTAATCCGCGTTAGGCAGATTTTACTATGAGCTGGTAGTTGAGATGGTGTTTTATCTCCTAACAGCATCTGATGAATGAGGCAGAGCGTTCCATGAAAAGTGGGGAGAAATACAGCGCCGTGTGTCACAGAGTTGTAGTCTGGTTGCTATAAGCATCGTTTTGTTTATGACTCATCGTGGTGACTTTCACATGGGAGCAGAATTAGCATTGTACATCCACCTTTTGCTGGCATTTCATGATTTTGAGGGTGTTTCTGTCTAACACAAATATTCTCTGAATGTCTCGCTTTATTTCCCTACAGATTCCCTATAAAAGGAAGTATTAAAAACATGGAGAAGGGCTTACTTTTGATTTCTGGCTATGGCTGGGTACTAAATTAACTATTAATGTGGAGAGATACACCTCTGTGTTATTAAGAACATGTTCTCTGAGGCTGTTGAAATGTGCAGAGCCATGGGAAGCAGCGGTGGGGATGTTGTGTCACACTGTCAGTGGAAATGCTGCAGTCGTTTCTGTTACTCGGTCTCAGAATACAGTGGAAGTCGTGGTAGTTTAGAGGCACAGTGGGGAGAAAAGATTAAAAATGGATATTAAACAGAGGGGGGAAAATCAAATATTTTACAGAGCGTTTTGTTCACACACAGCAAGGAGCACTCCCAACTTTTCCTCTTCCCAGCCAGGAGAATTTCACTGGAGTGGTGTCAGATGTGGTGTTCTCATGACCCGTGGAGATTTAACAGTGTTTTTTAATCCATATTTGCCCACTAGAGGGCTGATTGCATCTTCCCCTTTAATATTTGATGTTGTCTGAGGCAGAATGTGAAGCCCTTAATTAAATGGATCATTTGTTCCCTTGAAAATGCCTGATACCACACAATACAAAACTCTGAAATGCAGCTTTCTGCCACGTTCCAGGGCTTTCTTTAACTCATAAGGCTCATCAATTTGTTAATGCTACATAACATTCTTGCCCTCTCAGGGCTGATGCTAATTCCATGATTGGAAAATGGCTTTCTTTTTAAATGCTTGAAAAACATTACTGAAATGTCTGTAGCTGTTAAATTCAGGCAAGAGGGGTTTGGGTTTTCGGGGTGGGATGGTGGTGGTTTTTGCTCACAGTCAGATTTATCTCCCGTTTTTATGAAAGTGCTGCAGAGGTTCTTTATAATTTTATTTTGGAAATGGAAAAGGACGTTCTGTCCGTTTCTCTTCGTTAGAGTTTGTCCTAGGGAATTTCTGACCTTGAAGAAAGCAGTTACCTGACAAAACATATAAGGAAAGGGAAGGATGCAGAGGAGTTCAGGAAAATAAGGTAGATGGCTCGGTGGCACTACAGATTTCATGCATGGGATTACTTAGACTTGATGACATAGTAAAGTTCATACATTTTTCAGAACAGAATAGACTGCTTAAAATATAGTCATGTGTACTAGTCATAGGAATTACTGTCGGGAAGGTGGCTGGGTTCTCAAAGTGCTGATTGCAGGGGCCCAGTAATTGAGACCATCCCAGAGCCTCCGAGCGTTGCTCCAAAGGTGCAATGTTCTCCTATTTACTCTTGGGTTTGTAACTTCTACTGTCAATTTTTGTTTCTCATTATATCTTTCTTGGCTCATAAAACAAGCCCCTAGTAATTGATATTTTTCTCCCTACACAGATTTATATGGGTATCAACCAGGCTATCTTGTAAGCTTTTGTCCAAGCCTGGATAGACTGGGCTCAGTGAATCTTTAGCGCCAAGCCGGATTTCCATGTGCCATTGCTCTTCAAGTTTGCTGAACTTGTTTCAGAAAAAAAAAAATTGAGTTTTTCAATATTTATTGGCTCTCTGGACTGTTTCCATTGACAAAAACGATCCCTGCCATCCCCCTTAGTTTTGGTCAGCCACGTTAGCACAGCATCGCACTGGGAGTTTGTTCTCAATCGAGTGATTCTTTATCAGAGGACTGATGGTGGAATAGGCTTTAGCTGAGAGTAATGGAAGTGAGCATCTGCTGAGATGGAGCTTGAGAAAAGTTCTTCATGGGATTAGGCCATAATTGCTTGTGTTAGCTGAGAGCTGGGCTTGGCAACTCGGAGGTATTCTTCAGTTCAGTGTTCACCTCAAAGTTCTTGCTGGATCCAATCCTCACCCTGTACGTACAACTTGATGACTGCATTCAGGTCTAGCTTCAAACATCTCGGTCTGAACAAGCTGCACGAGTGTTTGGAGGTCGTTTGGTTTATAAATCAAGAGCTGCTTTTTAAAAAAGATGAATCTGATGTTCCTTCTTACTCCTCATAGTAGAGCTAGGAGTAAACAGCCAAACTGCTTCTGTTTGTTGTTCCAGAAGGGATTGGGGGGTGTGTGTGTGTGAATTTACGCGAGGATGTGTTCAGCTCTTTCAGGGTTTGCAATCAAAGTGGATTAAGAGGAAGACGAAGGTAGGAGACGTGGGAACAACTGTTAGAGGTGGTGATGAATATAGGAGAACAGTGGTGGAGAGGAAAATGTTATGGCAGGTGTGTGGTGGAGTGCTTGCTTAGGGAGGCATTGCTTCCAGTTAAATGGCTTAAATTCCAGCTGTGGCTTAGGAGGCCCTGTGGAAGTTAAGGTAGGTGCTGGGTAAATATTGCCTACGTTACACACACGAATCAGACTGCACATCTCATGAAACTTCTGGCTCCAATGTGGACGGTCACGATAGTAGACACAATGAAGTATCCTCCTGGGAAGAGATGGATATGGGGAAAAGCAGGATCAGCTCTCTGTGGCTTGTAATACCTGCAGAGACTTTTGTCACTGAGCAATGTTGTAAACACATGTAAAACTTAAGGAAATTCCCAGACAAAAACATACCTCAGCCTGCCGTGAAAGTTGAATTCATGTTAACCAGACTTCTTCTGGGTGGCATGTTTTTTTTCTCTCCAATTTGACCCTGGAAGTTCCAAGAGCAGGTTCAATTTTATCTTGTTTTCATTGAAAAGTCTGCAAATTGAAAAACTAAGCTGAGAGAAACCTTAACTCTGCCCCTGGGTTGGCACACGTTTAAAAAAACCCCCAAAAACCCCAAAAGTGGTCCAGTAACTTGGACACAGCCTCTCTCTCTCTCTCTCTGCCAAATTATCGACCACCAAAGCTTTTACCATCTTGAATTGTCTCACAGTGCAAGCTTCTCTTAACAGCCTGGTGTTACGGAGGAGCAGTTTTTAACAGCAGCATCCATGGCAGGTAAATGCCCACTGCTTCTCCCTGTTCGGAGTCCCTGTGTTACCAGGCACGTTTCTGATAATTATGGGAACAGATGGGTCCAAACTCTCAGACAAAACATTTTGCATCACATCAGTGAGGTAGGAATTATGAAAGCCCGTTAGATACCACGCTTGGTATCCAGGTTCTCTCTGTGAGACCCACGAGGAAAGCAGCACTGTTGTTATTTTCAACATTTTGTGCTCTAAATACTCGAGTGTCTTCTCCAAAAGCAGAGTTGAGTGGGTTTGGTCACAACGGCTCTCGCAGACTTTGCACTGCATAGGATTAACTTTTATTGCAAAGGTGAACCCTGACCTGGGATTTCCAGGACTTGCAAACTTTTTTTGACTGAAATAAATCATAGATGAACAAAGTGTATTTTTGTCTGGGAATTATTATTCTTGTCCCCTTCAGATTGCTGTTGGAAAATGTCAAAAGTGCTGCCCTGTCTCCCTCGTAAGCCTAATAGATGAACCTCTTTGGTTCTTCCAAGACCTTGTCTGGCTGCAAGGTCTCGTTTGGTCTCTTCTACCAGTTCCTAGCTTAAGTTTGTTCCCCTGGGACTGGAATGCTCGCAGCTGAGCAGTGTCCTGGGTGAAACCTCCCCAAAATAGCAAGCAAAGGTCCCTTCTTTGCTTGGCGTGGAAGACCCTGTCCAGTTAGAGTTGGTACATGTTGGGGCTCACCCCCATGTGACGCTGTCTCTTCCCCTCACCCCGGTCCCAGGTGCCGGATGTGTTCGCTGACCTTCTACTCCAAGTCGGAGATGCAGATCCACTCCAAGTCCCACACGGAGACAAAGCCACACAAGTGTCCTCACTGCTCCAAGAGCTTCGCCAACAGCTCCTACCTGGCCCAGCACATTCGCATCCACTCAGGGGCCAAGCCCTACACGTGCAGCTACTGCCAGAAGGCCTTCCGCCAGCTCTCCCACCTGCAGCAGCACACACGGTAAGGGCCAGAGGAGGCTGGGGGCCCTCCACACTGCATGTTGCTGTCATCCCAGCATGCTGTCAGCACCTCGGCAGGCCACTGCCTGGGGAGACCTGGCTGTTTTCCACAGGGCTGGTCAGGTCTCGTAGGTGACAAACTGGTGGTGGTGGTGGCACCTGGCACGTGAGACTTTGTCGCTGGGTGTGCACAGAGGCTGGGTGTGCACAGAGGCTGGGTGTGCACAGGTTAGCTCTGCCCACCCCAAGGGGCGCCTGCGATGGAGTGATGCTTGGTGCCAGGAGGCAGGGCTGGTTGTGTCAGAGTGGGTGTTGGACTGTTCCCTGTCACCCCAGCGTAGGTTCTGCCAGACGTCTCAGTCCAGGCTTGCGGCTGCCCTGCTGTTTCAGCCATAGGCTTCCCACACACAGCTCTGCCAATGCCCCTCAGGCCAAGCTCTATAGTTCCTCTCTCTGGATCCTCCCCCGGTGCGGACAGACCATGGTCTCGAATCCAAGGGGAGCACGGTTTGAGACCGTGGTTGGAGTTCCTCCACGCAGCAGATAGCGCGGTGCTGTCCCACCCCCTTTGTGCCCTCATTCCATCAGCACTAGCCAGATGGCGGTCGTGTCCAACTGCTGCTGCTCCTCCTCCTCTTCGGCAGGATCCACTCCAAGCTCCACACGGCGATTGTCAAGCCGCACAAGTGTCCTCACTGCTCCAAGAGCTTCGCCAACAGCTCCTACCTGGCCCAGCACATTCGCATCCACTCAGGGGCCAAGCCCTACACGTGCAGCTACTGCCAGAAGGCCTTCCGCCAGCTCTCCCACCTGCAGCAGCACACACGGTAAGGGCCAGAGGAGGCTGGGGCCCGGCCCTGGCCCCCCCGCGCTGCCGGCATGCACCTGTGGAGCACGCGGGCCCGAGCATGCGGGGGGCGGGCGGGGGACTGCGCCCACAGAAGGAGGTGGCCCAACCAGAGTGGACGGAGTGGAGGCTGCGCAGGAGACACCGACCGCGTCAGGGCTGAGGTGGGCACGTGCTGGTCCCTGGGGAGCCTTGGTCTTGCACCGCGGGGGGGGCACAGAGAGAGAGAGCGATGGAGAGAGAGGCATTGGCCGTAGGGGAGATCCCAGCCTGGCACCGCGGGGGTTGGACTGAGCGTATGGAAGCTGCTGGCACTGCAGGGGGACAGGGACAGGCGAACGCCGCAGGTGATCTTAGCCTGGTCGTGTCAAGTGTTGGAGTGTCGTTCCTGAGGAGGAACCGAGCCGGTTTGGTAGTGCTGCAGCAGGAGAACAGACTCCTCTGGGTCATACGGGACTCCTGAGCGTGGAGCAGGGAGCCTGGACCTCCAGACCCCTCCCCGACCCGTTTGCAGGTGGCCACGTGCCGAGCTGGCCAGGCTTCGTAAGCTCTTGCTCCTCAGTCCTAGGCACGCTCTGAAATCTGCTTGACTGCCAATCTTCTCTAACTTCTAGCTGGACACAGGAGCTGGGCAGAGCTCTCTTTGTCCAGGTAGAACAGCATCTGGAGGCAACATCATCCCCTTCCCTGCTTTCCTGCGAGGCTGTGAGACCTGTGAGACCCGGCAGCCTGCCCTGCTCACTGCCTCCTCTCTGTGCTCTTCCTCCCCAACAGTATCCACACCGGGGACCGACCCTACAAATGCGCCCACCCTGGGTGTGAAAAGGCTTTCACCCAGCTTTCCAACCTGCAGGTAAGGACCTGGGCTTGTTCTGCTCACCAGTGCAGGTGGCCAGGGTGGCTGTCAAGTGGGAGGAGAGGCTCTGGAGAAATCGGGGCAGATGGGAGGAGTGAAAGAATACAGAAAAGCTGCTGAAGCCCCGGGTGAGGGAGGGATTCCTGGCTTTGTGGCACTGGTGACCCAAAGGAGCCACAACAGTCGCATCCTGTAAAATTGTGAACTCAACTTCAAAGTGGTGAGACCTTGCTAAGG
This sequence comes from Aegotheles bennettii, assembly GCA_013398125.1. Lineage (NCBI taxonomy): Eukaryota > Metazoa > Chordata > Aves > Caprimulgiformes > Aegothelidae > Aegotheles > Aegotheles bennettii. The sequence continues at coordinate 12,702 of VZRW01008597.1, read as the reverse complement.
TTCCTCCAGGTCCCTAACTTCGCTGGGGCAAGACTTTTCACACAGAGTAAAACCTGGGCATCTGCTAGGGTTGGTTTGTTTGTTTCACAATGAAATGGAGGGCCTAAGAGTGGGGGTTTAGGGAAGCAGAGGTGGTGTGTCCTGTTGCAGTATCCTGGAGGAGGGAAACCATGCCAGTGGCAGAGCAGATCCTGCCCCGAAGGGCTGTGCCAGATGCAGGGAGCAAACGTGTGGGGAGGCAGAAGAGGGGAGAAATGGAAAAGCAAAAGACTGAGCAAGAGTTGCGTGGAGGTGGAGCTCATGGTGAGGTGGAGCTCATGGTGAGGTGGAGCTCATGGTGAGGTGGAGCTCATGGTGAGGTGGAGCTCATGGAGAAGGTGGAGCTCATGGAGAGTTAGGAGACTGCTCTTCAAACACTGAGGGTGCCTGAGAATAAAGGGGAAGGTGATGTGGGCTGGAGGAAGAGGCTCTGTCTTCTGTGGTGAGCACCTGGGCCTAGGGAGCTGGAGGTCTGGCTGGAAGGAGGTGGCAGAGGCACAGCCTTCTCCAGTATTAATGGTTGGTTTCTCTTCCTCCACGCTGCTGCCGTGCCCCAGTCCCACAGACGGCAGCACAACAAAGACAAACCTTTCAAGTGCCACAACTGCCACCGTGCGTACACGGATGCCGCCTCGTTGGAGGTGCACCTGGCCACGCACACCGTGAAACACGCCAAGGTCTACACCTGCTCCATCTGCAGCCGCGCCTACACTTCGGTCAGTGCCTGCTGCCGGGCGGGAGCAGGGGGGGACAGGCTTCCCAGGGAGCAGACAGGGAGCAAGCAGGGGTGGACATGGGTCCCAGGGAGCAGAAGAGGGGTGGACATGCTTCCCAGGGAGCAGGGGTGGACATGCTTCCCAGGGAGCAGGGGTGGACATGCGTCCCAGGGAGCAGATAGGGAGCAGGCAGGGGGGGACACGCGTCCCAGGGAGCAGGGGTGGACACACGTCCCGGGGAGCAGGGGTGGACACACATCCCGGGGAGCAGGCAGGGGTGGACAAGCTTCCCAGGGAGCAGGCAGGGGTGGGCACACTTCCTAGGGAGCAGGCAGGGACCGGGCAAGGGTGGACACGCTTCCCAGGGAGCAGGGGAGGGTGGACACGCTTCCCAGG